>VZSF01007679.1:81694-489122 GCA_013398295.1 Chionis minor | reverse complement strand
CTGCTGGAACCAGGACAGTATGTAGTTACATACATGTATACATACAAGAGTGCACAACACATACTGGCCATATAAATATATGCTAAGTAGACTTTTCTCAGATCACAGCACAGTTAACAGTCTCACTCGCACACTGAGAGGCAACAGTATGCAAAATCTATTTTGTCATCTAGATTCAGCCTTATAAGAAAACACTTGTGCTTCAGCAGTTCCAGCATGGCATACGCTGGACATTGGGAAAGGAAAGATTATGCTTCCTACAGCATTATCTCTATACCAAAACCAGAACCCAATGTAAATGTCATCTGGCTGTGTTTCATGTTAATATACATAACATAAAAACACTTTAAAATTTAGTTTTATTTTAAAATAATTTGCTGTTTTCCATTTTCTCATACATAATAATTTGCTAATTGTCTGTTAAGACTATAGTAGAACTATATAATTTACAAAGAAGCCATTCAGATTCCAGCACGGTGTGTTACTTAGTGTATGATAGAGTGAGGTGTCAAAAAAAAAAATCATACTTCAGTGAACTTCATAGGATTATTACAATTCAAAACGTATTGAACTATGAAGTCCAATAATAAAGGGAAAAAGGTGTATTTGATGTTGTACTCCAGCATCTTAAGTAAAACACTGGAGGCCAGCGTTAAAACAAAAAATAGCCATATGTCTTACAAATACATACTCCTGCTATAAAACACATCTGTATTCAGTACAGAGTCAGTAGCCTAAGCTATTTTCCAGTCAGACAAATTCAGACCTTTTCTTAGTCTACAACATACTAAAAATATTTAATATGAAGCGATGTTCACAAAGCTCACAGAAGTGGAAGTTTGATTCTATTTTTGATTGCCAACGTTTCAGGCTGAAATTCAAGTTGCTAAAGGAACTTTTACAACACTTGGCAGGAGGGATGAAATGCCACTGTTCAGCTCAAGAAATCAAAAATGCAATTATTTATTTTGAACTTGCCATAGCTTAGGTATTTTCTTTGTGTTTTTTTCAACATAGCAAAGTGAAGAATTTCCACTTCGGCAAATATCAACATTTCCTCACCATAAAAAGCCTGATTTTGTTGCAGCACATATTCCTCCTTTAAAAGTACATCCAAATAAATAACAGTTCACTAGGAATTTTTCATAGAAAGTTATGAAATCACGGAAAGAGAAAGGTTGTTGGAGAAAGAACAGCAACAACACAGCATTAGCAAGCATCCTCTGAAGTGTTAGTGACACTTCAAAGCAGCACTAAATTGGCTGTTTTTATACGAGTGGAGTTTGTGTAATAGCTGACAGCAAGGGCTGCTACAAAGGTTTCAGGGCCATTTGCTGGGGATGACCTCTGGAGCACATTCAGGGCATTTTGCCACACGTAAAATTGATGCAGCCTTGCAAACCCCTGCTAATATAACCGTGTTTGTGTTTATATACCACCACGGCAACATTTGATCTCTCTGTATAATAGATAGCTCCCTCCGTGATGTATGTCTGAGTACACTCATGCGTGCATCGTTAGCATCACTTTCAGTTCATGCTGTCCCACACCTAAAAGCTGGGTCATTAAAAACTAAAGAAAACCCCAACTTGGCCCCACTGCAAAAAAACCTGCACTGAGCACTCTGGCAGGGAGATGCGCAATCCCTGCCTGCTGCCTGTATTGCCCAGCATGGGGGGAGATGGACCAGAGCAGCCTGGTCTGCCTCAGTATCCCATGCCCACCCCTGAAAGCTGGGCTCTGCTCCGCTGTTGACCCAAGCAGAGTTTCCAGCACTGCAAGAGGGTTATTTCACTCCCTGACCCTCTGCTGTTGCCCAACACAAATATTGGGAGCGCGACAGCCTGCCATGACAGTAGTGAACAGCTCGCTGGGTTTCTGCTCTCCTCAGACAGAGGGAGAAGCTGTACTCTCCTTTATTATTATACCACGTTTCCTTGTGTACGTCAACTGTTCCTTAGTTACAGAGAACTGTACTCTTTCCAGACAAGTGTAATGAATCTTCAGAAAAGGAGTAAATTTTATTTATTTTTTTTTAAAGAAGCTCCCAGAAGGAATTAGCGTTTTTATTTACAGCCTTGTCTTCTCAGATGTGAACACATTTCTATGTAGCCACCTCATGGTAGCATATCCTAGCCATCTTGTAATGAAATTATTGTGAACATATCAGCAAGACATGATCCCACATATTTAAGTCATTACGGCAAATTTTGGCGTGGATAAAAGTACATTAGTTATTTTAATTACAGCTGAGTCAATCTCCATTAGGTATGATTAACATTTGGCCTTTCTTTTCTCTGTCTTGAAGCTAAAGGAGCCTCCTTTAAAGTTCAAGATTAAACTCATGTTTTTGAGGTTTACATAATTATTACAACTCTGGCTCAATCTTCACTTGACCATTATCTCTTGCTTAGTTAAAATAAAAAGAAATCTAGAACAAGACAGAAATCAGTTTGACCAACATTTGTTTCTTAGACCCAGTTAACACCTAATTACTAACACACGGAGCATAACAGATTAAGGAACATGATAAAAAGTTCTCATTTGCAGTATTCTGAAGATGACATTTCTAGACATGCAAAGATCTCTACAGAGACTTTTCCAGGGAATACTGACAAGAATTACAGACATGTTGCATGATGTTACACCTGTGGCGCACCTTGACCGGCAGTCCTCTACAAAACACTGCAGGCTCTACGGGACCTTTAAGAAAGCATAAGTGGAGACTGAAAAAAACAACTGGGAGAATTGCACTGACAATACCAGTCCAATTTAGTCACTTCAACCCTCCAAAATATTTTTGATGAGTGTGTAAGCGATTACATTTACTTGCCAGGATGCTGTCAAACAATTTTAAGCTTTCTTCCACTGCTGCTGATAGTAAGACAATGGCATCAAATCATATACAAAAAGGGAGCACATCACTTTGGGGACAAACAGGCTCACAGGAAGCCCAACAAGAGGATGCCTAAGCCCCAGCAGCACTGTTGGGCAAGGCATCCCACCCACTGCCAGTGCTTCGGCACCTCCTCTGGGACACCTAGGACGCTCACCTCTCTGGTGGCGATGTGTCTTGCACGTCTGCACAGTCCTTGGTCACAGCTCTCCTCCCTTTCCCATGCCATAACCACTAACCCTGTCACTGTCCTTGAACCTACCAGCTCTTGCCCTTGGGGAGGATAGGCTAAGGGACATGAATCTGTGTCTTTCAATGGCTATGGCACTGATACCAGACAACTCAGTCTTGCAAAGGCAAACTGGGGAACGTTGCTGGAGATAGCTCACATACTTTGAATTTGAGATACCTCAGGTTAGCTGGAAGCTGGTCAGAGATTTTGAGGAGCCAGTGTTTTTATTTGGACATCTAAAACGGAGCTTAGGCAGCACTAAGCATCTAACCATTCCTGCAATTCTGCTTTCTACCCCTAAACTGCTTCAGAAATGCCTTGACCCAAGAACCATCTTTCACACAGTTCCTTTCACAGCTACACTTACCTATGGGCATAGCTCTAATGCACAAACCCTTCTGTGAATCAGTAAGCCCTGTGGTAGCTTAGAAATTTCTAGCACTGACATATGGACAAAGAGAGGAGGGTAAGAAGGAAGTCATTCCATATTTTGAAAAATATTCAGTAATCTCTATCTCCAACCTGCCTCTCAATCACTTCCAGTCCTCTAATTTTTTCCTAAAGACTTACTGAGGCCTGTCAGGGAACAGAGACAACTCCATGTGATTAGCATAATCATTCAAAAGAGCCCCAAAGTAAATAATGAGTGACAAGCCACAAAGCCAAATTCTGAATGGTGCCCAGTGACAGGACAAGAGGTAACGGGCACAAAGTTGAATATAAGAAGTTCCGTCTCAACATAAGGAGGGATTTCTTTCCTTTGAGGGTGGCAGAGCACTGGAACAGGCTGCCCAGAGAGGTGGTGGAGTCTCTGACACTAGAGACATTCAAACCTCACCTGGACGCCATCCTGTGCAACCTGCTGTAGGTGGACCTGCTCTGGCAGGGGGGTTGGACCAGATGATCTCCAGAGGTCCCTTCCAACCC
Source organism: Chionis minor (assembly GCA_013398295.1). Taxonomy (NCBI): domain Eukaryota; kingdom Metazoa; phylum Chordata; class Aves; order Charadriiformes; family Chionidae; genus Chionis; species Chionis minor. The sequence goes on along the minus strand of VZSF01007679.1, from coordinate 485,067 downwards.
CTAACATTTAATGTTTCTATGAATTCTGAAAATTATCAGCAGCTTTCAGGGATGTTTGCTGATGCTATCGCTGCTCCTCTTCCAAATAAAAACGTGTTTAGGAAACACATGTCTAGGTCCTCACAAGCATCTACAATAAATACACACAAGACTCCAGTAATCAGGAAGGGTCCCAGATGGTTACTCTCCAAAGCACTTAGATTCTGGATTACTGGAAGTTTAAGAAATCATTATTCTTTCTTTAATAACCTCTGTACCTCTTGAATGGGTTTTTATAGATAGCATGAATGTTCTTACTATAGTACGACAATCAGTACGGTAACACATGTGTTACCATAATTGTAGGACTTAATGCATTCAGAAGGGACCCCTAGCCTGAGAGCCTACGGAAGCACAGAAGAAGAGACTTAGCAAAGCCTCTGGCTGGTGCAAATGTACTACCAGAAATACAGAAGGGTGTGTGTATATATATACACACATATATACAACCTGACATGGTGGTGTTAAAAGTTTCTAATGTTAGCAGTTTAAAGAGAGTCAGTACAAAAGCAGGCTGTGGAAAGATTCAAGGAATGCAGCAGCTCCCTGCAGAAGTGTATTCAAGGTTCAAGGATTGCAAAGACAAGGTGGAAAAACTGCCAGGCACATGTATGTGTGCTTACCTCCTCCACCTTCAAATTCCAGCAGAATTAATGTAGAAGGAAGAAGGAATAACCAAACAGCAGGTAAGGATTCTAAGTCAGGTTATGATAGGTCAATTAAGTACTAGAAAAAAGTTCTGACTAAAAGCACAGTTTTTAAATTAAAAATAAAGAAAGTAGAAACAGATCTGTGCCATACAGAAGAAATGGCATGGTAAATTAAAAGGACCCGTTTTATACCTGGAAATTACAGACTACTGAATGCAGGAGAAGGGAAACATTCTGGAATTTGAAATACGGTTAAAAGGCCTTAAAAGCAGAACAGGTGCTGTCTGCCATCCAAAATTACTTTGAAGAGATGACAGACAATTAAGGGAAACTTTGAGTCATCACCCAGTGTTGCTTGCTTAACCATACAAAAAGACTGAGACCTAGCACTGCCTTATTTTCTACAACTCCAAATACTTTTTCTGTTACTGAAATCTATGATTTTCTGAAAGAGAAAACCTCCACACTCTGTAAAATCTGAATACTGTAAATGAAACATAAGGCACTGGGTTAGGAAACCAGACAGCCCATCTACACTGAAGCACCTGAACATATTAATTTGAGATTTAACAGACACGGCTCTTCCGAAAAAGAATTGCAAGCTAAATGTGAAGGGTGAACGCTTGAGCTGGTGTGAATCCACATTGCTCCACTGAAGTCAACTGAACTACGCTGTTCAAAGAGGCTGAGGATCAATGCTGTGTTTAACAAAGACAAGTATTAGGCTAACATTCCTGATTTTCTGCTGAAATTTTACATGCCAGTCAGATTTCAATTGTCTCACCTCTGATTCAAGAGTATAAATGAAATAGCTCTGTACAACTTTCTGTTAGTAACATTGGCAGAAGAAAGCCTTCTGCGAACACCCAACGTGGGCTTAAAAATATTGTTGCTTTTCTACTGACAAAACTGATTTATCTTTAGCTACCAGATGGACTCAGGAAAGATGGATGAATTCTGTAATGGAGATGCCCTATTTTGTGTCTGTCTCATTGCCACTGTGTACACTCCTTTCCTCTGAATTCAATTGGATTAGAAACATAAGGGGGAAACATTCACAAAAAAACTCCCTATTTTTAAGAGTTTTTTTGGTTTTATTTGCAGAGAAGTATTTCAGTCAGCCTGTCTTTAAACTCTAGGGCATTCAGATAAGCAAGAAACTAACTAGGGAAATAGTTTTAAAAGCAAATACCAGATTTGTAACTTCAACAATCTCCTTCATTTCAGAGTCCTAACAGCCTTGCATTGAGCCCTAAAGGAGGTTCCTATTGCCACTGGTTAGAAGAAAAGCAAAGCACCTGCTCCCACCATAAACAGCTTGGGAACCAGAAATTATCCATCATCAAAACATCACCCAAGGATCAGGGTTTGAAATGCACAGGTCCAGTCTTGGCAAAATATCTAACATGTCCAGGAACACAAATTATCTACCTTCTACCAGCAAAGCTACTAATTGAAAAAATATAAAACCCATAACTATTTTCATTTACTGTCATGCAATGACTATTTAAGCCATTAACCAAAACGTACAAAGTCCTGCAAACACAAGCAGCGGGAGAGCAGCACAGAAAGCTGGGCTCTCAATCTCTGATCCACATCATGACCATGGCAGGCAGGAGGACACCCTGGAACAAGAGTGAGGTCCCTCAACAGGGCAGCAGGAGAGGAGAAAGGATAACTCAAGTGTATGCTGCTGGTGAGAGCTGACAGTTGCTCTCAATTAACCCTTTCTTTCCAAGAGCTCGAGCATGGCACCTCTGAAAATCTGTCCTTTGCAACTAGCTGAATGCAAGGACAAAAACAAAGTGGGTACACCTTTTTAAAGTAGTATTATTCCCAGATATTTAGCGACCCTCTTTCTTTTTCATTAGATGTGCCTTTATCCTTGGCTGTCTGTGTGTGTTTACAAACTTCCCTTTCATATTTCCTGTAATGTTCATCACAGTAAAATAACTACAAGGTTCTTTCTTATTCACTGCCTCCCTTGTGAGCTAAAACAGTTTTAACCATTTCCCTAACAGGAGACAATCTTAGACTTGGGATTGCCGAGAGCCACCTAGGTGCAGCACACACATCTGAGCAGGCCACTGACTTCTGACACGGTGTTTGTCCTTCTGCACCCTGTCCCACTTGCTCTCCCACCTATTTGAAAGGAAGCAGCTTGGAGCTTTGAATACGCCTTTGTGTGTTGTAGGCTCCCCGCCTAAGGAAGCAGCACCAGTTTCAGCTGAGGTTTCAAGGCACTATACTGTGAATAACAGTGCAATTGAAAATGCACTGTGGTGTTCTACCACTAGGAGTGATTTTGACCTCAGACACCAAAAAAAGCAACCAAACCCTGTGGCAGAATGTAACAAGGTGGGCTCTGGCTTCTAGTTTCTATCCTAGGATAGGTGTCGCTGCACAGTCAACATTCAAACCTAGGAGTCTCACAATGAATACAGAAACACGGCACTGAGTTGTCTTCAGAAAAGGCAGTGCAATCCTGGTTTGATTTTGCTCTACTTTTCCCGGGGGATGGGGGGGGGAAGAAGGGGGAAGAGGGTGTGGGAGGTAATGAGCTTAAACCTTTGCAAAGTTTTCAAGAAAACTATCATGGAATTAGCAAGGTCTTGTTTGCAAAAGGGCTAAAGTAATCGTCCAGGTTATAGGATACTGTATCATCGGTTTGTCAGGTTCAGACCAGAACTGATTTCAGCCAGTTTGGTGTCTACCCTCCATAACCACTTTTATATATCTCTTAAAGCACCAACTACCTCACAGGAATTACTGTGAGGATTTTCCTCTGCTTAAAATCCATGAAATACTTTTTCAGACACTACTGTTATTTCCTGTACTACTGAAACACACAAGTATCTCAAAGCACTTAAAAGTAGATTAATTGGTCAGGCCTGGTTAATTTATGAATAATAATCATGGGTTTGGTCTCTGGACAAGAGGCTGATTTTCATTTTTGTCATCTGTTGGACATCATTTGTTTGAGTTGGCTATAACGTGGTAGAAGTGTGACTCATACCCCGAGTCTCCATAGAGTTAAGTATCCTCATTCTCTTTCCATTGCTGAAGGAGAATTACTGCCTTGTGACTGTGTTTCTCCCTGCCTTGTTATATATTTTTATTTTTTTATTGGTAGTAGTATCTTGGGTAAGATACATAGATTGCTAGGAAAGATACAGACGTCAGTAGCGAAGTCCCTGCTCACATCAAGACAGGCCAGGCCAGAAGAGTTTTTAATCTAAACAGGCAAAGGAAGGACAAAGACACAAAAAGGTTGCTGGCAACATGTTATAAGCTATTACAGCCATTGTTACAGGAATGATGGATTCATCTTCATCTTCCTGGAGCTTTCCCTTCAGAAAAAAAAAAAAAATTAAAAATAAAGATAATTAAAAAAAAAAATCCTCTATCCTGTATTGCCATCAAATACTGCCATATTGCCATCACACCTTTTTAGGTGCTTCCTGAACTACAGCACAGCACTAGGTGATCACCGCAAAAAGAAATTCACTTTCTGTGGTTTTACGGTAAGTGAAGAGGGAGATGATTTACTAAGCTAAAACTATGTGTCATCATGAAATAATGCCCCAAGAAGTGAGGAAAGACTTAGATCTGGTTTAGTACTTCTTTGTACTGCTTGGTTGTGGTTCTCCAGTAGCTGACAAGGGGCACAATTATTGGAGTTCTCCCAGCAGTTTGGCATTCATAATGCTAAGCACTATTAGAGAAATGTATTGGCATAGTTCTGCTGCAGACAGTAAATAACTCATTTCAAACTTTGCACAGCTTGAACTTAAGACATCAGGAACATAATCCGAATTACAGAGTCTATCTGTACTTTCTCCAACATGAAACGCAGACAGTATTACCTTTAAGGTAAAATTTTTACAGGAAGAATAATAGTGTTATTTAAATACTTATTTTGGAGAACAGGTTGTGGTTGAGGTTTTTTTATTTGTTTGGGTTTTTTAAGTGTATTAACTTGGAGCAGATAGATAACATCCAAAAAACATTCCTGGTTCACACACTTCCTGTAAACTTGAGCAAACATGGCAATTTTCAGACCAGGCCAATTTTTTGACTCAATTCTATTTGGCTTAAAGTAGAGTTTATAATGAATCCTGGCAACACTTTAACTAAAGAGAGACTATCTCCCATGTATAAGTAAGAATGTTTTAAATGTGAGTCATCTGAAAATCACCACCCTTGAAATGGGTTGACGTTTCAAAATGAACTTAATGACATTTTAAGGAACCTAATCTGTATTTTAATGTAAGACCAAGATATTCTAAAAATTCAACTGTTACTGAAGTCTCACATGAAATGCAACTTCATTGTACAGCACTGTACTGAAAATTTATGATTGTTTTTAAATAACACTGCATCTAAAATCTTTTCTCAAAATTTCATTTTTTGCATACGTACACCATTGGTATGTGTGGTATGTGTGCACACAAACAATTTTACTGTGCTTCCAGAAAAAGAACTTAAAAAGAGAACGTGACAGATAAAGTAAATTATTGTTCTGGTATTATTTTAGATTTTTTCAAGAGTTTTCTCACCTTTTGTTTTTAAAAAAAAATTCTGTTTCAAACTTTCGAACTTCAAGTAGAATACAAGCCTATGATAAAGTACTCCATGCATCTGTATGCAGACGAAGTTTTACCATTTCAGTTTTCATATTTGACAACTTCTAACTGTAGGTATTACCTGAGTTCACTAAGGGCCAGATTCTTAATTTTCTCCTTGGACAGATCTGCCATTTAAACAGTACTGAGCAGGGCTGCAAATGTTTTCCATGAACATCCTGTCTTCTGGTCTCCTTGCTCCCAGTGGAAGTTCAAAATAATGGGGTGAAATGAGAGGACATGCCAAAAGCATGGTATTAACACACAGCAAACTTAAAAGGTTTCTCTGTCACAAATGGAATAATGTGACACACTGTGTTACACAGAAGCACTACTATTTATCTTGAAACAGTCTATCCAAACTAAGTTCATTTACAATACCGATAACTTACCAGCAAGAGGAGCTGCATAGACGACGTGATACAAGGTAATTCCAGGAGAACGGGAAGAACAAGAGAAAGTAAGGCTATGCAGATTTTTCCTCTTTAAATATGGGGGGAAACATGAAATTTGCCTTTTTCACAAGTACAAGGGGCTCAGGATGAGGCTAAGCCAGCATGGCTGATGCAAGAGAGGTGATGTATTCAGAAAAGGAGTATATGCCCTGGGGACCGACTCACATGTAATGCAAAAACTGGTGAATCTCATGATATTCAGTGCCACGTGAATATTAGTCTTGCAGACTATGGCTTCCCAAACCTCACTTTACCACAAGTTTGGAAGAACTGGAGATGCTGCTGCAAGGGCAATGCTAGCAGACACCTCCCACAGCAGCAGAAGGAATCTTCAGGAAAGGTTTTCATCATCATGAAACAAGTGACTGCATCCCCTTCTGCCACATGCAAAGTGACAGATGGATCTTTACATGCAATGTATACAGTCAGTGAATACCTATAATAGTGATAATTTAGGAAGCAAGTATGGGCAAAATGTACTGTTAGGTACATTTTTGAAAAGTCACATTGCTGCTAATACTCAATTTGGTTTCCTTGAACGGGCTTTTATTGATCTTTAGGACAAATAAAATATCTGCTCACAACACTTAGTGGATAGGATGTGTGTGCACGTGGAAAAAAGCTTTTCAAAAACTACCATGTATTTTAGAAAGCAAAAAGTGGTGGTATGCATTCCAAATCATCATAAAAGTTACAAGAATTTTCATAATGCCACATTTCAGAATAAGAAAGCCATACGCATACATACATCCTAAATGCACAAATAACATGGAGGGGGGGGAAAGACCCATACATTTTCCTAATCCTTACGCAGTATATTACTTCCATCAGAGCACCCACAAAAGATTTCATCTAGCACCATAATGCGGTTTATTGCTGAATCTCAATTATCATTATCCCTCACACATCTAGTTATACCATTTAAGTGAGAGCTAAGTACCTAGAAGCAACTAGACAAAGACACAGCCTAAATCTATTTCCCAGCTTCCAAATCTAATATCCTTCTTTGAAGATGTGTGTTAATCAAAAGCACTGTGTTTTGCTGGCTAGAGGAGGAAGTCAGTAAAACTTTAAACTTTATTACTTTGTAAGGTTGTGAGGGTCTTTCAGACCATGTTAGTAATGTAAAGTGGTCTAATGTTTAGCTATACAAATAATCACTGAAGCACTTTTCAAGCAGTCTGACATTTTAGTGGAAATGTGAATTGTGAGTATTGAATCACAAATGAGTGTTTTCCTATGGTAAATCCTGAACCTGGCTCATCTCTGGATTTTCCTGCATCTGTCATACTGGTATCTAGTGTCCAGAATTATTTATTTCTGTTAATTTCTTTACCTAGGTACACAACAGCATGAGCAAGTACTCATCTGGCCATCTGAATATGTTCACAACAGCAACATTAAGGCAAGTTTTTATGCAACCATATGTAAAAATTTTTTTTCCAATATTGTATTAAAATGCCTTTCTGATTTTAAGTCACATTCCAGTACCTGACTCCTTCCCACACGCCTGAGAAAAAAAATCCCCAAAGGTCACTAACGAGTGCACGTCCTGGAATTGACTGCCAAACCTCGCCCAAGCTCTTCTTTCATAATCAGGACATTGTCTCCAACCATACATCGGTCATTTCTGTTTTGCAGACTTGGAAAAGGTTAAACCACCAAATAAAGAAGCCGAAGTTAAAAGTGGATTTCTCTAAACAGTCATATTTTTGTGCTGAAATGAAACTAAAGGCTCGCAGAAGAAAACTTCAAGTTTAGGACACAATAGATCATCTTAATAGCGGATAAAGCATATTTGTACTGCCTACATAGTATTTCTCTTGTATATAAACTCTTAATCCATCAGGAGAAGCAAAGAAAGCAGCAAAACCTCAAACCAGCTTTTGTGCATAATGAACCTTCACAGATCTCTTGTTGATTTAAGCACACAGTAGCATAAATTACCCCATATGGCTTGCAAAGTGCTTCTAATGCTGATGAGCACCAGTAGTAGTAGTGAAAAAATGGACTCTGTTTTAGAGACTACTCTTTCCAATTATTATTTGCCTGCAATAGTCAAGCATATGGCTGTATGTAGTAAGAAGTTGCTTCCCTGGTGCCCACTGATGCCGACGTTTTTGGCTCAAGGTTCAGGCTAATCATTAGCGGCAATCAATTGTAAGGAGAAGGTTGCACATTAGATAATATTTATGACTGTTTGCGAAGTTCCCAAAGAAAGCAAACAGTTTCAAACCGTGTTGCACACCACTTGGTTTCAGGTCCAGATCGTTGCTGTTTCTGAGTATCAGTGGAGGCCAATTACAGTTTGGCTGACCTACTACAGGAAAACGTCTAGCCAAAACTGATCCCATCCTTCCAAAATGGAGACTTTGCTTTTAGGAATATATCATATTCTAAGTTCTCTTGGTTGTGTATGTGAACGCAGAGATAGCTTGCTTATGAACAGTCAAGCCAAGTATTTTCCAGGCAGTATAATAAAAAAATCTTATTGCATTAGACCTTCCAATGCCCTCAAGAAAAGGAAATGGAACCTTGACCTCTAGCGTTTATTCAAATGTATGAGGAGAGATTACCTTCAACCTCCTACCCGTGGTCTGCCCAAACTGCTTATCTGCTGTTCAGGTCAGGTGTCATATAAATGCAGAGATGTTTAGGAAGCACAGGAGTGAAGAAATGGATGAAAACGTTCACCAAGATATTAACAGTAGCAAGACATAATAAGTATTATAGACATAAGTAAGTATTAAAATAAGTATTAAGACAAATAAGTATTTTAGTTGCAAGTGATGATGGCATACACCACTGTCACGTAGGAATGAGAATTACCTATCCACTGTTCGATATCAGTAATTCTAAACTTCCTACTCATCTAATTAAATTTTATTTTAACAGTCAAGCAAAACTAAACACCAACACCCCTCCACACCCCTCAAAAAAACCCAAACAAACAAACAAATGAACAAAACAGAAAGAAAAGTGAAAGGAATACAGTTTTAAGAATGATAAAACATCATTTTAAAGTCTCACTGATGCTTCCAGCTATTTACTGTCTGGCTCATTTTATTAATGTGAGGTTTTCACCAGGATTTACTTGTTTTCAGAAGATTATTATTGCATTAATGTCAGGATCTGCCAAGTTAAAAAAAAAAAACACAAAAGCCAAAGACAGTAATAAATCAGTCTTTGGCTTGTCCTATATCCCAATCAGTCTTTTATGATATTAAATATATTTTAAATGTGGATTTCAATACTTTGCCTCAACCTTGTAACTGTTCTACAGCTAATGGTTTAAAACATTGACTGCCATTATCAGGTTACAGTTCCTTTGCTGATGCAACAGTCTTCCCAAAACTACTTCCAGTAATAACATTTCTATTTGGCTTACCCTGATCTAGCCCTTTAGCATAATTACTTCTTATCGTTGAGTCAATCTAACACTCAAAATTAGCAGCTGATTTGCACATTTTACAGACAAATCAGATGAACCGAAATCCTGACTTAGGTAGAGTACATCCTTCCCACTGCAGAGGTGGAGGCAGGGGGTGGCCAGGGGATAGCACAAAGGAATGCAAAGCTGTCCATGTTGGCCAATAATTTTTACAAAAAACTCTTGAAACTGCCAAAACTACAAGCTTTCATTGTTTTCATCCACCTCTAAACACAGGTTAAAGGTGTAAAGACTGTGCACAAAAATCACACATTTTTACATTTTAAACAGTCTCCTCTAACCCTTTAACAGATTCCTAGGTATGTTTTCAGTGCCTGTCCATTTGAATAGCAAGTGAATATTCTGTCACTCCAAATACTTTACTTGCTCCACAAAGGGTTAACTGTCTTCCTCAAATACTCATCAGAGCTCTATCTACCCAGAAAAGCTGGAGAAAAAAAAGCCCCTACAATCAAAACAGTTATAGCACCTAAAACTTCTGTATGGGCATGATTAACTAATTTGAAAATGTCTTGTTGCAGCTTAGCAGAAAACAGTTCCCAATTTGTTCACAGCAATCCAAAATAAACCTCTCAGATATGAAATCAGAGTGTTCACATGGGGATTTACAGCTTTAAATCACAAAACAAGAACTTTGTTTTGGAGTTGCTTTGGAACCCAGCTATAGTTTGGGGGCTGAAGTAGGGATTCGAGTCAGTGACTTCATAGTTGAGAGTCTAAGGGGTTGGACTCATCTCTGGTGAGTTTTTTGTAAAACTAAATATCATAAACTAAACTAATGTATTATTAAAGGCAATCAGGAGAAAGGTCTTCTTAATGTAAGTGAAACCATCTTATTAATACAAACTCCAGTGCTGTGCATGCTAGCTTGCTGAGTATCTCACTTTTCTGAAGATCTTACAAAGCCTCCTGATGCCGAGCTGAGTTTCCCCAAGCTGGAATGCAATTGCCTCCAGGCCAGAATACAACAGTTATCTTGCAAATCAAAGCAACACTACGCAGTGGTTTATGTCAGAGTTAGAGAATGCCAGATCAACTGAACCTCACTGAGGAAACTCCACAGCCAATAAAGTAAATATAAACATATCTAAAGTGCGCTATAAATGATAAGTTTAAGAACATGTAAATATTCCACTAACTGATAAGTTGCCAGTAGGTAACATTTAAAAACAAACGCTATGTATCAACAGATTGCTCAGAACTCTTGTTCTTGAGTCCTCGTGTTTTCCTCTTTGTAGTTCTTCACAAGATCTCAGCTGTAATTATCAAACTTGAAATCTGGCCATTAGATTAAATTAGGGGAAAAAAGGCTAATGGCCATACTTACAAGAGAACGGCCCACAGATTTTTAATAATGTTCAGGAACATGGTGTAACTTTTTTATTCTAAATTAGCCTCCTTACTAAGGTACTATCTGAGTACCATGGAAGACAGCTGACAGACACAAATTTTGCCTTTAAAATTAACTGGCCTCTTACTTTCTCTTCATTCTTCTATTTCTAGCCCACACACACAAAAAAAAATCATATTTCAAAATGATTCTGAGGTAACACTGTAAGATATGCAGTAGCTGAAGCACAGTATCTCTGACCTATCCACCACTCAGCTTTTCTGCCTCTTTGATCTCCAGGTCCAGATGACTGCTTCCAAGCAAAGACGGCTGTGAAAAAACCTGCTCTCCTTCAGAAAGCAACAGACATGTAAGATTTGTATCTCTTCTATATGGCAACTAAATTTTCCTTTTAAAACGAATTTAAACAAGCATTGGGCTAAACTGCCAGTTTAATTATACATTTTTTGTTACAACTCCAAGAGTTGAAATTCTGGGGCTCCAGAATGCCTATGCCAAAATCCATTCAGCCAAAGCACATTTTTTTGTTCATTGCCAGCTGAGTATATAGAATTTGGCTCTGAAAAACAGGCCAGGACCCGTAACACTGCACCACATGCATATGAAATCCCTGAAGGTGCCAGCAATATGTACTGCACACAGCTTGACTTCACAAAATGCATATGTTCAAATCACCAGGTCAAGACTTGGAGTAAACTCCCCACAATTAAGGCAGAAAGCGTTTCCTTTCTGTTGTGGTTACTGTATCTGTTTCTGTCCTAGCAACATTAGGGTGCACCGAGCATTCCCACAATCGCAATGAAGGTCGATGCCTGTTTGTACGCATGTAAATAAGTGCTCATTTTTAACCAGTCCCCACACACGGTTAAATCAGACACATTTCATCACTCTGCTGTTCATGCTAGACTGCACCATGCACTTCAGAGTTTTCAAACTGGCTGTCACGGAGAAATAGAAAGGAATCATGGCTGTAGTAACCCTGCTTCTAAAGAGCCAGGCTATCACTTAAAAAAAAAAAAAAAATTAAAGGAAATGTATTGATTCATTAGGATCTCTCTCCATGCCAATGTTCACAAGTGATACATGCAGATGCATGCAAGCAGCGTAGTCTATTAAAACACTTGACTAAGGGAATAAACAGTGAGGTTAACTGCATTTTCTACCAAGAATCATAGACTCATAGAATGGTGTGTGTTGGAAGGGACCTTAAAGAACATCCAGCTCCAACCTTCCTGCCATGGGCAGGGACATCTTTCATACATCACCTCTGCCAATATTCAAATGCTGAAAAAAGGAGACAAATGAGACCCTTTTGTGTATTTCTGAAAGTTCATCCTCTCAGAGTATCATGGTGAAAAAAGGAACAGATAAATAGTATTGGGAAGAGTTTTAAAAAAACAGGGATCACCCTCTGCCCCCGGCTCATCAATGACTGCCAAGTAGATGTAGACATGGTCCAAATACCAGGGTGGAGAGCTGTCCACCAAAAGCACTGGGCACCATAGTCCCAGTAATCATTTTAAGTATCATCTCTTTTCTCCAAACAAGGCTCATGGGATTAATTACACAGAAGAATAATAAAGACAACTCAATTTAAGGTTTATAAATAGCACTTTGTAGTGCTAACACACACACGCTTAGCAATGGAAGGTAAATTAACCTGAATTATTGGATTACGGTCATTTCACTCATGAGACTGAGCATTCCCTGGAGGTATATTTCTGCTGTACAAGCTCGATAGCCTTAACCTACCACTAACCGGCTGGCCCAAAGGGGCCAGACTCAAGCTGCAGGACACCAGCTACAGACATCTATGCAAGGGTCACATTTTCAACTCCATTCCCACATTAGGCACAGAATCCCTCCACGATCCTGGGAGGGCAGAGTGAATTCCCTTCTATTAATTCTCCATTTCCACAATTTTGTCCATGTCCATGTCTTTAGAGACAGATTAAGCCTCCGAACAGCCCTTCACCCTCTTACACTCCAGCAGCTGCGTCTACGGAGTGAGGCAGGTGCCATCCTTCTTGCTCTTCATGGATTTCCTTTGGAGAAAAACCCACAGCATGTGAGGATGGGAGGGGAGGCAGGAGCTGTAATGGGCTCTAATAGATTTCCCAGGCTGGATGGCTGGTGTTGAGGCTGGAGGGCTACATTGTGAAACTCATTTTCCCACAGTGCAGAAGCAACCAGCGTCCAGCTTGATGCAGGACAGACTTCAGCTCTTCTAGATATTGATCCTCATTAAGCACACATGCTTACACTGCTTTTCTCACAAATTACATCAGCTTTCATTTCACCTGTGAGAGACAAAGTAAGCTTTCTTCCATCAAGCGCACAGACAGGAACTAAAAATATATAGAAGAAATGTACACCACAGTCTACACGTAATATAAGGTGAACATTGATCCATCTATGCATAGCTCTGCTAGAGTAGTAGTGCTGCCTAAAATATTTCTGCCTGTGCTTGTTCTTTAATAAATCTTTCATACAGAGATGAAAACTTTTCATGGAAAGTGTCTGCTTTCTTCAGAATATATTTGATTGGAAAGCCAAATCCCACTGGTTTTACCCTGAAAGTCAAATCCTCACTTTTTGGCCAAAAACATTAAAGCCTTACTAAAAATTTTGGTAATAGAAACCTGACAAGTTTTCAATGCATTGCTTTTTATCACAAAATAACACATTTCCTACAAAGACTATTCTGATCAGGGTACTATTAGGAACACTCCATAAAAGAGATGTCTGCATGCACATAAATAATTATGTAGCAGACATTGAAGCAATCAATAGATGTGTTCACCAGTTTTGTCAGTTCAGTTAAATCTGTTGTGCCCTGTAAATGGTCTCCTAAGAGCAGAATTTTATATGCCACATTCAACAGATGTGGAAGCAGTTGATGGACATCAGGTCTAACAACTTTTTAAATAAGCAACTAGAGAATCATCTAGATGCTCCACTCCACTTGTTTTGTCAAGGATAATCCACCACTGTAGAGCAAAGGGTAGTGTTTGCACACCAGGCCCTTGTTTTTACTACATAGTCCCTAATCCCAAAGCACTTTCCTGAGCTGCACCACCTGGCACATTGTCTGAGAAAAAACATATATCACGGAATAAAAGACCGGAACATCAAACTGCCCCATTTAACAGACAGATTTTTCCACAGAGACAATATGTAAAAACAATCTAGACCTGTATGAGAGAGATCCATGCTAATTAACAGCCCTTGACAAAAAACATCATTTTTCACATCCAGATTTGCAAAACCGTAATTATCTTTTCTTGTGGCTTAGACTCCAAGCACAAGCAGCCTCAGCCAATGGAAGAAAAACAAAAAAAAATCACTCTCCCATAGTGCCTGAGTCTCCAAGCTCCAAGCTCTCCCGTGAAATGGTACTTTTTTTTCCTCCTTGTTTGTTATTTTTTATGAGGAGAACCAGAGGAAATAACCAAATAATTTTAGAGACACCACCTGTTTACACCCAGTTGACTTTACGCTCTCCTGCTCTCATCCTTCTTTGGCTCCCTGACGTCAGGACCACGTCCACACACAGATGAAACCCAGACTGTGGGAAGTGGTGTGAGGCAGTCTCTAAACTTAGGTACCTAAATTAGCAGGTCTGAATGTGGCTGTATGAAATGCAATTTCCCTATACCATTCAATCGATTAGATAAGAATCTCAGGCTCACAGGTGAAGAAGCTGTATGCACAGCGCAAATGTCTTTCCCTTGAACATAGTATAGGCCAAGATTAAGGGAAACTTCTAGGCCCGTATGCAAAATTAATCCCTTACTCACCATCAACACACCAGAAACAAAATGATCATGGCTCCAGGTTACTTAGGGTAGCAGAACACATTTTGGTTAACGAGGATAAATTCGGCTCACGTCAAACAGTCAAGCAAGTGCCAACCAGCTGTAAAATATGTACTAAGAATTTCACTAAAAAATGCTAACTTCCACTTAAATATTTTTTATTTGATTTCACTATAAAGAAATTCATCACTGAAATAATTTCAGGAAAAAAACTCAGGTCAGCAGTGAGAGAAGAACTCACTTGAAAAATAAGTTATCTCAATGTAACAGACAAAAGAGAGTCACTGTTGATCAATACACAAAACAAATGGATACTAAAATGAGATAATTAGTGGCAGAATTCAAACTGCTCAAAAACACAATTACTCAGGAGGAGGAAATGGATCCAGTAGTATCTTATAAAGTTGTGCAGCATCCTTTCTCTCTTCAAGAATTAATTTAACAGCTAATACCATTTCTCAGGGGGTTTTGGTATAAAAATCTACTCAGTTTGAAGGTTATTAGATTCTTAATGGCATAGGTAAATTACCCCTAAAGGTTTTATTTAAGAAATGACGATAACTAGGGCCCAGAATATTCAAGTGAAGAAGCTGAATGAGGATGCAAACGAGCCACTGAGCAAAAGATTATCTGGCAAACCAGTTTTTAATATCCTGACTGAAAACCACTGTGCTTCAAACAACAGAAACAATGAAGACAGAAGCAGAGACAGAGCCTGAACGTTGCATTAGGGAGTCTCTCAAAGTTCCTCCTGCGATAAGTCAACAACATTCCCTTTCACACTGCTGTTACCAGCATGTCTAAATGCACAAGGAAAGGTGAACTTCTGGTGTATGAACAGAGCTAAGAGCCTATCCTTGCCTCTGCATTATCTGACAAGGTAAAAAAATAAGGGGATTACGGAGAATAAAGGAGAAAGCAGAATTGCTCCAAACACCAAACTTCCTGCACATAGCTCTATGCTAATATGTGCACATGAAACAACTCTAACCATGACATCTAATTATGAAGTATTAAAGAAATACATACAATCATGACTTGGCACCCAAATTCCATGCTTTCCAAGCCATAGGTGGCTTTTAAAAAATCACCTGCTTCACTGAACTGGGGGCTACGCCATTAAAGAAGATACACATAACAGGGACTTTATTCAGTACTAAGCACAACTGTGAGGTCCTTGCTGCTTATTTTAGAAAGGCGCTACCACGTCGCCTGCTACAGACTCCCAGAAAAAAAATATGTGGCATTAAAGTTAGCAGCAGACTGGCAAAGCCTACTCCTTTCTCCAGGAACGGCAAGTTTCTGTCCTTTTCTATGAGTCTGGAGAGAAATTGTAACAGCCTCTGTGCTTTTTTGATCTACACCCAAGCCAGAGTACGCAGAATTTCATATGAAATGTAACGACAAAGAAGTATCACCAGCGTTGAACTGTTCCACAGACAAACAAAGCGAAGAACCTAGGAGATGGTACTACATGATACAGGGTCAGAGCCTCTACAAGTATAAATCAACAAAACTGCTTGGACCATAATGCCTTACCAAAAATTTCCCCGTTCTGTTATCATAAAGTGCATTTTTTTCGGGTGTTTCTATTTCAACTTGGTATTTATCATGTGCCTGATTCTGTACCAACTGAAGGCTATGGCAATGCTTTCACTGAACTTGAAAAAAAACAGCGAGCCTCCGAAGACTTCTTAGGAATCTTTTCAACCTTTTTCTGATTGTTCTTTGAGGTCAGGAAAAACAGCTAATAAAATAGACTTATAGATCATTTTAAAAACATAATGTAAAAATCCCTGAAGTTTAAGAAGAGAGCTTTAAAATGTCAGGACTATTTCTTCTATGGAAATCAACTCCTGAGTCTTTTAAAGCAGTCAGTCTTCCCTACTTTCATACTTCAGGACTGTATGAGTGATTAAATTCAAGGAGATACCAACAAGCTAACCTTCATCTCCACCAAGTTACAACATATCATCACGAAAGAGCACATGAAATTACAGATTATGTTGACATATATAATGGAGGAGACTATTTATTGACTCCCCACTAGCAGGGATATAGTAAAGAATGCATATAAATAAGAAAATTTCTGATGCTTCCTGACCAATTACCTACAAATATAAGAGTGTTTGGGTAAACTCCGAGGGTGGTGTTTACGTTAGCGAATGTTGGCAGGTATGTATTACTATGTTTATCTGTGAGAGAAATTGTTAGTATGCTGCAGTTTTTGAGAACATGGCTGCACTTGCTTGTTAGGAGCAGTCCACAACAAATATCTGACTCATAGAGGCCAGCTCTGGTGTTTATATTACTTTATTTGTATCAACCCGAATGTCAAAATAAGTATAATTTACTGAAACTAGACTCAGTCCCAAATTATACACCACAGAAGACACAGACACCAAATACTTTCAACGGTGCTTTTATAGCCTGAGGAAATTCGTACAATCAAAAACAAACAAACAAAAAGAACAAGGTCTGCACATAAAAATCTCTTCAAACCAGGTATTTTGCTTGTGGTAATTAGTAAACCAGAAAAGGAAGAAAGCTCTGTGACCCCAACTGCCTCTTGCCACAGACCACCACGTGTCCACAGAAGGTCTCTGTAACCTGATGATCTGCCCCACGGCACACAAAAGGCTGCGGAGCTGGGTGAGACGAATTACCATGAAATGATTCTGCAATTACTACTGCAGCAATAATTACTGCAGCACCAGAGGCATCAAAGGCCAAGGCAAAATTGCAGCAGCTGTGCCCACCTAAAGGCAAGTGGTTTCTAGCAGGAGCTACAGGGGAGTAGAAGACCTACGACCACTTTCTTACCACCTTGCTACCCTTTCTCCATCGCAGCCCTACAGGCTTTCCCCCTCCCCAGGCTGCAGCACAGACATCTTCTCAGATCATGTGCTGCCTGGACAGTGGACCACAAAGCAAAAGACGTGACTCGTTCTCCCCTGCTGAGAAGCGCTGCTCTTTCTGGACAGCAGGGCTTCAAAAAAATACCCAGGCCTCGTAACCCAAAGGACACTGCTCAAAGTTACTCGCCTGACCCACGTCACAAGAAATACTTTTGCAATGAATGTTGCTGTGAAGGAAGCTCTGAGGGAATTTGTTGTTTTATTCAGCACTTCCTTTAAGTTTACCTTGCAAACAGAGGCAAATTGTTTCTTTTTTTTTCTAAGTAGAGAAGCCGTTAATATTAAAAACAAATCTGCATCT
This sequence comes from Chionis minor, assembly GCA_013398295.1. Classification (NCBI taxonomy): domain Eukaryota; kingdom Metazoa; phylum Chordata; class Aves; order Charadriiformes; family Chionidae; genus Chionis; species Chionis minor. The sequence continues at coordinate 467,459 of VZSF01007679.1, read as the reverse complement.
CCTACTGAGACTACTTTTTTTTATTATTTTTATTTTTTTTAACAGGAGCATCTTGTGAACCAAGACAAACATGTGAGGCTTGGTTTGTGACCAGCAAAAACACATATTCTAAATATCAGTGGATTGCAAGCAACCCTAACTTTTGCTACTGGTCTCAAAGTGTTTGCACAGGATGTCACTTTGATTCTATTATATTTTTTACTTATATAAGAGACTAAATTACTTATATTATTATAAGAGACTAAAACTGACCAACACAAACCTCCCAATTAGAAGATCCACTGTAAAAAATTGCAAAGCCACACAACCCAAGGAACAAAAACAGCCCCTGCAAGAGAAATTCAACACGCTTTCTGTATTCTCTTCTCTTACATGTGGCAGCACATTTGTGATTTTATGCAGAACTTCTTAGAGTGGGATGACTTTAGGGAAAATCCATGTATCTTGAAGAATTTGGAAAGGAAAAGAATGGGGATTATTCTCAGGAATTAGTTTATTAGAAAAAAAAACAACACACAAACAAATGATAAGTGAAGTTCTCCTAGTAGAAGATCAAACCTATGCAATCTTCCTTTGAGACAAAGATTTTTAGTTTATTCAGCAAAGCATCTGCACACAACAAAACACTGTCCTAGTGGCTTCACTTCAGACAGACTATCTGAAATCAGACTCCTTGATTCCCCGCCCATGCTAAATTAACTGATCTACAGTCCTGCTGCACAGTCACGACAACCAAAATCTTTGTCAGACAGCAAGCAGCATTCTCCAAGCACACAGCAAAGTTCTTCCTCACGTGGATCTTAACTGTTGGGGAGCTGTTCATGTTTTTCTGAAGTAACAGAAGTGCAAGGTCCGGCCCATGGGTTGGGGCAATCCCATGCACAAATACAGGCTGGGCAGAGAATGGATCAAGAGCAGCTTTGAGGAGAGGGACTTCAAGGTGTCGGTAAATGAAAAGCTCAACATGAACCAGCAGTGTGTGCTCACAGCCCAGATGGCTGACCATATCCTGGGTTGCATCAAAAGAAGTGGGGCCAGCAGGTCAAGGGAGGAGATTCTGCCCCTCTACTCTCCTGAGACCCCACCTGGAATACTGTGTCCAGCTCTACAGCCCCCAGCATAAAAAGGACATGGACCTGTTGGAGCGGGTCCAGAGGAGGGCCACTAAGATGATCAGAGGGCTGGAGCACCTCTCCTATGAGGACAGGCTGAGAGAGTTGGGGCTGTTCAGCCTGGAGAAGAAAAGGCTCCAGGGAGACCTTATAGCAGCCTTCCAGGATCTGAAAGGGGCCTACAAGAAATCTGGAGAGGGACTTTTTACAAGGGCATGTAGTGATAGGACGAGGGGCAATGGCTTCAAACTGAAAGAGGGTAGGTTTAGATTAGGCATAAGGAAGAAATTTTTCACTCTGAGGGTGGTGAGGCACTGGAACAGGTTGCCCAGAGAAGGTGTGGAGGCCACATCCCTGGAGGTGTTCAAGGCCAGGTTGGATGAGGCTTTGAGTAACCTGGTCTAGTGGAAGGTTTCCCTGCCCATGGCAGGGGGGCTGGAACTAGATGATCTTTAAGGTCCCTTCCAACCTAAACCATTCTATGATTCTATGATAAGTAATAATATACTTTTTTTTCCCCTATATTTATACAAGGGATATAGAAACTGAAGTTACAGGAAAATGTCTATGTATCTATCTATGTGATGACCATTTCTGGGTATATTAAGGCACTACTAATGTACTGCAACCATGCAGGTGCACCAATAAAGATGTCTTGTGCCTTTCCTACAGAGGGTCTTGATGCAAACAACCTAAAAGTCCAAACACACACAATCTATAAATATCCATTTGGAATCATCTAAGCAACAAAAATCATCCCTTCAGAGTGATGAATTTTATCATCTCATCAATTTCTAGTTAGTAAACTGTCTGTGGCAGAAAGTATATTGGCCTATGAGACCACACAGTGCCTTACATAGTTTGTAATAACTCTATGATAAATAATAATGAACTATAATAGCTTAGAGTTTTTTCCAATCTAAAATATATATGACAAACCCAAACAAAAACACAAGGCTAAGTGCAAGTATAATTGTCATAGTGGTGGTGATGGGTGCACTACACTCTCTAGAATGGTCTAATATATACATCTTCTGGATAAGAGCATGCAAAACAGCCACAGCAAAGCAAAACACTATAAGGCCTGCTTAAGATAAGGAGCTGGAGATCATATCATAATGAGAACATTTCTAGCAGTGCAAAGTCATTGAGTGTAGTGAGTATGCAGGGGATTCACAGCTAAAACAATAGACTGAGAGAACCTCTGCTCTCCCAGTTTGCAGTGTGTGTTTTTTGTCTTGGCTCCTGTGCTATGTGTGGCAAGTGGCAAGCCTTCCTCTGCCTTAGAGAGCATCTGGACAGCAGAGGCCAGCGTATGTATCATAAGGACAGTTAAGCTAAATTTCAGAGAGGAGCAGTAAAAGTTGCAGCAGCAGTATAGCAGTGACCCACAGTGAGTTTTGCCTACAGTGAGAGACTTCAGGAGCCAAGCTAACCATTTAACGTACCTTTACACTTCAGTGCAACTTGCTCAGTACTAATTCAATGCTGCAATAGCATAATACTACAGCTTGCAAGGCTTAAAATTATAAAATACTATAGCCAAGATCTGAGAAAACTGAATGAGGGGTACATGTTCTGCTTGCCAGTGTCTGCATGCAACCAAAATTTTTTTCAGATGCTTGTATCTGCATCTGAAAAAAAGAAAAAAAGGTTAATAAATTCTGGTTTCCACTTAAAAGCAAATGCTTCCACTATGGACTAAACTTCTCCTTACTGAAGGCTTCTGTTTATCACTTTCTCTCTGATTATACTGAAGCAGACTGCTAGCTGTAAACAGAAAGCAAAAATTTTAAACTAAATGCAAAGACAGTCACATAACTTTCTCATGGCTAATGTGAAGAATAACATTTAGCACATCTATTCCAAACCAAAGTACTTTTAAAGAAGATTTTTTTCTGTGTTGTAAACTTACGTAATGGGAGGTGTTAAGTGGCATACGATCAGCTTTATATTTACATAACTCTGTCATCACAGCCCCTTGTGTTTGCGAACTGGATTTGCTCTAGTAACAGTAATGGACCGACTGAGTCAGAATATGCTGGGTTTTGTAATACTGCCTATAAACTGAGGATTCTCCTATTTCATCATCAAAAAATTCTATACATTATTAATGTATATTTAAATTATATTGTTATGATTACACATAGTATTATTTATAAATCTACTACATTTAAAATTAAATCCTCAAATCCAAAGTCTGTTTGCTTTTTTAATTTTTTCCTGAAAGAATTTCTTAAAAGGTTCCTCTAGCCTATTTTATGCTTTGAATTTTGTAAGGAAGGGTACCGTGCTCAAGGAGATGCTACTAGTAATTATTTAAGTAATAGTACAGCGCCAGCTTTCTGGGGAAAAAAACCACCCTTCAACATCATCCCCAAAATGTTCATTATCATTGTTCTTTGCTCTGTCTTTACTTTTAAAGGCGTTTCATACTGTAACCTCTTCAGCCTGATTTCTCTGTTGAAAGATATATACTTAACTCAGCAAGGTCACCCCATTAGAGAACCAATACTTGTATACCACGTACGGTATCAAAGCCAGGCTGTACTTAAACCTACTGGGTCACAGTGTCATTATTCTAAAAGTCAAAGTAGTGCATAGATCTGTCGGCAACCAGTCTGCTTTCGCCAGCTTGGAGTTCCACTCACTGTGTCCCAGAACGCAGGGATCCCAAAGGAGTACTGCAGTTTATTTCCTGTCCTTTGTCCTCGTGGAGAGGAGGATGAAAAAGGGACCTCCCTGAAACCCTGCAACTACACACCCCTCACAACAGCAGCTAAGGAAGAAAAGACACAACAGTGCCACCTTGCAGAAGTAATTTCCGTATGAAGCTTCTGATCTTCTCAAAAGGCTGTATCAAAGAAAAACCCAAAAAACTAAACCAAACCAAACAAACCTAATAGCAGAAGATTTTTTTAAAATTTTTTTTAAAAAGGGTTTCTTTTCAAAAGTTGATTTTCCCCACTCATCCCAACACTTCAATATGCATTAGGACTAGTCAACTGAAGCCAAAAGGGACAGTGTGCCCCATTCAAACAAAACTGGCTTAGTGTTAGCAGTATCCAACATAAACTTTGTGACTTTGCACAACATTCTTCTACGAAATAAACTCGAGCCATTTGCCAGCAATAACCTATATATTGACATGGTATTAACAGAAACTTGGAGGCTTCAGCTGAGAGACAAACTGTCAACCAACCACTAATTGGTTTTTATGATGTGACTCAGAGTTTAGTAATTTCCCAGAATTTAATCACAGGGCACCCAGAAAGATCAATTAAAGAACAGGCTCAGAATTTGTTAGAGCCCTGTGTGAGACAGGGGAAGGCAATGACCTCAGCAGCTTTGCCACAGAATTTTATGAATGAACAAAGAAAGGATTTAAAAGGTAAGTTAAACTGATCTTGCGTTTCCTTGCAGACCTGCTCATTGTTTTTCTAAAAGAGTGACTTTTCAAAATACAGTAAAAATTGAAGGATTGTGTGTTGTAGCTACTGTTTATTTTACAACTTCATTTACATGTGACCATTATGTGTGTGACAACTGGTCCATTATTTTTGGCTGTATCTTCTTCTATATCTCTCTGAATAAAAAAGGGGGAAAAAAATCAGAGTGGGAGTGAATTCCTTTGGATTCTCATACAAGGATCACATTACATTATCAGAATGAATAGTACAGAATTCCTCCCTCCTCCCCTTCACAAAGAAATCATCATTATTAAAATGCTCCTGACAGTTCTTCATACAAAGAAAGATAAAATGTTATTTGGCTGCAAAATCCTATGATTTCCCTTGTTTCTTCATTTGTTTTCAAGGTTTTTTTTCCTCCAACAGTTTAACACAAAATTGTTTCTGGAAGTGTTATCCTCCTTCCTGCTTTCCACCATGGATTTTTTTCAAAAACTGAATGTAAATCACAACGAAATGTTAAAATTCTCTTTCTTAGTTCTGAAAAGGTTTTACACAAATTTGCCTAATCTGGTTAATTTTACTCATTAATGTTATTCTTCTGTGCAAATTTATAGAATACAATCCAGACGAGTACTGCACAACTGTGATCAAAACCTCGTTTCCCTGCCTTTCTGGCTTTTGTTTTGCACAAACAAAACAAAAGATTTCTCAGAGAAGGAGATTCAACTGTTTTTCCTTGGCAAGTTAAATGAAACAAGATTATACTGAAATGGTCTGAAGAAGTGAACATTTCTGGAGATCTACTGTGACAATTATCTCAATTATTATTTAAACATGAAAACCACTAAATTTATCACTTCTCTTTTCCTTACAGTAACAATCAGCACCAGACTGAGTCATGCATGTTACATGCTAAAACAAGGGGAGGAAAAAAAGAATAAAAGAAGGAGCATTGCAGGCACTCCTACTCTCTAAGAAACACAAGAACATTCAAGTTGACGTTTTGCACCTAGATGAAAATGTTTCTTAATTTCTTCAAACCAAAATTTATCTGTTGAATAGGCACATACTCAAGCTTACAGTCTTTGTACTGACTTTTATGATGATAACAAACACTTCATGAGGAAAGATGGAAAGCTAGAGTATGGGAGAGTGGATTGGGAAGAGATTCCTTATCTATGTAGCTGCTGCTACTATTTTATACGATTTACAAGCCCACTACATGATGCTGTCATATAACTCATCAAGAGAAAAGCTTCAGCATCTTGAAATTCTCGTACTTCCTCGGATGAGTGTAGTGACTACTCAGCTGCAAGGAGGGCATCGGGTACTGGAGCAGCTCCATTTTGCAAGTATAATCAAATATTTAAGGAGAAGCATATGGAGGAGAAGAGGAGGGACAGCAAAAAGGCACTGTTAGCTGAGTGCACTTGGGATACAGGAGAACCAGATTCAGGTCTCTGCTCCGAATTANGGGGTTGCATTTTAAAGTTCCCCGCTTCATCCGGAGGCAGAACAGAAACATTTGAGTAATGAGAAACTGCACACCTAGCTCTGCATCTGCACCAACAGCTTCATTTTCAAGAGTTCACAGCTCCCCCTAAATCACATTAAGACCAGAGTTTAAATGTTAATTATGGAGCATGTGCATATTAATTTTCTGCTTCCTTCTCTCTGTAAGTAATGGGAATGCTTTTAAATGCCTTTTGTTTGGCTTCTTATGGGCTTACTTGGTTTCTTAATATATTACAGGGTACTTCCTGCACTGCTTACAGAAGCAAATTTCCCACTACTAGTGGGAGTTTTCCCTGAATAAGGTCAGCAGATTTGGTCCCAAGGGAGTGAGCTGATCTTTGGGCTTTGCTACTCTGAAGATCTAGCAGAAAGCAAAACAGATATCATTCTTGTTTAAAATTTGCTACTATACCGTATCCTTCTCAGCCACATCATCCAACACAAACAACTAGCAAACGTTTTGCTGAAATAATCCTTTCAATTAAGGCTCTCATTACAGTGAAACAGCTGCTCACTACAATACATCTTTGTCATGGAACTATTTATTTCCCAGAAAACATTTCTTCAGTTGTTAAGACAGATGCAATAAACCAGATCCACAGGAGTAGCAGAAATCAAAGTGAGCAAAATCTGACCAGCTAAATATCCTTGCACTGAAAAAGGGGTGCTTTCTATAAGGGCAAAATTTATTCTTCTATGATAAGAAGAAAAGCCCACTCAATTTAAAGCACGGCTGGTCTGACTCCCAACATAATGTCAATGAGCTACAAATGAAACAGCAGCCTAAGCCCTCACACATACATCATTAAGAAGAAAAAAGAAAACACTCCAAAAACTTCTGTCCTCTTGCTGATCAGTGGTGTTTGCATGGGTCCTTAAAAGCCTTTTGGAATGCCCGCATGATAAATATTTGATGGACAACCTCTTGCTTAATGACAGAATCAGGTGCTGCTGTTGGCATGTAAAGATAAATGAATCAGCACCTTGTTACTGCCTCCCATTCCACACATACATGCTCACACCCTCCTGGCCCCTAGCAGCCTGCTGAATGCCATTTATTTATTTCACTAACAAGTCCAGCTCACATTAACTGTCACTGGAATATACACAGTAGTGACAAAAAGCATTATCATGAATAATTTAATCCAAGCTTCATGAGTGCTTGAAAATGAGCAGTTTTCTTGCTGTAAACTCAGTCCCTGTGATTTCAACTGCAGGCAGCTTGCCATTTCAGACAATGGTGATAGCAGAAAGAGGGGACATTCCTCTTCCGCCTACATGTTTCCCAATGACCTGAAAACCTTCCTGGTCAACTGCACGTCTGACAGCGACATGCAGTCAGTAGTGCAGAAACCAAAGAAATTAAGAGAAGGATCTTCAGGTCAGAAGCTGGATAGATGATAAGTAGCCCTAGAGGAGCAAGACGCTAAGAACCTAGACGAGCTCTGTATTCCTGTTTTAAAGCATAAGGTCCAAATCCAGCACTCACTCTTTGCCCATAAAATCCAGGTCCTCAGATTGAGTAGATACAACCTGCATAGATACTTGTCTAGATACAGACACAACTAACAAAAAGAGAGGAAGGCAGACGACTTCAGGGGAAGGAAAGAAAGAGGCAAGGTCACAGTACTCTTATAGTGGAGATTGTCTTTGAGGATCACTATGACATGAAAGTACAGTAGTGATCTACAAGAAAGTAACACCAATCTAGATCTCTGCCTGAGGCTTTCCAAAGTCCTGGGGATTCAGAATGTGGATTCAAATCCATTACAGACACAGGATCATCCACTAGAACTCAGGCTCAGCTCTGAAGTCTGATAAAAGAGGTCTTGACATCTACCAACTACTGTGCTCTAGAGCCAGTGTTATTTTTTTGTTATAATACTCTCACATCAAAAGATGTACACACTTTTCCATGTGCGAGGAAGAAATATAGAATGAAAAAAAAAAATTCATGCTCAGCACTCAATTTGAGGGTTGCAGTAGGTCCCTCTCTTGCTGATCAGAACCTATTGGAAATAAAATGAGGTAGGATGAGAAAACACAGAAGAAAAATAAATTATGTATGAATTTTAAAGAAATTATGTTTGCCTCAGTGGACAAATTTCTGGTATTACCAGACAGTGATTCGTAGCAAAAAACTGGTGCCAAGGCACTGCAAGGAGAAGTGATGTTAATGCTGTCATCTGCCTTGCTGGCTAATACAGTCCAGGGCTTGCTTCTTCAGACATCATCTAGTTGACTGAAGTACTGTGTGGTAGATTCAGGACATGCCTTACCGTAGTGCAACTGCCTTCAAACATGGCAACAGCAACAGCAGCGGAGTAAATGGGAACAGCTGCACGGCCTTTAAAAATCTGCACAGTGCTTTTATTGAAATTCCTCTCAACTACAGGTTGGTCATAATAATAAAAATGCATACCTAATAGTTTACTGGCTTTTTCTCCTCTTCCTTTATGAGAGCATAATGAAACACAGTTGTTTAACATACAATGGTATTAGAAAAGAGAATAGGGAGGCCCAAAATGTGTTTTATATTCTTGCTACTCTTATTTTCCAAACCTAATCCTCTAAGATAACCCCTCTTCTAGCATAAATTAACTTATAATTCTTATGACTTTTGAACTCTTGAACACAGTACCAATGACCACAGCAATGCTCCAAAGTCTTCCAACATTGTCCATCACCTTTACCAACTCACCAGTTTCAGGCCTTCAACTGTTAATTGTGCCTAATGTAACATAACCCACTAACCCTCCCCAAACCACTCCACATATGGACAGGAAACCTCTGCAAACCATCTGACTGTTACTGTTTATACACAGGTTTGCTGCAGACATTGAGCAAATTATTTGGGTAATGAGGGTTTAGAGGCACCAGCTGGGTCACCAGTTCTACTTCCCACCATCACAGGTGACCAAAGGATATATTCTGGTTCATAAGAGGATCAAATTCCACTTTAAAATGAGATGAGTCTTTATGCTCACTGTATTTCTTAGAAGCTGACACCTAGGAAATGCTAATCTACAATCCGCCACACTCTTTAGATGGTGTGCCAGCATCTTCATGTAACCCAAAAAAGCCTTTCTTCTTCTTGAATATCCCTCAATCCAGATCCAAAATAACAATTTCCCCTTGAAGACTGAAAAAGTAGAAAAGTTGTTTTAAGATGATCTTTGATGATCTTTAAGATGACTTGATCTTTTAAGATCTTTTAAGATGACTTGATGATCTTTAAAGTCCCTTCCAACTCTAACCATTCTAAGATAGATGAGATGTGCTATTTCTTTGTCACTCTTGTACATTAACATCCTTTGCTTCAGTTGCCACACAGTCCTTCTTCGCACTTAGTCTGAATTCACCTTATCAAAACACTATCTCCACGGTTTAGCATAAACCAGTTTTAGAAAAACCATTTTCATTTCATCTCTTTTTTCCATTTGCTTCAAGATATTTATTTATTCTTCTCTTCAAATGTATTCCAAAATTTGGAAAAAACAAGTTCACAGGAGTTCACATGCAAGATTGTCTCCCCCTTTTTTTAAGCATTTCGGGTAATATTTTCATTCTTCATTCTAGGGTATCACACTCACTTTCAGGAGGGAGATTATTCAGCCTTTAAAACTTAGGCATATAAAGTCCTTGGGCCTTATTTCTCCCTCACATACCATAGTTTTCCTTTTTCTAATCTCCTTCGCAGGAGCTACTTTTGCCTTTGCCTCTATGTTAAACAGTACTACCCTTACTCAAAACTGAAGCACACTCCTGTTTAAATGTTTTGGCCATATCTAGACAGTATTTAATTCCTACTTCATCCCTATTGTATTATCAACCCTGCTTTTTGGGGTTGGGAATACAATATGAACTTTATATTCATATGGCTAAATACATTTTTATTCCTTGTTTCAGTTGCCTTTGCAGAGTTTAACTCAGCTTGACTTCTGGCAAATTCTATTTCATCCAAACACTTCTTAACCTCTAAGATGGTTTCCTTACTGATTATTCCCCTTTTACTCATTCCTTGCAAACTCTCTGTTTATTCTTAATGTTCTTTGTGGGAGTGATTTGTCAGCAAGTTAGGTCTGGAGTTCACCCCTAAAAGCCACCAGTGCTTAAGAAGGGAGTTCTAGAAAGGTTACTGCATTTTTAACCAGAAAATGTCACCACATTCAAATGCTTGAGCTCTTCAGTCAGTGTCTAGTTTCCCTAAACTTACTTTGCACTTAAGGTTAAGAAAACCATAAAGACTGTTTTTTTCTTAACTTTGGATCATAATAGTGATGACCAACTCTCTCTGACGTCCTTAGACCCTCCAAAACCAATTTTAAAATATCACTGGTTCTTCACAAGTCAAGAATTGTTTGAGAAGTTGTTTGCATTAGGGAGAGATCTGGCTGTAGGCTTATTAGGTTCATCCACCCTTTATAGTATCCCATAACAATTCCATTTTGATCTTCTCTAGTATTATCTGAATCCAGTCAGATCTTACCAACCTCTTACCTTCTTCCTGCAACATAATTTTGACTTCTAAACGATTCTGCTGTAGATGTAGATCCAACAATATCCCTCCCATCTCTTTACAGCCTGCTGACTAATTTACAGAGCTAGGAAGCTATACCACTGTAATAATTTTTATTTCCCTTTTATCTCTATATCGTACAGCTTTTGACAGAGCTCAATCAAGACATCTCAGCAGAAGTGGCACAATGAAACTTTGCTACCCTAAGGGCTGGTTCATTCCTGCTATGGGGTGGACGAGGCACGAGAAAAGGGCATCACTGGGATGGAGTCTCACACTTGCTGCTGTGCTGCACATGCTGAGCAGCAGCAGGGACGTGAGCGTTGTATCTCACGCTACCATATTCCTAAGAAGCCAGCCCAGCTGAAGCACTGTCACAGCTACAGTAGGCAGCAGAAGGGGGCTCAAGGAAACTGCCTCCTTTGTCAGCATCTAAGACCTGAGCCTGCTTCCAAAATACTGCCCCCCAAAAAAAGCTATAACGTTTACAACTGACAATCAACTTCCACTACAGGTTTTTGCCACCAAGATTCCTGTGCATTCAGAGCTGTATTTCAAACATGGATACTAGCTGAGATGTACACAAACAGTCCACATAAAATTACGCCAATGAGCAAAAAAAAGTAGACATACTGGCTTGTCAAAACCAACACAGAAAGAACTGTGAGACTTTTCAATCATTTACACATGCAACACACTAAAAAAACCCTGCAATAACTCAGAGAAAGTAATATTTCAGGACAAAGAGGAGAGAACAAATTCTTAAAGTTTGGCATTCCTGGCACACTCAGCACCATTCCCTTTCCATCAAAATATGTGGACAAAGTAGTCTTACCATTGCAGGACTACACGATGCATGTTCAATCATATTCTATGGCCCAAGATGCTGATATTTTTGTAAGATTTTGTAAATTTCATTTTCATAATTTCATTATTTAGTTCAATTTAAAAACGTGCCACAGGGTCATTCCGAGTTTAAAATCCTTTGAACATTCACAACAAGGCTACATCAGATCCTGAATTTGAGAAAGTATGCACGTTCAGGACAGCACTCTTCGTCAGCGCTGAACTTTACAGCTGGGTCTAAAAGCACACTGCCCTTCTCTCACTTTAACTCAGAGCAGAAATTTCTCCTTAGGCTTTAGTAGTGTTAGCTGAGAGGACTGCTAGCTTACAGCAAACTCTCCTAATTTACCATATTGTTTCTAGGTTAGATTCCCAACTTTCAACTTCAAAATAGAACGATAATAAAAGTTTTATTTTGCACATACTTCCTAGAAAGGAAGAAAATTGACTAATTTTCAATGATTTTAAAGAACAACACAAAGGACAGGCTAGAAACGTAACCTTCACAACCTGTATAAAGTAAAATTGATATTATTTAGGTGTTGCATGTAGCTTAATGAATTAGGAAAAAAAAAAAGAGCGTTTTCAGAGTTACTGCCAGGAACAAAAATTTTTGAAAGGTGTTATCTGTGCCTCTGAATTACTCCATGAAATAAATTTGCATTTACCTATACCTTGGGGTGAAAATGGAGTTTTGTTTTGGCTCTAGGTCTTTATTCACTGCTAGAGTTAAATTAAACAATCTTAATTAAACAATGACATATTCAGTCTGAAGCTGACTATCACTACGGCAGGGGATAGACTTGGGATCAACTGGAAACATTAAAGTAACAAAAGAAATCACCTCCAGATCAAGCTAAACTGATTTTTTTTTTCCTAAAACAAAAGGTATTCAATATCTAAGGAAAAATACTGCTTTAAAATAAGTTAAATAATACAAAAGCTAATGCAGATATAACTGTGCTCAGTTTTACAATGAAGACAGTTTTCTGAACTTAAACTTGTAAAAGTGTCAACCCACTTTAAAATGGCTTTTTTCCTTTTAATTTAGAATTTCCACCACCATCCCCCCAAGAAAATCACACCAGTCTACTTGCAAGCACCTGATTTCAGAGACCTCTGAAGAATTCTTACCCTCTGTACCAAGAGCACTACCCTTTCTTTCATGGGAGTCTTTCCAAAGACCCACTGTCACTGATAAGCATACAAAAACCTTCGTATCGATTATGTAATGGCAAGTTAAAATAAATTTCTAGTTATCTTCTCCCTCCTGGCCCCTGCATTCATTGCCCCAACTCTGTTGGCTTTACTTTCTTTGCAAGGCTTCAATCAATGTGCTGCTGGAGTTTCTGCCATACCCGGGTCCAAAAACATTGCTAGCCCTCATACGATAAATGATAATGAAAGTGGGCAACACATCATCTAATCAACCCTTTAATGGGAGTCCCTGCTTAGAATTTCTTCTGTGGAAGCCAGAAAGCAAAACAGCCCAGGAACTGGACTCTGCTTCCTCACAGAGGAATATCCTGTTTGGGAACAGCATTACAAGGCAGTGAGAAAGGCACAGGTATTACGTATCATACACAACAATATAAGACAGATAAAAGATTTCTTTACTCAGCACTGTCAGGGTAATGCTTCTTGTAAGCTCACTTTCACTTAGTTGGAGAGGTTTTTAATCCATTTCATAAGAGAATGTTTTGATAGTAAACAGTGAGAAAGCACACAGTATCACTAACAGAAATGTTCGTTGGCTTGTTAGGTTGCAAGAGGATTTCTGAAAGGTATCGCTTCGTTTTCACTCATCTATTGCTAAAACTTCCATGAATAAGTACTTCAGGATTTGGCCCATTGATTAGAAACAGCATGCTCCATTGTTCACTCCCAAGGAAATACGTATAACATAGTAAGTGGAGAAACCTAGCTGAGATGCAGTATTTTGAGCCAAAGGGTGTTTATGTAGCAGATTGGCAAGCCTCCATAGGAAAAGACATGCCCAATCCAGCAGAAATCCCATTTTTAATTGCCGAAAAGCATTTTCTGAGCTATAAATAAATCTTCATGCTAATGCTTTGGGCTTCTACAAAGAAATTCAGTAGTTCCAAAGACATCTTAAAGAGTTCTCCCATACCCTTTAATTAGGATCTCTATTTTTGCCCCGAGTACTTTCTATTGAGCACTTAAGGATAAAAGGTAAAAAATAATTTTCAAAAAAAGAAATAAATCACCATTGTGGTTACACAGGTAAAACGTGGATGAAGCTCCACCCAGAAGCATATAAACATATCATAAATCTAAAGAGAAAAAGGTCAGAACTCAAGTAGTACCACCCAAAACAAGGAATATTTTTCACTGAAATATGTTTTATGCTTTAAACATCGTTTAAAACATATCCCTTCCAAATGTAGTCAATTCACACATTTTAATTTATAGTAAGATTAGAACATGACTAGGTCCATGGCCTGTCAATGTCCATTCCGGCAGACATGACAGAAAACTGTTTTGAAGAACAGAAGTGTAGTGTATAACTCATCAATACTATTAAAAAATCCAGCAAACAGGTTGAGTACATATTTGAAGAAAAAAAACCTGCAGTGCACCTTCAACTGAATTTCTGTTTGAAGCAGGCAACAGAAACCATGCAAACAAGTCTTTCCAAAATCAAAGCCTGTATTTGCAACCTACAAACTCATTCTTTATGAATATAATTTAAGAAAACCAGAATGCTTGAAAGCAGCCAAATTAGGTACACCATTTGTGTCTTCCATGAAATCCTATTAATAATGCTGCTGTGAAAATTCTTAGAACTTGCTTAAAAGGAAGAGACCAAAAAAGTTTAAGGCTCTTTTTCACATTTTTGATACAGAGAAAGACACACAAGATTGCAAACATCACCACTCCATAGTAATAGACACCAAAGACTATTCCAATGTATCTGTTAGTGAATACATTAGGATGTACATTCTTTAAATGTTTCATTCTTTGTGGATAGTCCTGTATTATAGCTTGAAGTATGACATTTCCCATCAGTAGGAAATGGCTTTAACACGACTAATGAGGGAGAGGAATTTCATTAAACCTTTTTTTTAAACATATATCTTGAAATCCGTGATTCAGTTTGTTCAGGGGTTTTTAAAGTTATTTTCAAGTGATTTCTGCATATACACTTTTGGCAGCCCTTCATTCAGTAATGTTCAGAAAAACTTGAAAAACTAAAACTGAAGCTGTTTCAGAGCAGAACATCCAGTAATACAGAAAGTTTGGGGGCGTTGGTTTTTTTGGTTTTTTGTTTTGTGGTTTTGGGGTTTTCTTTTTACTCCAAACCGCTCAACCACAAAGTTTCCAGTGCAAGAATTTACAATTAAGAGGTTATCTTAATTATAATTAATTAAACAATCTTTTTTCTGTTTCAGGAGTATCACACAGCAATATTCACTTAAGCTCCTTATTTTGTTCAGAAGTCTTAATACCATGCAATGTAGATGAGATCTAAAGTTATGCATATAATTTCAAATTTTTGGACTCACTGGAGGCTTAAACTCTGAGCATCACCATGAGGAGCCTACTTCTATTCAGTAAATATATAGGTTTGTCCAATTCATAACTTGAACATTTAAGTTATATGTCTAAAGTCAGCTGTCTAAAGTTAGTGTGAAACTCCAAAAAACTACTGCACACGAGTATAAAAAGATTGCTAATAAAACAGAGGAATTATAGAACTGATGAGTATACATAGGAGCATTGTTCACACAGAGAAATCAAAATAATGTTTGCATAAAATTTTTTGCCATATTCATTTGGATTAATACTCCCTGAAATCTCTTCAGCTATATTTGGCTATTCAAATTTGTCACTGCAACCCTTCTGCATCTTGCAGTTCTGTCCAAATTATTCCAAATCACAAGCCCTTTTGTAATAGCAAAACGAACTCCACTGTTCTGTTTCTTTTCCATGGTTTCAACCATACATCAAAATAATGCTCAGTTAACAATTATTATAATTTGGATATTATTCATCAGCTTACCAGTCTATGCATTTTTAAAACACCGGTTTTACTGATCTGAGAGCTGTTCCAAGTTCACTTTTTCAATACAGAAGAGACACAAGTTTTGTCATGCTGAGCAGTATCTTAATTCAGAACCAATCCCATTCTTTTTGCTGTTCACATAAGCAGAGTTGGCAAATTCTAGTCCATATGTGAAATTAAGTGATTCCCTGGCCTTGGTTTTTGTTTTGTTTTGTTTGTTTGGTTTTTTTTTTATTCACATATTGACTGACTACAGAGTCTTATTAATCAGAAACTATAAAATGAAATAATGTAGTTAACAAAACTAACTACATGCAAACTCACATCTGTTACAGAAAAAAAAAGCCACATTAAAAAGTTATTTAGTACTGCTAAATGAGCCATTGACCCAAGACAGGGCAAATGCATGTAGTCCTGTTTTATTACGTCTATAACAGCATGTACAAGCTTTTTTTAAGGACAAAGACATAACTACAGTAGATATTAGACACAAAGAAAAAAGATCACTAATATTACAGTCTCCCAATGGAAGAAGTTTGAAACTAGGCAATTGCACAGTTTACTGCCTATTTGTCATCTCCAGAAGTAACCAATCAGTTGCTGATTTTAGAGATAATTCATCCAGAAAATCACCCCTGAAATCACATGGCTTTACAACACATGCAAGGAGGTATCTGCATCAAAAGCAGTTCCCCTCAGCAACTCTTGAAAAATTGGTCAAGTCTCAAACTCTCCTGTAGACAAAAAATTTTATTTGCAACAATTTTTTTCCCCACAGTTGTTTCATGTAGAGTAGCACATTTTACTGTTTAATCAGCTTTGTAATCTCTGATTTCAAGGATTATAAGTAATAGAGCTGAACAAGAGAGTTAACCAAATGTATTTTTTAGCTGCACATAAATGCTCATGAATATGTTTTCCCTTATTCAGCCATCTTCATGGACAATTAAGTAATAGTTCTGCAACCAACACATTCAGCTAAATCTTAAATAACTCAGCGTTTCAGCTCTAACTGAAGGAGATGTCTCCTATACTTTAGAAGAGGTTGGTATTTTCACCTAGCAGGCAGTATCTTAAAACTAATATACTGAGCATAAGCAGAGAAAGGAAACCGCCTCATCTCCATGATTAAGGATTAATATGACTTTATCTTAGTAATTACATTTTAAAAGAAGATTAAATATTTAGGGGGAAAAAATGTACTTATTGAGCTTTAAACACTATCTGAAGTATTTCAGCAAGTATAATATTTTTTCCCCAGTGTTTCTAACTTTTTACATTTCTGTCAAAATTAAAATTAATCTTGACTGACATCATCCATTCCAGACATTTCTAATTCTGTAGCCTACAAAACCCTTAAACTTGGTGGAGAGAAGTTGCCTAAGTTCAGCAACTAGAAAGTGCAAGGTGATGAACTGGGAAAACAGGTGAAAGTGCAAGAGAGAGGAATGTTGGTCAGTGACTGGGGAGCTGAGTGAGCCAGGAGAAGATGAGGAAGGAAAACTTAGTGGAAGGAGACCAGAAAACTCAAAAGAATAAAAAGACTTAATCAAAGGAAGCAAGATTACAGGAAAAAAATATTACTTGAATAAAACAGAAATAGAAGAAAAGACTCAAAAATATTATTTAAGTAAAAAAAAAAAAAGACAAGTAAAATATATAGCCACATACTGGGTTTGTTGTTTGGGGTTTTGACTTTTTTTAATTAAAGTTTGTTTTATTTAACTTTTGACTCTGATTTACTGGTGGCTTGGCTGATTTTAGCTTAAATAGTTATAGATTTCCTCTTTCTTTTCCATCCTCTGGACAAGAAAACAATCCCTCAACAATTTCTAGAAAGACACACCTACACACACAACTTTAAAAGGTGACAGGAACAGTGGGACAAAATGGTTACACTCAGAAATATTAAATTTATAGAAGAAATTAATTCTCATGAACACATCATATTATGAAATTCAGGAGAAGTGTAATGCAATATGACACACAATATAGAGAAATTATCCATTTATAAAATAAATTAAAATATCCAAGTCCTAAGAAAGCATTTTCTTCTGAAGAAAGATTGCTGCCATCAGTGATGCAAACTAGATTATTTAGTGTCTACCAAGTCACACCAGAATTAGTTGTAATCAAACAGACTTTTTCAGACTCTAAAAGGAGAGAATTAGGATGGCTCTCCACTGTTGGTCTTGGCATCTAGAAAATGGGTCTGCTTACCCTGTCAATCACTTCTCCTGGCACAGAAGGGGCAGCAAAAGTAAAACACACGAAACCAACAGGGTAACTGCTTATTATCTCGGAAGCTGCACCCTAATTCCCAGTGAGTGCTGCCCCCTCAACTGCCACCTTCAGCAGTTTTAAGAGAAACTTTAACTCACAGTTGGGCATTTGGTGATGTTCCATTCTCACACTGTCCTTGTAATTTTCCCCTGTAAAAATGACTTACAGCCTTACCTAGAGTGGGATTTCCTACCTTTTATGCCTACTTTATTCATTTTCCAGCTCTGTTTTTGCTGGCTCCTCTGGATACTTACTCAGTCAACATAAACTAAGCCCACCCAGTTGGTATGGATCCCCGCCAAAAGACAATGTTTTAGTTTCTTAGACTGATAGAAACTGGGTGAAAAATGGTGTGGGGAACGAGACGAGCATGGAGAGACATGATATAAATGTAGGAATTAAGGGGTGAAATATAAATGCTAAATCAGACCTTTTCCACTTCTGTACTGTAATACTTCATGAAGATGGCTTCTTCACCAAAGGATGAGAGATTGGAACTCTATAGCTAAAAGAACAGATCTCAAAATCACCTAAATCTCACATTTCCTTGCCTTGTTTCATAGCTCTGTCAAGATACTTTGATTGCAATTCACAAAGACTCCAAATTCAGTATAATTCAAATCTATCCCACTCTAAGCAATTTTTGGAAATTTGACTTCAACGTGTTTATAATTCATGTCCTATCTATGAATAACATGTAGCAATAATACTACCCTTGTGCAACTCTTTACACTTCTTTCCTTTAGCTTAAATATTAAGAGTGTGTAGTAACCCCACGGCTACTATGTCAATTGAAACTACTATAATCACTCCAAGTAATTACCAAGTAAAACCAAAAAAAGAATGCAAAATTGATTAATTCAGTGCAAATTCTATTTTAAACTAACCTAGCCTATGAAATGCATTGTGGCAAGATACAATTTTGGTAAGCCCTTCAAAGATTTAAAAAAAGGATCAGCATCTATCCTAGCTAAAATAAAAGCAAAACAGTGAGTCGTCATAATTAGGACAGGTCAGGATACGCTTTCCACAACACAAATGTAACTCTGCCTTGCTTCTCCCTGCTAGAATCTGGAGAAGAAAGTTCTCTTTTTTTTTTTATAGAACTTCCCTTATACAAAGACTGTGTGAAAATCTGCATCAACAACAGAAACCAAATCCACAAACAGATGAAATGAGGGTTTTCTTTAGTTTTGTCTCCTTCCCTCCTTAAACTAATGTTTAATGGAAAATACTAGTAAAAACTGATTGGTACTGTCATTATGTGCCATGTGGTAATGAATAGCTCATCAGACAATTCTGAATCTCCTGCTTCCTCTCTTCATCTCAGTAAAGAGAAAAAAGGACGACAGCTTGAGGGGTTACTCTAAACCAGAACCTGAGATTCTCCACGAACTTTTCTCAGAGAATTCAAGAAAAGTTTAATATATTTCTTTTCTTGGGGGAAGTGGACCAATGGCCACTACTAGAGGCAGGACATAGAAATGGATATTTAGAAGGAGACCTGTCTATAAACCATTCCATAATATGAAATTATGTCATTCTTCAGCTAACGCACTGAAAACTACGTTTGGTGTCAACCTGTTGCTCAGTCAAATCACAGTGAGTTCTTCAGGTAAGAAAGGGTATCAGTTTCTGTTAAAAAGTGCTTAGAAGTCAGACATGGGATTGAAGAAGAACCTGGAATATCTACAAGATCTTCCAAGGAAAAAGGGAAATATGTTAATTGAGGAGTAAATCCAAATTGCTAAGAAACTACTCTGGCAGAACAAAGTCAAGATAAGGTTGTCCAGCAAACCACAAAAAGTGTCAAAATCTTTCAGTAAGAATTTTGTAGAGGCCCTGTAAACTCAGATGTCACTATACTTAGTGTCTCCATTTTCCAATGCTTTTCTTTAGGGAACCATGTTGGTTAAAACGGTCTGAATTTTCAGCAGCCATGAGAACGGATTTTTGAGTGGAAGAATTATGCCAAAGTCAGTAGCAGATAAGGCAGTATAACTTCAAGACCTCTTTACATGTCTCCTTTTTGTTAGTAGTGTCATGGACACCGCTTATTTTCTACAGAATACTCCTCACATTATTTCCGTCAGAAAAAGAGGACAGCTGAATCCATTTGACTTTAGCATTGAGATATTAGTTTTATACTGGTCTGAAGGAGAATCAGGTAAGCAGAAATGAGAATGATTCAAGCAGCACTAGTGCTTTGAAATGCAGTCATTGCCAATCTCATCCAACAGGCTGCTGGGTAACAAAGCACGCCTCGGATCATCTGTGATTGCATCCTCACTGCAAACTCCACCAACAGATCACAAACCCATAAATTTTGATGTTGTTACACAGCCGTTTATGTTGCCTTTCAAGAAGCCACTCCTTTACATAGACAACAAGCCCCTTATATATAGCAAGAATGTAATGTCTTCATAGGGCTGCATAATTATTTTCATAATTTGAATTGTAAAAGTTTGATTGGTATGTGATACATAGATGCTTGAATGTCCGATGTAGATAGTTATTTGTCATCTCTACCAGTAAGCCTTTTTAGTTATTTTTACTAAGGCTTACAACTTTACTAACTTGTATAAAGTCAGGACGACAGTGATGTTTAAATAATTTCCTCAAATACAGTTGTACGAAAAATCCGAGACCAAATTTAATTCTCAAAAGTAATTACAAATCCAGACCTGGGGCACAGTCTATGATAGGATGGCTTTAGGGGGGGTTCTGAAAGTTCATTTTTCACCCAGATCATGTCAATATTCCAGGTGAAATAATGACATAAAAAGGATCCCCCAGTACCACTATCAGACAGCCCTGCTGCACTTGGGGGCAAGAATGGCATTGTGTTTTGAAGTCCTTCAGCAACAAAGCCAGCATATAGTGAAACTACAGCATCAGTACGTATTACAAGTTAGCTCATTTAATGAGGAGAAAATACTCAGGGCTTCACCTTCTACTACACAAAGGCTTTTTGTATGTACAATGTCCACCACACATTCTGAAGAATGAAGCAACGAACAGCTTACCTTGCATCGTTGTTTTTGTGGGTTCTGAAAACAGAGGAATGAGGAGGAGGTAGATGAGGTAGACAAAGGAGAGCCCATTGTAACGGAAAGCACAGGCTGCAAGGAGAGAAAAAAAAAAGAAAAAAAGAACATATTGCTTAATCAGCTTGGGATAATCACATTCAACAGCACAAAGCATTTCTGATCTGAGTTTACCGTTTACCTTACCAACTCTTCACCACTTAAACCATTTCTACACAAGTATGCTTAAAATAAATAATAAAATTAAATACACTTCTAAGGTATTTTCACAGTAATATATGTTTTAAGTTTAGCAAAAGATGCATCCAAGCTACAAAGACTTTGTCAAGAATGATGGACAAGTTATTTGTTACCTAAACTTTTTTACTTTCCTCGCACATAAACTCATTAAACCATTCCCTACAAAAACATATAGGGATGCATAAATCAATACTTATGATCCCTCTTTAAGAAACTACATACAAGTTGATTGTATTACGATTAAGGATTACCAGTAAATAATAAAGAAAAAATGATGAAGTATATCAAGATTCCAACTTACAGTATGCCTAAAATCATCAGTTACTCTTAAAATAGCAATGTCTTTAAATCATTACAGAGCTCTTTGAACTTTACTATCACCCATTTGTTTGCTTTTACAATGTCCTTCTAGTGAAAGATTATGAGCTACAAATGAAAAAGGGCTTCACGGAAACTTGCAACTGGTGTTATACAAGTTTTTCTGAAGAATGGAATTACTCTGCTAACTTTGTCTAATATTTCATTTTCTATTTCAAAAATTCGGTGTAAGTCTATCTTCCTGAAAGTATCCAGGTCAGACAAGCAGCGATATTGCTACAACCAAGGTATTTTTTTCCAAAGAATATCATGCATAATCTGTGCTGAAAGAGGAATATACAGACTTCCATACAGAAAGGATAAAAACAACAAAAAAAGACAGAGTAATCTGTAATTCCACTGTGAATGGATGTTGAAATATTCTAAGACCTAGCACAGTCAACCATTCGTATGAGATAAGCCAACTTCACAGGAGTCAGAAGATGAATTAACATCTACATTTATTTACTCATGGAATGTAACTAGTATCAATTAAGTTTTCTCAGCTATCTCCAAAATAATTTGGTTTTAGAGGACAGATATAGCCTTAGTCTTGACAGAAACATCTATCACAAAAGAAAACAAGTTTCTCCAGTCACCACTTCAGGAAGTTTCATAGAGACTACACCGGAAATGCGTTAACAACTTAAGATTTAATTGGGCCTCATCCTCATCACATCTGTCCATTTTAGTTATGAACACAAAAATGAGAAGCCTCTCTACTAACAAATAAATCCATACAATAGCTATAATTTTTTGTTTCCCAAATGAACCAATGTTTTAAACTACTGACTTGATTTCCTTAATAGCCCAGATAAAAAGACTCTGGATTTACACTCCAAGTCAGCAGCTTAGCCAAGAATTTGTGAATTTTATGGATAAGTCTGGCAAGAAGGAAGGACAAGAAGCATCTATGCTCTACTTCTAAACTGATATGATTCTGCCACTAGCCTTCAAAAAAAAAAAAAAATCTGTCAAGGACTACAAAACCCGCTGAAGCTTGACAGAGGGCTTTTCCGAGTGAAATCCAGAATGCTTAAAAGCAGCTTCTCATTTGCCTGTAAGAATTTAAACTCCAATTGCTCCTGTCACTTATTACTTAAGCTTCCTTTACACTACACTTGTGACTAAGAAAAAACGCAAGATAAAGTAAATAGGACCTATCCCACTGGGAATCCTATAAGCAATTATCAGAGGTTTAAAGTGAATGTACTTGAGAAGAGGGAGTCAGTCCCACTATTATGCGTCTACTCTCATAGTGCTCTGCAGAGGAGCACAGGATGTGCAACGGCCATTAGTGGCCTTCTTGGAATGCGTGGCAAAGAGGACACTCCAGAGATCAGGACAAATCCATAAATCAACCCTTTTGCAAGTTTAATTTGGGATGGAAAGAAGTTCTTTGGCATTCATAGAAAAAAGGAGGATAGTCGTTCCAGGCAGATCTACAGACTGAAGGCTTTTCTACTTCAAGGGAAAGGATCGATGTTGTCAGTAATTCTGGTAGCAGAATAATAGTATTAGCAGATAATACTATTATCCAGTTATTACAGGGATTGTGTCAACCAGCTTTTAATCATGTTAAACAGCTTACTTGATGTCAGTGCAGTATTATACACACTTTTTCTTTTTTCAAAACTGAGCTTGCTACAGTTCCTGCAGACCACCTAGCATTGTTTTCTCAGTACAAAGACAGAAAACAGCAACTGTGCTTCAGATACACTCCTTTATTAGCCTTATGTCAACAAATGCCTTGCTAACAAGTCCATGTCAAGTATTCAGAACTTCTACTTATATCAAAGCATCCTCCAGCAAACGAGTAACTTTGGCTAGATATTGCCTGCAAAACCTACATTTATTTAAACAGTTGCAAGAGCACCAGCAATACACTTCTCTGAATCAATAAAACCTTCTTAGCTGAAACTTAGCTGAAACCTTTTTGCTATTCTCTACTGCAACTATTTCGCTACTTCCATACCCTGTTTATCTCCATTTGTCTAGTACATTTTGCTGAAGAGATCAGTGCACACCAAGCTAATGTGCCAGAGCGAATAGCCATGATTGAACATACTTTTAGCAAGATAAAAGATTAGAAAACAGCAGCTGCACTGTAGTTACATATTCATACTGCACTGCAACATTATTTGTCAAATGCATGTATTCCTAAACTATTCCTAAGTCCTGATACTCAAAACTACCTAGAACAAGTTGCTAGGCATTAAATCAGCTTCAGTTTGTCACCAACAGAACAACAAAGGATGATCCAAAAAAGCAAATGAACCCATACTCTGCACTCCCTCTGGCATTCACAAAGGTCTTCTTTTGCAAAGGCAGCTGTACGCAGATGTCCATCACAAAGGATAGTCCCATTTGAGGTCAGTGAAATTCCATCAACAGAAAAAGCATCTACACAAATTAACTTCTTGGCAAAGCAGGTGGCATAGAAATTTCTGGATATTTGGGTTACATTGGTCAGTTTGCACCATCAAAATTAATGTAATTTTAGCAATTTAGGCTTGTTATCGCTTCTCAAAATTGTCTAATCGATTAGTAAAATTAATTTCAGAGGAATTATTCTTGAACTATCTTTACCTCAAAATTTACTGCTTTCTATTTCTAGACCTGAGGAGACTGTGTTCTCAAAACCTTTTTTCCTCCTCTACTACGTAAACTGGACTATTAACAGAGATAACCTCTATACAAACCCTCCCTTATATATTTTTTCATATAAAGCATCCTGCAGAAATATAAAAATATTTTGAAGACATTTGGTAAAAAAGAAGTATTTCGTAAGCTGAAAGGGTTAATTTTATTAGTTTCTTAGTTCCAGAAGTATGGTTTTGACCAAAACAAACACTAAACAAAAAGCTTAAATAGGTAAAAATACCATACATGCAAAGTCCAGCTACACTTTCTACTCTTCAGTCTTTTTTTTTTAAACCACATTTCTCATCATTTTTTCTAACAGTCTCTAGTAACAAAACTCCAGAAACGTGATTCTTCATCTCTGAAGTTCTGCTACTGTTCAGAGGCAGTAATGACAACAGTAGCACACAATTGTGAAAAGACATAAAAAACAGAGCTATGGATATACAGCATATTAATATATTAGAAGCAAACTTAGCTTTTTTATAATCAACTGAAGTACTTTAGGATACTTTCCCTTGGAGGCAAGAAAAGAGTGCTTTATAGTATATAAGACTGACTTCTTTGTTCATAACTTATTATTTGAAATATTTCTGGTTTAATGTATAATGTGCTAAAAAAATACTATCTTTAAAGATAGGATCAGAACGTCATCTAAGAAAAAATTTATCATAATTTCATACATTTTTATGCCATAGCAGCCAGAAAGAAATATATTGAAAAAAGTAACATGCAGATGTATTGAATTTTCACAAAAGACTGAAATGCAAGTTATTTGTAGCAAAAAAAGACAGCTGTAGAATCTTTCATCTCTCTGGCATCTCGTCATTCGTTCAAGCAAATGAAAATTTACAGACACAGATAACTGATGTTTTTCCCTTTCACCATGTCAGAAAATGTATTCATAATTCACTAATCCTAGTACATGTAAAACATGTCTTTAAAAAAAAGATGCACAAAGAAAAAAAAAATCTCTAAAGCCTGCTCTGGTGACATATTCTGGGACTAACAGAGAACAGAAATCACCTCTGAACACTGAAACTTTCAATGAAAAACACATTTAAAAATAATATTTTTATAAGATTTGTGAGGAAGTGAGTGTAATGATTACCTCATACAGGTAAAACTACCCAGGTAAGATGATTAATTTTATTACATTATGAAATCTTTCCTATTACGCTACAGTCACTAGAGCCAAGAGTTGTGTACAAAGCCTTAAAAACGTCGCCAATACTGAGTAGTGTTAATAACATAATGATCCATAATTTCTATTAGATAAGAGTATCAGAATATGTTACGTTTAAGAACATTTCTTAGATAGCCTTACACAAGAACTGAGTTGTTCTCTTCCTTAAATTAAGAATTGACATTACGCCTGTGAACTAATATTTTAAGGGCTACTTGTATATTTCTTGGCATAGTCAATAAAACAGTCAATATTTTAGCACTAAAAAAGGACATTCATTATTGTACGTTGTTTTTTTCTAAATTAAAAATAAAATGAACTGTGCGTTTCACTGAGATTTCACGAAGTCATTGTCTAAAATTCTGTGAAAAGGTCATAGTCTTAGGTGAGATACCTTTCAAAATTCTGTTGCCTTTTCCCTTATTACACAATACACTTTCAAATGGCTCAAACTGAGGCATATACATGCTCTCTACACATGCATTAAAAAAAAAAAGACAGTCCACAACTTACGGCTTCTTAAAGAACACAGATGATGTTTGTTTAAATTATTTTAGTTTGAACCATAACTTTAAGGCAGAATTAGAAAAAAAAATTTCAATTTTTTTATTACAATAAAGTTGAAAAATTTAACTAATTCTTAAGAAAAATATGTATAGTATACACCATAAAAAATTAAAAAAGAATCTTAATAAAACCTGAAAATCATAAATCACATGATATCATGTAACCTTGTCCTTCTAGATTTTATTTTTCATTATTGTATGATAGCCAAAGAAGAATGGTTTTGAACGTGAAGAAAACTACTACTGCTGCTTAGACTCACCATCAAGTTTCTACATGTAGCTACTGGGTTTTTCCAACATCAGAATTCTACTGCTGCTACATGTTATTATTTCATATTTATATCAACAGTTCTTTCCTTTCTTCTACTTAAAGAGGATAATTTGGCTAGAATTTGTATTTTACCTGTTAAATAAGAAACACTGGAGGACAAAGTGAATGGCAATAAAGGAATTTGCACTAGGCTTGACCTTGGAAAGGAGAGGGGAAAAAATAGCCGTATAAAAGATGTGTTTCATTTCATTTTACAAAAAATTTAAAAGGTATTTAATTCAGAAGTGGAAACTATCTGTTCAAAAAAGTAAGTCCTTAAGAGTGCAGGCATAGTACCAAAGGGCTACTGACTTTGCATTTGTAACTTAGAATTGTGTAAAAAAACATGACAACAGAAAATACAAAGGACAGGTGAAGACAGAATTAGCCATCCACTCACTATTTCTGAATTTATTTTACCTAAAAGCCACTGTCATTAACATTAACAGAATAATGTATTCCTTGCTATACCCTTTTATGTTGAAGAAACATGTAAAAACAGGTTTTTCCACATATTTCTACCGTAGGTTTGAGAATATTATGCATCATTCTTAGAGTTATCCTCTCTGGACTAAGGTGTTCATGCTAATGTGTGCATTAGCATGAGAAGGAATTGACTGAGCCAAGTACAATGGAGTCATGTGTCTTCTACCTTCACCAGGATATTGCATAGTGTTTGCATCCTGTTTTAACAGCTTTACAGCTTCAAGATTACTAAGAAAGCTGTGCAAGGATATTCAATACTGCTACCTTTAGACTAAAATGTGGTTTAACATTCATGCTTATTTTTTCAGTGACAAAAAGCACATTCAGTGAAAATATTCATTGGAAAAAGTGCTGCTGAAAAAGTGTCTAACTCTGAGCAGGCAAGGGGTGTTGGCTGAAAGACAGAGCTAATGCTGTTCCCACGTTCTTACACCCAGCTGATCTGAAATAATTCCCTGAAAGCAAAGGACCAAAAAAATGAAAGGGAAAGGGAATCAGTAGCTGATTGATCTGTGAAACTACGTGGTTTCCAGGAGGCCCAGTGTCCAGCTCTTAAAGCCAAGAGAATTCAGCACCAGCTTCCTGTCTCAAATGCTATAATTTCTCATGCTTATCCCATGGTTAATTGCGAAGTTTCTACCAGTTACACCCTCAGAATTCTGAAAACATCCAATTAATATCTAATTCAGATGACTAAAACAGGCTACAGAAGACAGCCTTTGCTACCAGGTATAAATGTGAAAGAGACACTGGTATACACCCAAGACGAAAAGCTTCTGGGACAAAAGCTCAGTCTAAGAAGTTACAGTAAAACAACTGCTAAAGCAAACACATCTCCTCCTCCAAACCAAGATGCTCTACAAGATTACCCATGAATGTGCATCATGAATGGTCAACTCTCCCAGGACAACATAAGCTTCCTCATCAATACCAGGCTGTCCTAGCGACATGATTATTAGGCCTTCCCACTTGTGCTGCCCTCCAGTAAGACATTTATCAGCCATTTCCTACATTCTTTAGAATGTTCAGAATTGGGATATTTTATTTTTTTTAATTCTTTTTTTTTTTTTTTCCACTCCCAATCATCTTACCGGACACCAAAAGCTGCCTAACCAAGGCAAGCAGGTCCTGCATCAGGCCATATGGAATCACCCTTCAGGAGACTAGCTGTGTTCTAGAAAGTCAGACAATAACAACAGAAGTACATGACAAACTAGCAGTGGTGTTTTTTAAAGCATTAGTGCTACACTCAGTTGTTCTCCCACACAGACAAAGGCATTACAGAATGAGGGGCATAGCAGGAGCTAATCCACCCGCAGCAATAAAGGGAATATGCCCCCCTCCCCCCCCCCCCCCAAACCCCCCCCCAAATACACACACTTCACCTCTAACTTAAAAAATATTGCTTTGTAATGGCACTCCACCACAAAAACTCCAGAAGACCTTTCTTTTCATTGTCCAGTGCAACCTTCTTAAGAGATGCAAGAACATAAGCCACCGCAGTTTCTCCTTATGTATATACATTCCTATATTGCCAAGGCAACCCACAGATACAAACAAAACCACAACTTTCCTTGCTGACAAAGCAATAACAATTCAGAACAATATTTTAAACTGTGGCACAGAGTGGACTACATGGACTATACAAGAGCTCAGTGAAGAATACACGTAAATGTTAGAAGAGGTAAGGTGATTCAAAATTTACAAAATAAGAATTACAGTGAATAAAGGATTTTTTCAAGGAAAGAGAGTTAAAAAACAAATCAAAACAAAAAAAGCCACCTGCCCTTAGCCAGACAATTATTTCCAATGTGAAAGCAACATGACATGCAAAGTAGAGGTCAAGACTGCTGAGAAGTCTGTTTCACTATTTGTATTTACGCAAAGCTTTCATGATTAAAGCTGTTTAACGTCTATTAATACTCTCTTTTAATATCAACCAGCAAACACAAGGAGAAATGAAAACAGAATTTTCCTCCTTTTTCTAAGGGTTCATGCATGCAGTATTCTTTAACCAAAACACACACACACATTCACACAAAATATTAGCAAACTGCCCTCCAGTATTCCCCTACATTTTCTGGTGCCTTTGCCCCTGGGGACAGGGGTGTGCTTGAGGAGAAAGCCCATCTAACCTCCCATTGAAACAAATAGCCCAGACTGCTTGCTCTGTTGGCTGATGAGCATTGTTTACTAACTAATGCAGTAAAAAATTAAGCTCGTTCACTGTTGGCTGGATAAAATGATCTCTATAATGTTATGAGTCAACAACTGTTCTGGTGCAAGGGGGAACAAACCTCACATCTCCTTTTCAGCTTACAGACACAAGGACAAATCTTATTCAGTCCCTGTGGATTTCCCACTTTTACCTGACATGGCCATGACTGACCAAATGCAGTAAAAATAATAAAACAAGTAGATTAAAAATTGTTTGTTGTGATAAGAAATGTGTGCTATCAGTTTCTGAAGAAGAAAGGAAAGCTTTATTCTATAAATCACTGGAGTTTATATGTTGTAACATTTCTTCAAGTTTCAAATTTGTTTCAGAAATACAAAATTTGTTTCAGAAATTTTTCCTCCAAATTTCTTTACAATAGCAAGGAAACAATTGCCACTCATAAAATTAGAGAATGGTGTAGACAACCTATTTTTAAGAAGAAAACTCTGAAAGTGACCAAAAAAGTCCCTCTTCAAGAACTATACCTTCTCATAATGACAAGTACCTGATAGGCACAGTGTCCAGTGAACTTTAGCTATCTGAGAACTTTAATTTTTCTTACTGAAATTCAGAAGATGGGGTTAACTCCTGGCACGGTTTTGATCTCATTCACTTCTGAGTAATTCCACTTAACATAATGATCATGACAGATAAGACTGGAATTACACATTTGTGCAAGACAGTTAAGTGAAATGCATGTAATCTTATCATTCTTTTAGAGCAAATTAATGGTTATAGCCTACAGCGTGTATCGCAGAACCACACAGAACTGTGCCAGCTGAGGACAAGTTACCTCCTGCATCAACCAATTGTACTCCAATTAAACAGCTCTGCTGATAACGCCATGCAAACGTGTACTGCTTCCCACCCTGCTCCTGAGCCAGCATTTCAACATGGTGCTGCTTTGTGCAGTATCACGTATCTAGTGTGTGCTACACCCAGACAGAAAACTGTTTTCTTTTGGAAAAAAAAAACAACCATGAATCCTTTAATAAACAGATAAATACTATGCATTTGGTTCATGTCAGCACTTCTACAATCACATTTTTTCACTGGTCAACACTCATCAGGAGAGATGATTCCTGCACAGTGAACACTTTTGAAAGGGCTTTGGGGTTGGTTTTTTTCACTCTGACTTTTTCCCCCTTTTTGGAAAGTCAGAGCAGCAGTTTCAGTAAGCTTTGTCTCCATCAGAAGCCATCTGGAACCGCTTTTAACTTAGTGACAAATACTGTCTGGGAATGAAGTGCAGAGAGAGGAGAAGACAAAACACCTTGTCTGTGTCTTTCTTTCACTCTTAGGTGAAAGCTATGCTCCCCAGCTGTCTTTGACATGAGGAAAATGAACAAAAGACCTCAGGTGTGAGCATACCACAATCACCACCTTACTCAGAATAACATATTTTAAAGGAGTATCTACTCTCACAAGCAAATCCAACATCAACAGGCTTTACTGGCATAAGTACACAAGTACTTCCAAAGTAAAAAACATGATGGACACCATCATCAGTCATTTTTCCCATTAGAAGGATCTACTTAGCATTATAACTCATTTTAAGCTGAGTGGCAGATTGGAACTAAGTTAGGACTTTCTACTCTCTCTTAGATTGTCTTAAGGTTTTGACATTTCTACATTGTGTTGGCAATCTCTCACTCAACCAGTTTGACACAGGGTCGGGGTTTTTTTGGTTGAGTGTTTTGATATACGATTTTTTGACACTTCTTTACATATGTATACGTTTCAGTTCCAGTCTCTCCTCTCACAGTGATTAAAGCTCATTGCAGGCACACTCTTTCCTCTCCACTCTCACATACCTCACACAATTAACACATGCCAAAGTAAGCTCAGCTCAGAAAACAGTGGCTCAGAAAACAAAAATAGATGGCAAATCTGGAATCTATGTTATCCTCAGGCTTTATGATCAGGACAGCAAGCCATCCATCAAAATTGTAAGCACTCAACTTCATGAGCTCACTTCACTGAAGTCACAACATTTTGCCTTATGTGTACGCATATATTCATTCATTGGTCTGAGAAGAGGAAGAAGATGCCATATTCCTCCTCCAAGGCAGTTGCCTGTGGAAGGGAGACTGTCCACATTCTCATCCCTGCTCCAGCAACAGCTCTTCTGTCTGCAAGCTTCTCTCTCTAGAAAAGTAACGGGGAGCTAAAGAAATCACTCTGCTCCTCGTTTATTTTCATGGGATGAGAAAAGCGTGTTCCTTGCCCCCTGGACATCCGGAGACAGCAGTCCGGTTGTGCTGTTACAGTTGCGTAACCCTGGCAAGACTCAAACTAAAAATAACTGTAAACGCAGAACACAGATGACCACCAGAAGTCACACAGTGCTACTGCTAAACACAACGTCAGCCAGGGACAGATGTGGAGACAGTTGTGTGACAGAGATCTCCACGAGCAGA
The DNA here is from genome assembly GCA_013398295.1 of Chionis minor. Taxonomy (NCBI): domain Eukaryota; kingdom Metazoa; phylum Chordata; class Aves; order Charadriiformes; family Chionidae; genus Chionis; species Chionis minor. Next base: position 436,271 of record VZSF01007679.1, on the reverse strand, counting down.
AAGGGACCAAGATCTTCATTTACAGCTGCTAAGAAGCTATCAGACACCAGGAGCAGCTACTCAGTTAAACTCCTCCAGCAACTAGAAGGGAAAATTTTGGCATATGTTACCAATCTCCCACAGCCATCCACACTCATCGTCTTTTAAAACACATAAATCACCATAAATCACTTGACATAAGATGCAGAAAGACCCAAGTCTTTTTTTGCCAGCTGTTCCTTACGCTGACACCAGTCCTAAAAACCTCTGAGTCAGATGAAGGATGCAGCAAAAAAAACTAACCCAGACAAACGCCTCTGAGAATATAAACATAACTAAACATCAGAGAGGTGTTAACACTAAGAAATATGAGCGTCATTAGTGAAGTTACAAATACGAATGCAGTGTTTAAAACTCTGCCATTATTTATTCCAGTAGAGGAAAGGACAGATAAACTTCCTCTCTTCGTCCATCACTGAAAAAAAAAGGCTCAGAGGGTTGCAACTGCAAGCTATAAATCTGGGTGAATGAAGGAGCACTTCAGACAGTGCTACAAAGCTGCACTGTTTACCAAAGGAAACAGAATTTTAAAAATAGTTATCTCCAGGATATCTGTCAATTGCGTAAAGCAGATGTAAGCCCCTCATTCTTGTAATGTCACTATGTCAAACTGATGTTTCTTGTACAAAATAATAAATCACTTTTTGTTTGAAGAATTGTGCATTTCTTCTCTCCTTAAAATACGCTAAGTAATTTTCTCTTACTGTGAAGCAGTTTTGATCTGCTACAGGAATCTACTCAGGAATGCCATGAATTGCCTTGCAAAATATTTCCCGTAACTAGGAACCTGGAAGGGATCCTGGAGAACCCAAAGAATCACAGAACCCAGAGACGTTTTGGGAGACTTCATAACTGCAAATCTGGTTTGATCACTAAGACTGCTTATTCTGGAGGTGCAGTACTTAAACCCATCTGACTCCCAATAAAATTTTACTTGCATGTGACCATAGTTCCTGCAGGACAGATTCCTTCTGGGACACAGGTGTTTTACTACAGGTTTCAAATGCAACACTTACCTAGTATTGAGTGAAAAACATCTATGAGAAGTCCTACCATTGAAACAGGACCATGGCCTTGTCCAGTTTTCAAACAGAAAGACAGAGTGATCTTAGTCATCTAAGAGAAGAGAAAACATCTTCGTTGTGCATTTTTTCTGAGTAGAAACATTTCCCAGAAAGCACGAGGCACATATGTTAACACTGCATCTGTTTCTATGCACATCATTCAAGACACTTTCTCTGCCCCCCAAAGTGTTGCAATCTACGATACTCAGTTCAGGTTGCCAAATCTCTGGTACTTGTGGGAGGCCTTTTCTATTACACGGCATCTGTAGCAATGTTTTCTTCCCCTGGAATATGATTTGCAGAAACTCCCCCGGACCTTTGATAAGCTCCCAACCAAATTTTAAAAGCAAGACTGGAAATTCGAAGTGATTTAATACCTCTTTCATGTTTATATAACAAACCATTGTGTCCTTGCCCAAGAATATTTGAATGTGGGAAGTTAAGAAGAAGTTTAACATGAAGAAAACTTCCCACGCAGTTAGTAATTCTAATCTGTTTATATCTAGGCTCAATATAAAGTCTAACTACGTATTTCTTTGGAGTCAAGCCACTGTCCTGAAGATACCCATATGCAGTGTCCCATCAGCATAAAAAGTAAAGCAGTCACATCCCACCAAGGAAATCAGGGTTCTGGATTCACCACTACATAACTTCTAGAGCTCTGAACACAGCCAATCACAAACTAAAGGATTGTTTGTTGCAGGGGAAGACAGAGATAATAAAAACTTGTCACCATTAGGCATGTTCTGAATACATGAAGATGGGTACAGGTACAGTTAAGGGTGGCAACATGAATCTTCATGCTCAAAATGCAACAGTGTACTTTACTCATTTAAAAAACAAAAAACAAAAACACAAACCAAAAAACACAAAACAAAACCAAACAAACTAAAACTCCTAGCATCTCTTTAATTGGGCAAGATCTCAAATTTGGAGAAATGAGTCCATTGAGAATCTCAGAAGATCTGTTTCTTGAGAAAGAGCCAAAGTATACATCCTGGAGGATTAAAACTAAGTGAAGGGCACATTAAATTTGATTTAAACATATCCTGAAAATTTAAGAAAGATACAAACATCAAGCTGTCTTTCAAGTAAAAAAAAAAAAAANAAAAAAAAAAAAAAAAAAAAAAAAGTGTTTTTCTTTGCAATCTCTGCAGGGAAGCCAATGATCCCTTACTGACAAGGGTTCTTTATAGAGTGAAGATAACAGCAGTAAAGACTTACATAATCCTTATAACTTTTTTTATGACCACTTTCATTAGTATAAATTTTTATCTGGTCAAGAAAGTATTTTTGTCAGTAAACGGACAAAAATTTATACCAGTTGAGAACATAAACTATGGATTTCAAAGAGGTCTTTATGAGTAAACTGACCAGAATTAGTCTTGGATGAAGTTTGTAGCTCCAGAAATGTGCCAGAGTAAGTAAAATATGGGGTTTTGTCTGAACATAAAGGACTCTCTTCATTAACAACTAGATCAATGCACAACAGCCAGTCAGTTTGTCAGGAGTATTCTTATTTGTCATGCCAGAAAAATAACTAACTTCATGCTTTACTACATGTGTTCAGTGATGGAAGTGGGAAGATGAAGCTGTGGAAAGAGAAACAGCAGCCACTTACAAGCTTGAGAGATACCTAACTCAGTAATGTTGTTCTGCTAATGTGTTATTGGGTCAAAACAGGAGAGTTTATTTACCACAGAGGCAAGAGAAAGTTCTTCCTAAAAGTTGTAGTAATAATAATTATAAAAAGGAATGATGGAAATAAATTAGTTGTGGTTTGGGGTTGTTTTTTTTTTTTTAACCAAGAAAAATGAAAACTATTTTTCAGTTTGAAAAGGGGAAAATAATGCCTGAAAAAAGAACTTTTTCCTGCTTTATCTAGTCATATGAGATTCCCTTCCCCCTTTGAAGCACTTTAAAGGGGCATTATAGTTCATTTGGAATATTCCGTGTTCCCACATAATTTTCTTGCTTTTTGTCTCTGAACAATTTTGAGAACTTAATTTTTTTTAATCTAAAAATTTCAAGTTATTTCATTATAGCTACAAGAAAATACACCTTTAAAACCAAAAAACCCGCTGCCTTCCCAGCTGCTTGACCAGAATAAAAGCATACCAGCAGCAAAATTCACATACCTTACCCTGTACCAATTGCTAGCATAAATGAATTAGGACCCTGCTACTAACATGCGTTAAAGCAAGCTGAAATTAGTGTGATTCCATAACCAGGAAGAGATTGTCAGCATGACTACAAGCATTTATCCCTTCTCTGGAGCATCACGGTCTACTCGTAAAAATATTGCTCTTCAAATACATAAAAGAGTATGTCATTGCTGCCCCTTGAGTTCTACCACTTCAGAAGATGCTCAGGATTCCAATTTTGGAACAAGTCTAGGAATATCCTGCCTGACTTCATTCCCCAATAAATGGTCTAAGATAAGTATTTTAAGATGACTGCTGAAAACCAACCAGAAATCCTGCTCACCCTTTGTCAGCTTGTATTTTTGTACCTATAAAAAAAATATAATGAGAAAACGTTCTGCAGGAAGTTTGGATGCCCATGCATCAGTTTCCACACTGTCTACACATTATTTATCATACCAGAAAAAAGGTCTTGTTTTGGGCTATAAGAAAAGGAGGTATGAGGATATTTTCACTTCAGTTAAGCTGAAATTAGTATTATATATACCCGAGTAAAGACATCTTCCCAATGTCTGAAAAACCCAAGCTATTAGATACTAACGATGAACACCCTGAAAGTGAATTTCAGAGATAACACACGTAGAGAAACCATTCAAGATAAGAAAAAAAGGAAGAGACTGATGGGTGAGCGTGACACCAAGTTTGTCACTCAGTGTCAAAGACTTCTTCCCTTTACAATTCTGTTTATCAGCGACTGAGATTTTATTAGGACAGGTACAGTGCCTAACCACAGTCCACTAGAAAATGCTTAAACTTCCATTTAGTCTCCAACTTGAATCAAAGAGGAGTAGCAGAGCTAGCTGTGACTGACAGCCACTATCTTGATGTTGTACAATCGAAGGCTGAAGGATGCATACCCAGCCTCCAGCAACACAGGCATGCTTTGCCGTCAACAGCACGAGACAAATTTGTACCCCATTTGGACCTGACAAACGTGGAGTCATCTCCCCACCTTGGGGCCTGCTGAACTTTATCAGCCTTTAAAACAGCCCTTTTCTGTGCCCTAGCCAAGAGCCATCTACAAAGGTGTCAGCTCCCAGACCCCACTGCCTCCAAGCTGAGCAAATCCCAGGTAGCAAATCCCCATGGTACATGGGGCTATTGGCACCAGCATTTCTCCTCCTCAGCAGCTGCCACAAGATTATTTAGCAGCTAAGATAGTTCTGCTGGCATACAAAAAGCAGCGCTGTTTTCTGAAGGCGAAAGGATTCATGCTCAAACAAACCAATGGAGCATATTAGCCTATACCTTCCTATTTAGGGACATGTGTTTTCTTTGGCAGCAAAGCTAAAGGAATCCTTTTGCCAAGTGTCCCCTGTGACTCCCAAGCCATCGCCGCGGTCGTACCCACATAGCTGCTTGTGGCGCTCAGCACGGCACAAGCAAAGCAGGGAGAACCCTGTGAAAAGGGAAGAGAAAGGGTGAGCGGGAATTTGAGAAACTCACTGCTGCAGAAAATGGTGCAACTATGTGCCTAAAATGTAGAAATAAACTATCTGTAGCTCTTAAAATGCACCTTGTCTTGTTACCATCCTAAGTACATCATGGCAGATCACTGCTGAGAAGGTGGAGAGGAGAGAAACTTTCAGTGGCACGAGCTGTGAATTATTTGGGCATGCAATATAACTTCTTAGGCTTTCGGGAAAAGCACCAATGTCAACTCTACTCAGTAAAATCAAAAGGATACTTTACATTTAGTTTCCTATCTTTCTTTTCATTTTCTGCTTCCTCCCCACCCTCACACAGATTTCTCAGAAGGAGGAACCTTGAAGATGAAAAGGGAGAGGGTAAAATGCAGAACATTCAAACGTTTCCTAGAAGTATTCTAAAAAAAAATTATTTTATTATAATTATCAACCAGATACATGCAGAGTTATCTTTCTAAAAGTCCATGGTGCAGAAAAAGTACACAGAAATCTTTCCAGTGAAAAAAAATCAAACTAAGATTAGTACCCTTGCTGTGGTAGGGCCTACCCAAGCACGTTAAAGGACAGACAACTTCAGTAGACAAGACTATATAGAGTGGGGAAAAGGGGAAATATCCTCACACGGTTTATACAAATAAGAAACCAAACCACAGAAAATCAATTAACTTTACCATGTTTACATGAGAGCCCTGTAGCAAAGTGACCCCAAGTTCCCAAACCTAAACCTTCAGTTCCAAGAGCACAACCTCTCTACAAAAAGATATTCTTGCCTCTCTTCCAAAGTGAGGCAAGACATACATACAAGCAAGAGTTTACTTTGAAATCAATCATTTTTTAATCACACAAAACAACAGGGAATCCTGAAGTGCCAAAATGACTCTCCTAGTCATATCTCCATTATTTTTCCAGTTGTTTTCCCCTTATTATTTGCGTCAGTTTCTGCTTGAAAACATCATGGAGTGAGTCACTAGTTTTAACTAGGTTTGTGCTCTTATACTGTGCCAATCACTGCAGCATCTGAACACCTTTCAGGAAAAGATGCACACGTGCCAAATACAGCCATGACATTTGAGATAACGGAGGTGGTAAAGGGACAAACAGCAGTCCAGGAATGCAGCCCCAGCACAGGAGGGACAAGAGTATTTCCACCCTTAATGCAGCTCACCTGCCTCCAAATGCATTCATTAGCAGCCTTACACAGGACCTTAAGAGGGTATGACTCTGTAGCCACAGATATTTTCATTCAAATAGAAAAATACTTGTGAGAACATTTGTTAATAGTACACTGTATTACAGGAAACCATAAATCTAATATTAATGCCTCAGTATTCTAAACCATATCTTGTCTAAAACCTGTGTTATGCATTATTTAATCTGCATTATGATTAAACTCAACAAATTTTGGCACTAAAAAAAAAAGTGCAAGATGATACCCATTTGAGAAAACTGTGCATTTGCTTTCCTGGTGGTCTTGCGGTTTAAGCTGACGCTGGTTTAAATTCAAAGTGTTGGTATCACTTAAACTAACGAACCAACCATTATGGGAAGATTAGGTTTTATAGAGATAGCAGAAGTAAATTCATACTTTGTTCCAAACCATTAGGTGCTTATCTTCTTCCTCTAGATTAGCAGGGTCACTGAGGTCTCCCTTTCCCTTCACTTATCTTACTCTCTTCCCTCAAATTCACAGCAACCCCAGAAAAATCACTGTTCAAAATTAAAGGATAAAATTCCAACAAACATTATACAATGATCTGAAGCAAGGTCATCATTGCCTTCAATGGTTAATCATGCAAAATCTGACACTTGGCTTACCTGAACTAAAAGAAAACCAGAGGAACCCCAAGGTTCCCCAAATGAGCACAGTAATACCTTGATCCTGCACTCCTTGCTCAAGCGTTTCTGTCCTCTTTCCCAAGGGCTGTTCCAGTAAGGTTAGATGAATTCATAAACTTTAACAGTATCCACAATCTACTAACTAAACTTGCTTGTGCATTAGACAAAATACGTTGCTTGTTCATAAACCACTGTAACCTGATCAACCGCAGTGACTGAGAATCCTTCATACCAAACTATTTCTGAAAACAGGAGCAACCAACTAGAAACCTGCCCCTTAGAAGTATTTTTGCACTATGCTAAGTGACCCTGAACCAACAGTATTAGATCTAACAAATGACCATCTCAAAATGTCTGGGAATACTGTTTTGTTTGTGGGTGTAATTTTTATAAAGCAAACAGATTTTTAGTTCATCTCCATTTATTGGCATGGCAAGACAACAGCCAGTATGCCATGCTCTCACACTCTCAGTCAGCAGACAAGCAACTGGTAAATTTGTTTCTTTCAGCCAAAACTGCATGGAATAAAAGCGCAGCTCTAGAAGGAGATAAATACTGAATGGTTTCATCCAAAAATGGGAACTGTAGCCCAATGTATCCCAAAGAAGAAGAAATGTTATTTTTGTGTCTGGAAGACAATTTGAATTGAGCTCAACAGAAATACTTCTAATATCTGAAGTGCTGTGTGAAATGCATCCTGCATTGTACAGCCCAACAAGGCTGCCTTTGTTGATGTTGATACAGAATATGGACAGCAAAGTGGCTGATGGGCTTTCCAATACAAAGTTACAGTTTTATCTCTAGATTTAGAAAAGCACACAACATTATTTGTGATTATGCATGAGAGACTCCTAATTCACTGTATACATTTTTTGTTAATTTTGCTCACCTCTCCTGCCAAAGATGCAGTTGTTCTCCTGAAGATGAATCTCAACCCAGTAAGCCAAAAGCCATTTATCAACTTTTAGCTAAGAAATATTTGAAGAGCTTAAAAAAAGGCAAGTATTAAAATGCTGATTGAAATGAGCATGAATGGTTTGATTATTACATGGAGTCCTGGAGTGGGGAGCACATCCTGTTTCGTGGTTTGGAAAAGCTGGCAATCTGAATCTGACCCCCACCCTTTTTTGTGCAATCTCTGCATAATACATCTGACATTTCAGAAGAAAGCTTCCATTCTCCTCCAACAACCCTGTGCAGAGAAGTAAAGAAAAGTGGGTCCTCCACTCCATTTTTTGCAGTGGTCCACAGGATTTCCAAAAATAATACCCTGCCCAGATGTTGAATCAGACTTTCAGTTTATTTGCAGGCAGCAGAATCAGTAGATTTCAAATTAGCTTCAGATGCTGTGAGTGAGGAAACATCACTTCCCTCCAAATTCAACATCTGAAAGGTTTTTTTGCATTTTTATGCTTATTTAAAAAAAAAAAAATTATAGGCCAAGAATTAACAGTTGAGCTCTAAATCAATGCTTCTTTCAAGATCAAAACTTCTGGACTCAAATCCTTAATCTTGGTAAAACCTGGGTGCTAATGGTACCCAAACATTCCACCTCAGCCACATGCACTTCTTATTTCACTGAAAAAAATCCCAAAAAACACAACCAAGACTGTAGAGGCTACACATGGTGCTAAAAATGGCAGAACATCTCAGACACAATAATGAAAATATATCTGTAGTTTTAAGTCAGTTTCCTCTCAGTTCAGTATCAAAAGTTATTCCTGACCCCTTCCAATCCTACATTTTTTACTTGATTACCCAATTTAGCTTCAGAATAGGGCAAAAAGATGCTGCCTGTATCTCTAATGTTTTATCACTGTACTCAGACTTGGATGAGGTGGGAGGGGAAGACAAAAATCCCCCTCAAAATAATAAAAAACCTGTCCGCCAGGTAGGCATAGCTGGTGCTACTGCAACGTGGGAAAGGTTTGACTCAGGAAAAGTGCGCTTCATGGTTCAAAAATCTGTTATTTCTTTTTAGTCAAAGCACATCCGGAGCATGCAAAAATACAATTGCAGCATATTCTCAAATATCTGGATGCTTCTATTAGAACAGTTTATATCTGGGAAATGAGGATTTAAAATAAACATTGAGCCAAATCCTAAAGCCCTTAACCTGGGCAAGCTTCCATTCACCAGAGTACAACAAAAAGTCAAATTCTTCTCTTTTTGATAGGTTTATACAGATTTAAACATTCTTGGATTCAGATATGTCCATCTGAAAGTTAAGACCATCTGCTGGTGCAAACGGAGAAAGAGTAAAACTCTAGCCCCAGATTATTTCAATATGGAGCATCAGGTCTGCTAAGAGTATTGCACCAAAACAAGAAAAACAAGGCATTCAACTAGCACTACAACCCTGCCATAATTTTGGTATTCTTGGACTAGCCTGTTTGTCCCCATTATTAATCCACTTGGGAACAACAACAAAAAGACAATGATTGGTCTTTGGAATACCATCAGAGACAAGATCTTTCAAAAGATGCTTTAAGTACTATTCTTGACATGTTTTCATTTGATCCATTTCTCTATAAACACTCAAAATCACCCATGTTAAGATCCTGGTCACCAGAAAGCAACAACTTCTCTTGTTCTATTTTTACTGTTTTGGATACAGACGAGAAGTGTGCACTTGTCTCCTCCATGCCCAAGGCAGACCCTGTCCTCTGGCATGGGGGCAGAAACACCTCACTACAAACACCATCATGCAAACTCAGCCAGGCATAAATATCCACTGGCAAGAGCGGGTAGTTTCACAGTATGGCTCCATACAGCGGAAGAAAAATTCAAGGAGCCCGGAGTTTGTACTACTCATATACCTCAGGGGACTCTGGAGAAGCATACGACTACTTTATGAAGAAACTAAAACAAAAATTTAGGGTGGTTTTTTTTGGAGAGGGGAGAGTGATGTTCAGATGCAGAGCATCAAGGATATAATAAGCAGAAATCAATTTTGCACGCTTCACTTAAGCTATTCCTGGAACCCTTTTTTTCCCTGTTTGTTCTTGAAACACAACCAGCAGCACCACCAAAGAAACAAAACCCAAAGAATGTCTCTCTAATAAAAGATTAAAATAATTTACTGATACATGTACATGTGCTTGCACACACCCCACACTAAACCAGTCATACCCTTGCATCAATATATTTTAAGTAGCCTGGCTGTCTCATGTAAATAGTAATCAGGCTGAATTGAAACTAAAAGTAGCTGGAATTATACAATATTTCAAGCATATCTTATCCTATGGTAAATGTTGGCTATCTCAATATCTGGAGATCAAGAGTTCATAGAATCATAGAATGGTTTGAGTTTGAAGGGACTTTAAAGATCATTTAGTTCCAACCCCCAGCCATGGGCAGGGACACCTCCCACTCAACCAGCTTGCTCAAAGCCCCATCCAACCTGGCTTGTCACCTAACACTTTAAGAGTGATGGCTGATCTTATCCTTCCAACTCTACCTAGTGATGATGAGCAGGTTGGCTTCCTCCCCTGACCCTGCAAAAGTTCTAATCCCTGTAACACCATTACGCATTAACACTACACATTCTGGGCAGCAAACAAGTTATCTGCATTGCTTATCATCTTGCCGTACCTTATTCCTACACAAACTACAGTGGTTCCAAGGCAATCGCAGTTATTATAGGAATAATAGCTTGTCCTTCAGAAAAATAATGACCTCAAACCACTGGTTTTCTCCTCACAGAAATATCAAGCAAGTGTCATGATCTCACAGCACAAGAACATAAACCTTTGTAAGTATTCCAAAAACACCAATCCCCCAAAAAACCCCACAAGAATTCCTCTGAGATATTTATCCTGTTTATTCATCAGTACTACACAATGCAAACTTGTGACATGGTCTGTGTAATGTTTTTCCATCATATTATTTACATTTAAATCATGCTTTATGTAAGTTGGCAGTTAGTTAAAGAGACTCCAATAGCCCTGTGTATATATCTGTTGTGCCATTGAGTCTGGATATAACCGTTTAGTTTTGGACTGGAAAATACTAACAAAACACTGGAGGTAGTTCACAGAGTATATTACTGGGGAGTGAAGTTAACTACCTCTGTCGAGATTAAGAGAGATTAATTGTTTGACCAAGGCAAAGCAGAAGATTCTATAAAAAGATATCTGAAGGGCAGCGCACACCAAGCAGGAACAGGGAGTGCGTTACGTACTGGATTACTAAGTGAAATGACCTCATCTGAACTGAAGAAATAGTAATTTTTTTTTTTTTTTTCTCTTCATCAGCAATCTCACCCCCAAAACCAAGATGAGGTGCGTTACTGATGGACTTAGCACTGTTCAGGAATGAAGAAATTACATTTAAGCAGACTAGTAGATTCTGTGGCAATATATGACTTTCCATTTTGTATTAAAACCTACAGGAGTGGGGAAAAGAAGGTCTACTGTCAAACAACATCAATTGCTATAGAAAGCCTCAAGACTAAATCAAGCTTGGGAGTGCAACTTGGGTATCAAGTGTAGCCATAGCACCCAAATCAATGTCCAGGCTGACGAGGAGTGAGAAACTAAAGCTGAGTGAAGAACCCAAAGGTCCTTCACCCAGAGCAGTCTGCTCAACTCACTCATTACTGGTAGACTGGTAAGCTACTGAAAAGCAGGTTTGCTTTCCGGTTCGTTCAGGTCCCTGAACTTCATCAGAAGCTCACAGAAATGAATGTCACTTGGTGGAAGTAGTATCTGTTTTAACTAATTGACAACTGCCAGGAAAGAAGAAATTTGGTTTTAGTTTTCCCAACCAGCTCAGCTGAGAAGAAAAACTTCGTATTTTCTACAGTGATCCAACAGGGCTTCTCTATCTCCAACTTTTGATTTTGTGGTTAACTCAAAAAGCAAAGACATAGCAAGTTACACTAACTCACAGTGAGGAATGTAAGATGTTACATAATGACAGATAGGTTAATCCCTCCAGGGTGTGAAATCTCAATGGAGAAATACCAAATAGCATGAAGTCATATATACTATGCAATCAGCTCCTATTTCTTCTTGCTTGGTGAAAGAAAGGAAGGGAGAAAGGAAAGAACACAAAAAACTCCAACTCAATGTAATACATTTTAAATAATTTTAGAAAAAAGCAATAGCTATCATTGCCATAAAATCTGCATGAACGCTGTTGTGATGCTCTCCTAAAGGAAAACATCACCTCCTCTCTCTACCTTGCATGCAAACAATAATCCTGCTTCCTGACAGGCTTCAAATTTCAACTGCCCTTGAGAATACATATTTTCAATAAAAGACATGTATTTATTTCATTAGAATTCTAGGTTAGAATTACAGCTAACCCTTCAAAGTGAGCATAAGGACACTGAACTTTCTGAAATCACAGATTTCAGTTTAAGCTATTAGAAAGATACAGCAAATCACAAGTTCCAGTCGCCAAACACCACTGTGCACAGAGACACATTCCTCAGATACAGTTTCTGTTTGGGCTCATCTCTAACTCGTATGATTAGAACAATGAATATATGCATCAATTCTCATCTGGGATTTGGTTTACTGAATAGAAACACACTGCTGAGAGAGAAATACTAATAAGGAGTTTATCTTCAGATCAATATCTGGATCCATCTATGGAAATTAAAATAAACAAGAATCTGTAGCTGCTTAGTAGAATGTAATATCCTGTTCTGTCTTTGGCAGAGGCAGTATTAAAACCTATTGATTAGTATAGCTTCATAGCTTTTTTTAATGAAAATGTAAGTTCCAAGTACGCCATCAGATACACGCCTTAATATTAGTCTCCTTTATTTTTATTCTTCTTTTACTGTATTTCCTGCATTTTTTACTTCCTCATATCTCTATAAAGTTTTTCTTCATTACTACTTTTGAAACCACTGAGTGGCAGGTCTTCAGCCAGTTTTACCTGCAAAGTCTAATGGAAGTGCCCTGTCTATCAATTTGACAACTTCTCTTGTAGGCAACTTTTCAACTTTCCCTTTTTATTCACCAGTTTCCCAGCATCCTCTGCTTAGTCCTAGACCTTAGAAAGGTCCTTTCTCTACATCAGTGTAAATCAAAATCACAAAGAAGACACAATTAGTGAATTCAAATTTTGGCTAAAAATTCAGGGAAAAAGCCAACAAAAAAAAATAAACAAGGAAAACCACCTATCCTCTACTTCATGCAACCATGATTTCGGCTAACTCATGAACCACAAACATTCTCAGCTTGTGCTTTTAACCTTCTTCACTAACCATTTTCCACACAAAAGGTGAGTAATAGCCAACCTGTGGCTTTAGCTTAAATGTCTCCCAAGTAATTCAAGGGCCGCTCCATGGTTGGAGCCACGTAACCGAATTGACAGAAAGAAATAATGAACCTGCAGCAGTTTGGTGACTTTGGGACACAGGCACAGTGCCACCCTGTTTTTTTTCTGTCACTCTGAAGCCACTGGCACCTTCCAGGAGCACATCTGCTTGGCACTTTCCCATTAACTGTTCAAGAAATGGGCTTTATTGGCTTTCAGCTAAATGAAAATTCTGGTAACAAGCCACATGTCAGCTGGCCTACAACAAGCAAGCAACAAATTTTGAAATATTCTACAAGGAGAACACAGATCTAACCCCTCTCTACACAAAAGCAATTTAACTTAACAACAATTGACAACAATTACAGCAATTTAACTTGACACCAATTTGACCTAACAATTTAACACCTCAAATAAATACACCAGTTCTCTATCCTTCTAATACTCAAACGAAATATAAAACAAATATATACAAGATATCAGTAAATCGTCATAGATTTCCTTCATTTATATAAATTACAATCATTTTTATCCAACCCAAACTTCAAATGCATTCTAGACTGCATACTTATTTACAATGAAATCATTACATCATCTGCTGTCCTCACACACTTTGTTAAAAAAAAAGTCAAAATGAATTCTTAACAGCTTCATTGATATCTTTATTTCTTCATTAATTGATTAACAAGGTGTTCTGAATTGCAGAATTTTCTTTAGGAATAAAGAGTTCAAAATGGCTAAAAGAAAGATTTGAACAGACTTTGTAGAAATTTTATTCCAGAATAGTATTGTGGAATATTAGGCAGGAAAAGATGTGTGATTAGGATATCATACAAAAATGAAATACTACCTATTAGGTACTTATTTACAAGATTTCTAATTTGCTTCACAAATAGCTTAAAAGGCTGATCATAAGCAAGACAGGAAATACCAAGAACATCGACCATCATCCACAAGCAAGTTAATGTGAAACAGAATTTGCAAGAATACAGAAAACAGCACAAATTAATTTAATTGAATCCTGTAGCACCAAAATGTAGCCATATTTGGAAGTGAGAAGTAAGAAAAGACCCTGAGAAAGAATATAGAGATCTCCAGACCTCTTTCCATATCACAGCCATCTTGAGAGGAAACTTTCCAGGACTACCCTGTCTCAAAGAAAACATTATTACATGGGTGATATGACATTATGAGAATAAAACGTATTTTGACTAGAAGTTAAGAAAATCTTAACACTGACAAAAATTTATTTGCCTTTGTATCTGAACTTGGCATATATGCAAGGTAATTTATTTCACATAATGATCAGTACAACTGACAGAGTATTAAGGACTATTTTGAAGTAAGAGTTGCAGTGAAATAGATAATTGTTTCTATTACAGCTTGCAAAAACATAAGGTAGGTAATTGAAAGTTATTTACTACAACTTAATCTGACAAAGCTAATTCTTTATATTCCCCAAGACAAGATCTGTGCTCTGAAAATTAGAGATGGCAAATGATAAAAAAATAACTGCAAACAAATAGAAAATTCATGCTTAACACAATCTCAATCCACCACATTAATTTTGCTAAGACAAACAGAAAATTAGTAGAACATCAATCAAAATAAAATATGTCATGAAGACTTTTTTTTGCAAGTATTCTCATCTCATAGAGGAAACCATGATTCCCATGAAGCATTAGTTTAACTCTTTAAAAGTTGGCTGTTTACAGTGAAACAAGATTCCCTAATGCTTTTGATACCACCCAAAAGGTCCTACTCATATTAGCCATAACGGTTCTAGTGAGATACTGTCCTATGAAGCTACACAGCACAGGCTAGTAAGAGACATTTCTGATAGTCATTGAGCTAGCGTGGGATCTAGTGTATCTCTGTGACCTAATCTCCAAGACTACAGGCTTCTGGGAATGGAGATGCTTCGATTTCTGATGACTGATTTGTCAAATTCAGACATTTTCCAACTCCCACTGAACTAATCCATTCAGAAGACAGAAAAAAACAACAAAAAGCTCCTTTGTTGGTTCTGAATTAGCCTGCAGATGAACACTAAGGCTGTAAAGTCAAGTACTCAGAAATGCAAAGCCATCAGAACTAAGCCCGCCCTTACCCCTTTTCTGTGTGAGCTGAGCCTTCCTCTCACTGCAGGCTGTCTAAGGCCTTGATCCTCCCAAACCGAAGCTTTCTCACCCTAGGCTCCTTATCCACCTGCCCCTGCTTCCTTCCACATCAGCCAGTGCTCCTCCTCCACTCCCTATCTACAAGGCCTTCTCGTCGCCCAGGGCTCTTAAGCACCTCCCCACCTCCCCTTGTTCGCTATCTGTCTCAGGTTTTCACCCCACAAAAAATAATGGTTCCTTAATACCAGAGTTCTTAACAAAACAACCTGCCATCCTCTTTCCCATCCCTAGGTCTTGATTCTAGTCCCTTTCCTCATCATGCCCTCACCGTCAGGCCACATGAGTCTAACCAGGTTGTTCTTCATATTTGCCCAACTACTCCCCTATTCCAGCATATTTGCTTACTCCAGACCTCACCAATTTCCCCAGCAAGTACCCAGTCACAAGTTTTTAGCTGCTCGAAGGTGACAGAAGGTCTAGCCAACACTTAAACAAAGAATACTACAAAAAAAGACAAAATTCTTTATTGTGTCCACTCACTAGTAAGAACAGGCCATCCAGGAAATCTCGAGCTAGTTTTAGCATCACTACGGTACAAGTACCTGCATCCTTTTAGACCTGCACCTGACCTCTATATGAACCATCAAAACACACTCTCACCAGACCCACTGGAACCTTGCTAAACGGTTAAGTGCGAGACAGGCATTTTCTTGCCCTTCAACCAGTGCTCCGAAAAAGAAGAGAAATAACGTCTTTATCACAGTGTGCACGGGTGAGATGAGAAATAGAAAAGACAAGCATCTTTGTGTTCTTCTCTGACAACCTGACAACATAGAGGACCCAGGAAACTAAAGGCCAGTCAGTCTCACCTCTGTGCCTGGCAAGATCATGGAGCAGATCCTCCTGGAATCTCTGCTAAGGCACATGGAAAATAAGGAGGTGATTGGAGACAGCCAACATGGCTTCACCAAGGGCAAATCCTGCCTGACAAACTTGATGGCCTTCTACGATACTGCCACGAACTTGGTGGACAAAGGCAGAGCAACGGACGTCATCTACCTGGACTTAAGCAAAGCATTTGACACTGTCCCGCATGACATCCTAGTCTCCAAATTGGAGAGTCACGGGTTCGATGAATGGACCGCTCGGTGGATAAGGAACTGGCTGGATGGCCGCACTCAAAGGGTTGTGGTTAATGGGTCAATGTCCACGTGGCGGCCAGGGACGAGTGGTGTCCCGCAAGGGTCAGTACTGGGACCAGTACTATTTAACATCTTTGTTGGAGACATGGACAGTGGGATCGAGTGCACCCTCAGCAAGTTTGCCGATGACACCAAGCTCGGTGGCGCGGTTGACACACTGGAGGGAAGGGATGCCATCCAGAGGGACCTGGACAGGCTTGAGAGGTGGGCTAATGCAAATGGCATGAAGTTCAACCAAGCCAAGTGCAGAGTCCTACACCTGGGACGTGGCAATCCCAGGCATAAATACAGGCTGGGCAGAGAATGGCTGGAGAGCAGCCCTGAGGAGAAGGACTTGGGAGTGCTCATGGATGAGAAGCTCAACATGAGCCGGCAGTGCGCGCTGGCAGCCCAGAAAGCCAACCGTATCCTGGGTTGCATCAAAAGAAGCGTGGCCAGCAGGGCACGGGAGGTGATTCTCCCCCTCTACTCTGCGCTTGTGAGACCCCACCTGGAGTACTGTGTCCAGCTCTGGAGTCCTCAACATAGAAAGGACATCAAACTGTTGGAATAGGTCCAGCGAAGGGCCACTAAGATGGTTAGAGGGATGGAGCACCTCTCCTATGAGGACAGGCTGAGAGAGCTGGGGCTGTTCAGCCTGGAGAAGAGAAGGCTCCGGGGAGACCTGATAGCAGCCTTCCAGGATCTGAAGGGAGCCTACAGGAGAGCTGGAGAGGGACTCTTTGTCAGGAAGTCTAGTGATAGGACAAGGGGTAATGGTTTTAAATTGGAAGAGGGGAGATTTAGATTAGATATTAGGAAGAAGTTCTTTACTGTGAGGGTGGTGAGGCACTGGAACAGGTTACCCAGGGAAGTTGTGGAGGCCCCATCCCTGGAAGTGTTTAAGGCCAGGCTGGATGGGGCTTTGAGCAACCTGCTCTAGTGAGAGGTGTCCCTGCCCATGGCAGGGGGGTTGGAACTTGATGATCTTTAAGGTCCCTTCCAAGTCTAACCATTCTATGATTCTATGAACCGTAAATTTGTGGGCATTCAGAAAATGCCCACTGGGAACATCCGTACTTCTGCCACATCCATCTGCAAATATTTATGTTGTACTTTTTGAGTTTATGTCATTTGTGCCTACACACAGGAGGTCTGAAAACAGATCAAAACACTAACAAGTAATAGATGAGCCAAAATAGTTTAGGACTGGGACGCATTTCATTCAAAACCTGCATCATAAAATACTTATCACGTGAGTTAAGAATAACATCTGTTAATCTGGATGACCTTATTGTAGTATTTTACAAGCAAAGAACAAAGATAGATTTTTGAACTACACAAGACTTCGAACATTGTCTTCTCACTTGGCACACTTAATGAAAAACCTAAACCAAACACCCTCTTCAAATAATGCTCCTCTCCCTCCTTCCACCTGCTCCCCCCTCCCCAGACACAACCCTTTTCTACACCAGCTTTACTGGTATCCATCACCTCTAGGCACTCTGGAAAGGAAACACAAAATGGGAGCCCATGTGGAGGTCAGGCGGCTACAACTGTGGTAAGAATTAAAGCCATTATCTGTGGGGAAGTTACACTTGATCCACCTCTTCATGTTTCACTTGGAAGAGCTAGGACTGCTACACCTGCCACTTCCACCTATATCCCCAGTAAAGAAGTAGGCAGCAGTGTGGATGAAGACTAAATGCTAACTGGAAGAACAGCATCTTTAAGAAAAAGATCATCATGATGGCATTCTTCGCATAAACTCTTCTGAACACAAGTCTCCTAAACCAAATTAAACTAAATACAAACTGGAGAAGAGTTTGTAGCCTTTATGGAGCTCAGGGAGTTCCCAAATCTTCTGAAAATTATGAATTTCCACGGATAGGGGCAGTTTGAAAGATACACACTAGAAAGGCCTTCCAACATTCTTCCTGCTCTGCAGCAGTATGAAGAATGTTGTCTCCAGCAGAAAAGGTTTGCAATTTTTTTTTTTTTGTCTCTGCAGTACTTTGGACTTGAAGAATAGGCATCTATGGCCTGACACCAAACAAATTCACAGCTATAAATGCTTTAAAATTTCAGAAAGCTAGCAAAGAAAATGACAAATGCCCTCAAAAAAGTCATCTACAGAAGCTACCTTTACATTCTTTGAACAGGAGGTTTACAAGCTTCCCTGAAATTGGTGGTTTTTTGCATTTTTATATGGAAAAAGGTATTTTCACAGATGTTGGGAAGGTATAGCCTGCAGACAGATCCAAAGTCCAAACTACAATCTGACTAGCTTGAATTCTAACTTCTTCAGTCCGTGCTCTGTTTTCTCCTAGTCCACCCTCACTGGCTTGTCTCTGCATTCCCCAGACACCACAGCTGCTCACACTGCTCTCACTGCTTTTCTTTTGCACGCCCCCAACAAAAACAGCTAATTCCACCCAGCGAGGCAGAAGTGGGGCATATCCACGTGGTCCCTACTGAGGCACAAGCAAAGGAAAAAATCTGGATTTCCATTACAGGATACAGGAGAGGCGTTAGTTTAGGTCAGGTTGTGGTAAACTACCACACCTGTCTCACCGCAAAATCTCAGCTCCTCAACTAGTATCAATACTTAGTGGGTGCATATGCTGCAAACAGCTGACATCTTCAGTATCTGCACAGTTCATTTGTGGCTTCCCATATTTCTAATACCAAACTCAGACTTCAATGCTCATCATTAAAAAAGTTAAAATATTATTTTGCGTTCTCATTTCCTAATGAATACATAAACAAACTCTGGGAAACCAGATCTGAAAATGTATTATAACAGAAAGCTAGAACTTTAATGGAGACACGCAATTATTACTAATAAATTATACTCTGTGTAATGTCAGATGGATGAAAGACAAAAATCTAGACACAAGCATTAATCGTACTTTTCTTAATCTGTAACTTGAGTTAAAAATAAAAAGGCTCACCATTACGACTTAAAATCTTCAACTACATAGGCAAATGTAAAAATGAATATGATGTAAAACAGACTCTGAAAAGGATATTAAAAGAATCAGAACTACATTTCAGATCTCATATGATTTCCCATGCTGACACTTCAAAAGGTTTGCAAATGCCAATGTATAAGTCTTTGTCAAAACTCTACTGTTTTAATATTAGTCATTAACAAAATTCATTGTGATGTTATACTTCAGTGGATTTTTAGAAAAAGATATTTGATAGTTTTCACATAAAATACTGTAACAGATATTCACCATCAGCCACCTCCACGACAGCTGTTTTTTAAAATGAATGTTATTTCAATTACAAGGTTTCTTTTTGGTGACTCTTGTGAATATAAATATGTTCTGATTAATTTTACAGATCTGCATGAAGTGGAAGGATTTGTGAAATCTCTACAATATTATGTTCATGTCTCAGATGAAGAGAAGCTCTAAATAAGTATACCATCTATAGAAGCTTAGTGAAGTTTGATCATCATGACATCAGTGACTACTGATATACTAGACTGATGGAGCACAAGAGACTTACTGGTAGATGATGTAATAAATAAAAAGTAACCCGAGGAAGGAATGTCGACAATGAATTATAAATGTCATCAATATGTAATTTGGACTCATAAAAGTCGTTTCATATTTGCATACTTTTGTAAACATGGTATAGACAACTTCTGTTCAGTAATGCCAGAGATACTGTACCTCAGTTTTATAAATACCTCAACACAAAGAAACGCTTTAATAAGGATCTGTTCAATTTGATATTCAACACTACAGACGAAAGCACCTTATTTTCACCTGCTCACAAAACTATGCATTATGTTTACTGTTTAATATTACAGATTATTTGCATGCTAAATATTGCAACTGCTTTGCTCCACCGTTCCCAAGTTAAGCAGCTGACATTCTACCTGTTTCCTAGAGTTACCGTTGTGCTTCATTTGAAATTATTTTTCATGTTCTTTGCGACAGCTTAACCCTGAAATAAATTCAGTTAGACAACATCATTGCACTTTTTAGTCAGTATTTCATAGCCTTAATTACCTCACTCCAAGCAATAATCTGCCCAAAGATACACAATAATGAATCATTCAAAATTAACTGCAAAATGAAAAAGTAGAAAAGCCTCCTTTAGAAGAAATTAAACCTGATCCTCTAAGTGACTTGCACTCACAAAGTAACCCTTTGAATGTCAAATAGAAGTTTTACAGAAGAATTAGTTTGGGGATTCAATGAAGATATAAAAGGGAGGGGGGAGAGGAAAGACGACAATTTTGTTTTGCAAAGTTCACCGCTAAACTTAGAGTCAATGGACAGACCACAAAGCCTCTTCTGTCTGCACTCTACTAATACAAGAGACGTAGGAATTATTGCAGGCGCTGGACGTGGGCTTCCCCCTTGCTTCAAATCCCTCTCGCTGCCTGAAGAAGGGATGGTGAGCCATTTTGGGAAGAAGGCCATCTTGTGAACTGCAAGATGAAAGAGAGAAGGTCCATGAAGAGGGGAGGAGCCTTTGCTATTGAATTATCGCTGCCTGTTAGGAATGTGTTATTGATATACTGTAAGACAGCTGAAGCTCAGGCCGTTGTCTCGCTCAGTAATGCACCAAACACATCATTTCAGTCACAACAAGTGGAGCCTGCTTGTAATTAAACTAACATCTGTTGATACGTAATCCATTTATTCAACTCCTGATACATGCAAGCCTTTTGCATTTAATCTCTTATCCATAAGGACATTCTTTGACCTGTGCTTCAGCGTTAGGCAAGTCAATGTTGACTAATCTTAAGAATAGCCTTAGGCCCCCTGTGCTTTGGAAATTAATTTTTGCCCTGGGATTCTTATTTTTCAGTTTATCAAATGATACAAAGCTAGAAATTCATCTTACTTGTTAATCTTTACCAGTTATCCTATTTCTAGTAGAAATATTGCACGCTTCCTTTAGTCTTCACAAGTTGCATTTCCTGACTTCCAGGGCTCATAGAAAGCAAGTAAATTCAAATTGTCAAATACTTATATACTGGGTTTGTACCCTGTTGCACATTAGCATGTTCTTACAAATAGAGCAGGTGGAAGGGGATAAGAAATATTCTGTGTGGATTTTCACAAATTTTATATTCCTTTCTGATAACAGGATTTCTCTCCTTAACATCTTCCTTCAATACAAGTTTGCCAGAGGACATTTGCAAATATGTTTAAGGGCTAAATTTTGATGTTGGATTTGGGGCTTTCTTGGTAGGATGGTTAGAGACAGATAAAAAGAGAAAAGATGAACACAACAGAGACAATTTAGACAATCAGCCTGTGATGGACAAATCCTGTTAAAGAATGGAAGGCACCACAACAAGAACAGTGTACTAACTCAGGATCAATAAAGGTTTTGTAAAATAAGCAAAAGATTTCTGAAAGCTAGGACAGTAACAAAACTTTTAGCTCACAGAACATTATTCTCAATACCCTCACCCTACCCCTAAAATGAAACAAATAGAACATAACAGTCCACTGTAATTGTTAATAAGATTATATATACCAGAAACTCTGAAAAATGTATTTTGCAAATGAAAGACTGAAAATTGGCATTATCCAATTAATTTGGAAGAACTTTAACCTGAAAGACATGCTCCACAAACACTTTAAAGAAAAGTAAAAATTTCATTGCTTTTCTTTTTACTCTTTTCCCCTCTTTCTTTTTAAATTGCCTTCATAGCTTCATGCAGTATAAAGACTACAGTCACAGGCCCACAGAGAACTATGTAAACAGGTGGGAACATGTTTGGAAAAGTCACTAGATTACCTGCACCTGCAAATTATGCACAGAAAATAAACAGACGGCAATTCAAGTTTGCAATGCAGCCTCCTCCCTGCCCCCCACAAATATTCAGATAATGTATTCATTTTATGTTCATTCTGTGTCTCCAAGGATACAGACGAAATTAATGGGAAATTTTCTCCAAGATTGGAAAATATGTTTAAATACTCTGCACAAGTATCAAATTTATATATTCTTAAAATACGCATAGAAAATTTGAATTTATTCATTATATTAAAAAAAAAATCACTAGTCTCAATGCAAATTCCTGTGGAGCTCCACAACACAGATTCTCAACTGTCAGAATTACACCCCAAAATCTTACAAAAAATTTCTGCAGGCTTTTGTCAAATTATATACCAAATACATTGCACATCACAAATTTGAACCATTGTGACAAACTGATCCCTTTGAGTTTAAAAACATTAACAAACATTATTACATTTCTAAACAAAATTAGGAGAGCAGGCAATAATGTGCTTTCATGGGCACGGTGCAGAACAGGGCCCAAACTAACATAAAACCCAGTTGAGCACTGCACTGGCTAAGAGTGTCTGCATTCAGGAGATTTCAAATAAAGGAAGAGGAATTTAGGAAGCCCTATTTTATGATGGTTCTACTCTGTAAATATGATAGAACAGACTAGCTCTTGTTTTAAGAATTTGAAATCTTAAAAGAAAAAATTAATTCTGTGTTTATAACACTTTCTTCCAGATGCATCTCCAATCTCCTTTCTTCTGTGAAAGAAATGTATAAAAATTATATTAATATAGTAAAGACCTCCTGAATAGATACCCAACCCCAGATAAATAACACTGAAAATACGGAACAAGAAAAAAAAAAATCCTTTCTTCTTATTCATTCTCCACCAAAGAAAACAAATTAGAGAAAAATGTCATAATACTGGAAATTCTAGGAAAAAAAATATTTTAGAATAATTAGCATGGTTATTCAGCATTTTCTCTACCTTAACACTCCTCACCAAAGTACAATGGATGGAGCCTTCCTTCCACCAAGGAGTTGGCTTTGCCAGTATCTATGTGCACACAGGGGAAATCAGAAGGCTACTCAACCTTTCGAGTCAAATTCTGGTTTTTGCTCCTCAATGATAACCAGTAAACTGAAGCTAGAGCCAAGCAGAATCAAAGTTTGGTGATCAGAGTTTGGTGATTACCTCTGGCTCTCGAATGCTGGAAATGCTATAAAAAAAGCACCGTGCTCACCCAAGCAGAATGAGGAGGACAGCAAATATTTTCACTTGTTTTCTCTAGCAACCCTTGTGGTTGACTTTGAAGCAATCTGACAGTCTCCACAGAGAAACACATAAGCATATACAGGACCCCCCAGTCCTTCAATGCAGGAGGGAAACTCTGCCTGCTCTGCACTAACGAGAAATAATTAGTCTGGACCATGATTTTTCTCATCTATTTCTTTAATTGTTACTGTGGCTAGGAAGGTTTTCTTTTCAGGTGGTTTTCTAAGGTAATTCATTCATGCCATCTGTCAGCACCTTCTACTACTTTTAAATGGGAGGGCAAGCTGTTAGCACATCAAGGTGTGCAGCTGCTGATGCCACCTTTGTTTTGGTTACCCCTAGAGGAAATGGGAACATGCCAGCCACACAATGTAGCAGGTTAGCAATGACAGCAAGTAAATAGCCTGCATAATGTAAGAGCCACACATCTGACAGCTCCACTGGTGATGCCTTGCTGTTATTCAGCTGCTCTGCAGCAACCTATTTTACCAGCATTTTTATTGCCAGCATGGTAATTTAAGACTGGTGAAAAGGTCCCCTGGCCAGAAAAGAGGAGACAGGGCTGAATTAGCTCAACCCATTGACTACATAGATTTAAAAAAAATAGTACCGCCAGCTGGAAAAAACTCTGGGTGGACATCTCCAATGGAAATCTTAATTGGGCACAAAAGACAACAAAATAATAAAGACAAATGAAATCATGTACACAGGGGGAAGGGGAAATTTAAGATGTTTAACCTGTTTAAATCCAGAGGTTAAATAACGTCTGTCCTTCATACTGGAAGAATTAATGAATAAAGCTCATCTAGTAGGCAAAGCTTCTAATCAGCTCATCAATCAGGAGAGGCAGCATAAGAAGAGAAAATATATAGGGAAAAGAAAAAAAAAAAAGGAAAACATTGTCAGCCTCTTTTGGATTCTATGCAAAATCTTACAAAATCTCTGAAGGGAACAAAAACAGACATAGAAAGGAGTAAAACTCAAGCGCAGGTTTATGAAAGCCAGACCCACATAATGCAATTCTTAACCAGTCCAGACAATTGCAGTAAGTCTTTGTTGCTACTTCAGCTTCACTAAAGTGACTGATAATATATTACATGGGAAATGAATTAAAACAACAATTAAAAGTATAAAATGGAAGTGGCTACAGAAGAAGTGATCTGAGTAATGCTGGAAGTACTTTCCAACTGCAGAAAGGTCATTAGCAGAGTTCCTGAAGGACTGATCTTGGCATCGGCCTTGCTATTTTTTTAGTTGACTTGGCAATTAAAATATGAGTGATAATGAAGCTTGCTAATGACATAGAGCTGGGAGGTACAGTCAACACAAAGAAAAACCAGCCTCCCAGAAGAACTGCATGGTCCTCAGGACTGAAAGAACAGGAATGGGTTTACTTATAGTAACACAAAAAAAAAGATTTACTACATACTTAATACCAACAAAATAAGCTGGTGTAAATGTGGCTGAATGACTATGAACAACAGTGTTTGCTCTAGTAGCAGATCAAATTAAATCAGTATGACGTAGCTATACTGGAAGAGAGGGTGCAGTAAAAGACAACTTCACTGTAGAGGACACAGGTATGCATCTTGGCCTGTATCAAGAACAGTGTGGCCAGCAGGAGTGGAGAAGTGATTGTGCCCCTGCACTCAGCACTGGTGAGTGCAGACCTCGAGTATTGTGTTCAGTTTTGGGCACCACAGTAGAGGAGGGACATGGAGGTGCTGGAGCGTGTCCAGAGAAGAGCAACAAAACTGGTGAGGGGTCTAGAGCACAAGTCTTATGAGGAACAGCTGAGGGAGTTTGAGATTGTTTAGCCTGGAGAAAAGGAGGCTGAGAGGAGACCTTATCACTCTCTACAACTGCCAGAAAGGAGGTGGGGATTGGTCTCTCTTCCCGAGTAACAAGCAATAGGACAGGAGGAAACAGCCTCAAGTTATGCCAGGGGAGGTTTAGATTGGATAGTAGAAAAAACTTCTTCATGGAAAAGGTTGTCAAGCATTGGAACAGGCTGCCCAGGGAAGTGGTGGAATCACAATCCCTGGACATGTTTAAAAGACAGGTAGACATGGTGCTGAGGGACATGGTTTAGGGGTGATTTTACCATTGTTAGGTTAATGGTTGGACTTGATGATCTTAAAGGTCTCTTCCAACTTAAGTGATTCTGTGATTATACTAATCACCAGTAAAACCCCATCTAGACAGGCGTGTACAAGTTTTAGTTATCCTCCTCCATTCCAAAGTAAGGCAGAGGATTAGTAAAATACTTAGGGAACAATAAAAGAGTTCAAATTGTTTAGTCAAAAAAAAGACAGAAGATACCATGTGTCTGTAAACTTGTAACAGGCAGGAGAGTAAAGCCAGGAGTGAACAGGGAACAAAAGCTATTTATGCTAAAGAAATATTTTTTTGCACCACAATAAAAAAGGCACAGGTTGGCTAAGAAGAAATTTTCATTGGGAGTTAACAGGGTTTTACCTTTGCAAAACAGATGGAAGGCCTGGAAAAGCATGCCCAAGGAACTTGAGAGAAGGCAAACAAAAGTTTCATCCTAAAGTGGAGTTTGCTATGTTTGTGTGGAGACCGTATGTTGCCTCAGTCTGTGCTAGCAGAATGTATTTATGAATCAGAAGGTCCCTAAAAAAACCAGCCCTAGGCCTGGTCGAGTTCAAACGTATCTAAGAATGCACAAAGATGGGCTATCACAAAGTACATCTTAAGTGCAGTGCTGATATGCAAACTAACATAAAACAACAGATGACAGACTTTAGGGAACACATGTAGATAGATCAAGGAGAGAAAAGGTTTTGGTTTTTTTTTTTTTCTTTTCCTTTTTTGGCAATAAGATGAGCTGATGTTTTACCACAGAAAGAGTCTCTCTCTAAGAGTACCAGGTTATCATGGCTCTGTTTATAGCACCCTTGTTTGCAGTAGTTCCTGGCACTTCATGCATTTTTCATAGCTGTTTCTTGTTAATATATACTGTATTCCTTGGAGTGCCAACAAAAAGGGCACTTAGTTGTTACTAGCGTTTTGCAACTTTATTTTAAATACAAAACAAGTAGCAAGAACAGCGCCTTCTGAAAGTCTTACAGGACTATAACTTACTTGTGGTGAAAGGAACGTGACAACAGCATCCCAAAAGAACACATGTAAATACAACTTTCAGTGCGTAGTCACTGATAACCTTAAGGGGTTTTTAAAGCAGATTTCTTTACTTACTTGTGCACAAGAACATACAAGCACATCCATTAAAACATTTAAACACCATGTTTCTATGAGCAAAACCAGTTATTATACACAAGCAAATGCCTATCTGCATGTATAATTTGGTATCTGAGAATTACTGTTTTGCATATACAAAACTGATACTTTCAGAAGCAAGAAAGTGAAAAATTGATACAGCAGTGAAGGAGGTACTCTGATCCTGCAGACAGTTTGTTATGAGGCACTCTTAAGCAAATCTGAAGATGCATTACTCCATTTACATAAATCCTTCCTGTTCAAAGCTTTGTTCGGTCTTCCTGTCAAATCAATAAATGGCCTCTACCCCACTTAGCGACTCCCCCCATGCACTTACTTTCACGTTCTCCCTCTCAACTTCAGTATAGATTTACCTTTTCCTCCACATATATCTGGTCCCTGACTACATACTTTTCATGTCATCACATAAGAGTAAAATTCTTCCTTCCTTTCACAGGCTGCAGCCTTCCCCATCAGAAAAAGCAGAGCAACAGCTAGTTAATCTACAGTCAGATACCCTTGATCAAATCAGGATGCCTAAGATACATGATTTAGTACTTTCGAAAAATTAAGGTGATTCCTTTTTCACTGCTCAGCTGTGTTTGGCTTAAATGTAAATTCAGTTTGAGGCTTTGCATGGATCAAATTAAAGCAACATGTTTACAGAAAACTGTTCTTACCAGCCTACGCTAGCATTCAAAGTTCTTCTAAGCGGACAGCTACAAAGAAAGAAGGAAAAAAAACCCCAACAACTTCTAGTGAAGATTTAGCTTCCCAGTAGAGACGAGGCTAAGGACTCCCAAGAGCATTGCAACCATAGCTGCAATGGTTTATCTCATTTCAGTACTTCACAATTGTCCAGATAAACACGTTCTGTTTTTCAAAAACAGTAACACAAGACTCTCAAAGCTAATAAGTGTTTAAAAACTCTGCAGGTTTTCTCCCTCCCTGAGATCACTGTAACAAATCCACCTTCAAATTTTGCCCTAAAATTTTCATATTTTTTAAAAAACCCTAGAAATGAGAAGGCAAAGTTACTATTTTGAAATATTATTGAAAAATGCTTATAATTAAACATACAAACAGTAAGTGAAACAAAAGACCTGAGAAACAAGCAACATTTCTTTCTCTGAACAATAAAAGTCAGTAAATTAACTTCCAAATTTAAAAAAATTCTGTAAGAATCAAAGTTTCAGGCCTGTACAGCGTTAAATTCAAATTGATCCAGTGCTATGACATGAAACACAGAATAAACATGCTTGTATGAATCCTTTCAGTCAGTGCATGACAGCACCACTTAATTATTTTTACATGTCCTGGAAGAAGAAACTTAAAGACCTAGTTGCTGCACTAGTACAATAAGGTCATAACCCAGTGAGACACGAGATGACTAAAATAATGTTCCCAAGAAAAAACAAATTTCCTGAAAAACACAAGAATGTAGTTAATTTATAAAAAGTATCCCTATGTGATCATGACACTGTTTTTCTTTTTAAAGTTGTTGCAAAGCATAAAAAAGAACACACTTCTCTTAAATTAAAAAATAAAACACAATCCAGAGACATAAGACAAAACTGAGCAGACTCTTCCCGGGGCAAGCAAACCACCAAACACCATTACTGACTGACGAGGGCTGACAAGACTGACCACGATTTTAATGAAACAGAGAGTCGCTGACTCATAAAACGAGAATGTATTTGACGCTGGCTGACTGCCTAATTCAGGACTCGCTGCACCCAGCAACCTTGGGTTCACTGGGAAATACAGTTAAAACAGAAGAATGGGACATGTCACCACTACCCTAAGCAGCAAACCGTGATAACTCAAATGGCCGCGATGTGTGAGTGATGACAGAGGAACAGGGAGGTGAAGGAGCCAAGATCTCTCGTATCAGCCTGTGATATCCAGCATATCCCCAGGATCAGCAGGAAGGCAGCTTTCCCGAGCTGCACGCCAGCAGCCCCAAGGATACCAGGGCTCAGACTGGAGAGCCGGGGGAGTCTCTCCGTGTCGGGACAAGAAGCCTTTGTCTCTGCTGAGCTGATGACCATGCCCATCATCTCCACAAGTGCTCAGCCCCAGGCACCAAGACCCTGCACCTGCTGAGAGACCACCATCCTTACTGGTGAGGGCCTTCCAGCCCACAGCTACCCCACCACATGCAACACTGGGACCATGTCTCAGGACCGCATCCAGCCCAATGCAGAATCAGAGAATACCAGGTTGGAAGAGACCTCAAGAATCATCTGGTCCAACCTTTCTTAGTAAATGCACAATCTAGACAAGATGGCCCAACGCTCTGTTAAGCTGAATCTTAAAAGTGTCCAATGATGGGGATTCCATCAATTTCCTGGGGAGATTATTCCAATACCTGATTGTGCTCACTATGAAAAATTTTCCTCTGGTGTCCAATTAGAATCTCCCCAGGAGTTAACTTGTACCCATTACTGTACCCATTATCCCTTATCTTTTCCATATGACTCCTTGTAAAACAGGAGTCTCTGCCTTCATTGTAGCCACCCTTTAAATACTGGAACATGGTGATAAGGTCTCCCCTAAGCCTTCTTTTCTCAGGGCTAAACAAACCCAGTTCTCTCAGCCTTTCCTTATATGGCAGGCCTCCCAGTCCTTTGATCATCTTTGTGGTCCTTCTCTGGACCCTCTTCAGCCTGTCCACAACTATTTTGTATAGCAGGAACCAAAACCAAACACAGTATTCCAGGTGTGGCCTGACAAGCACTGAGCAGAGTGGGATAATGACTTCTTTATCTCTGCTGGTGATGCCCTTGTTGATGCAACCGAGCATCCTGTCGGCTTTCTTTGCTGCAGCAGCACACTGTTCGCTCACATTGAGCTTGTCCTCCTGGATGCCCAAGTCCCTTTCCATAGAGCTGCTCCCCAGCCAGGTAGATCCCAGCCTGTGCTGCACTCCTGAATTATGTTTTCCCAGGTTTTCCTTTACTCTTGTCCTTGTTGAACTTCATAAGGTTCTTGTTAGCCCACTCTTCCAGCCTACCCAGGTCTTCCTGCAGGGTGTCTCTCCCTTCTAAAGTGTGCACTTCCCCACTCAGTTTGGTATCATCAGCAAACTTCGTCAGGGTACACTTGATCCCATCATCCAGATTGCTCATGAAGATATTGAACAGCGTTGGGCCCAGTATCGCTCCCTGAGGGACCCCACTTGTGACGGGTTGCCAGTTTGAAAAGCAGCTATTTACCACCACCCTCCGGGTGGGGCTGTCAGCCAGTTCCCCACCCACCACACAGACCACTTGGCTAGTCTAGACCACATGGGCAGCACAAGGTGGTCTGAGTCGGGTAGTTGCTCTGCTTCACTTTTCAAGTCACCCCTTCCGTAGCAACTCACACCACTACTTTGATCCAATTTTGAGAAGCCAGTCCTAGACTGTCATAGCCGTTACTTTATTCTCTACCATTCATTGTGGAGACAGCGCATACCAAGGAGGGATGAGGAGGAAGGATGGCAGCAGCAATACAGACCACTGAGCATCCCTTGGGACCTCTGTGGACCATAGCATCCAAAGACAGACACACAATGGAGAGAAGAGCAAGAACAGAAACAGGAAAGAAAACTTTTAGGATTAAACAAAAAACCGCACTAGCATGACAGACACCTTTTTTGTTGCTTGTTTGGGGTATTCTTCATTTTTTATTTTTTAAATGCAAGACAGAATCAGTTGATTCCCAAAGTAGGTGGGTCTGTACCTTGGTCAAGTTGCAACAGGTAAAAATATTTACCACAGATTCTTCCACAATGTCAAACATTTCTCGGAAAAGCACATTACTTTGAACTGCACTAGAGGCTGATATAAGTCACAAAACCAGATCACCATCTCGACAGTAATACACTTCACCCCCTGAAATCAAAAAAAAAGCCCAGAATACCAAATTTCACCTTCAACATTTCCCGGATGCATATACTTCCCCACTCCTTCACATTCAGTGCTACCTCACATTTGTCGCTTTTGACGTCTCTTATTTGGTGCCTGGCCGTCTCCTCAAATTGAAGCTCTTTGAAACACAGTAAGTCTAATCTCTTCAGGATTTCCATTTCTGTTTTCACTGCCTGTTAGTTTGGATGTGATCTTTAATTCTCTATTTTTGCATCCCTTCCGCTACACACAGTCTTTTATGGAAGTCCTGTCACTTCCTTCCCTGTCATTTCTAGGGTTCACACACTCTTGCTGGTCACCATCACTAATATACTTTCTACTGACAGTGTTATTTGCTGGTTTTACATTAGTCTCCTAGCTGGCTTAGTTGGCCGTCATCTTCATCTTCCTAGCCTGCTTCCAAACATAATTCATCTCTTTGAACCCAGCTATTCATTTTCTCACTTCTCAAAAAAACAGCCAGTGATTTCTTTGCTCTTTTCTATAAACACTTCCTACTCCATCTCACACTCTAACATATTCATTATTCTCATTCTCTGTACTCTCACCTTTCATACTCCATTTGGCTTCTTTGCCATTCTTTGCTTAACTGCCCTTATCTGCCTGCCTTCAAATCCTTCGTAAAATGAGCTTAAAATACTCTGAAAGACACGATCTCGTTACAATCACATTATTTCATAATTATCTTCCTCATTAATGATTGTCTCCTGTGACATCCAGCAGGTCAGTAAATTATACCCCATTTGTATTTCTTCAAATGTAACTCAATTTGCTTCCAATGAAGGTGACTGTTTTTCTGGAGTCACACCAACACAATCCCTATAACCCATGGCTCGCTACTTCAGAAAAAACGGCAAGCGCAGAAGCAGACCGGCTCCCACACAAGGGCATGTGGTTTCTAAAGGGGAAATGCAAAACACCAACAAAGTTAGAGCTTCAGAAGAATATTTATTCTGCTGAAATCTGTCCAAAACAAGTCATCCATCTTCGTACTTAGATTCATCTCATTTCTTTACAAGAGCCTCACGCAGAAAAATTGTTACACATACATAAATATGATTAACTTCTGTATACATAAAATCATGCATAATACTTATCTAAGTACTCAACACTTTACTGTTTATCAACATGTACACCAACATCCACCACAAAACTGGGTATGTGAGGCACTTCTGCTCTTCAGGCAAAACTGAGTAATTATGTTTCCTCATTGTTGCCAAAATGATTAAATACATTTTGTAACATAAACAGAAGGATCCACCAGTGCAAAGTAACACTAGAAGGATAGAAAATAACTGTATCCCCATACAACTGAACAAACTAACCCAGTGTTTTACTGTGGACTAAGGAAATCTGTTTAGCTGAAAGAGTTTAATTTCACCCACCAGGTACTTTATACTTTCAAATGTCTCCTCTGTGTGCCCACATACCCTGTGGTTATGTAAAAAAGAAATCCATTCCCACCACTAGACCTGAATTTTTAATATTCTGTTCTACCATTCTTTTTTCAGAAACAGACCCTTTCTTTCTAATGCTATGTGGGAGGCTAACGCAAGGCAAAACTCTTCCATCTACCAATTCTAGTACTGGAGCAAACATTTATTTATGCCTCTGCCACAGATTTATTGCATTTACCACAAAGGGAAATAAGATCACTTCATGCAGTAAAACTAGGTATATCCACACTTTCACATTTTTGAAAGCCAATTTACTTCACTACACATTAAGGAATGCAGTAATGCCATGAAGGCAACGTAATCATCAAGATACTCCATTATTACTGCACAAAAGATGTAACTGGACTTCCCTCTGCAAAGTTTTGTTCTCTATAAGAGAAACAGTTCAATCATCATCCCAGCCAATAAACTAGACAGTTTGTCTGGTGATGTTTCCACAAACACTGCAAGAAAAACAACCAAACCAAAACCCCTTCTGAGATATTTTAACAGGAAAAAAAAGCATTCCCAGGTTGATAAGAGAGAGATCTTTGGAAAGAAACACACTCTCCTCTCCACAGTAATTCTCATGTACGTTTTCAGGAGACACTAGAAGACTGGGCAGACACCACGCCTGCTGACACTCAGCACGGGTGAAAGATGAAGTAGGTATCTGACCAAGCCCATGGTTATTTTCTATGCTGTCTTTGAGCCTCAACCCAGCAGCTGTTTTCAACAGTGCCAATCATGTTCTGAACCGCACAAACTGCTTTTACACCTTTTCACATTTAACCACAGCAAATTTATCTCTCCCACACATCATTGCAAACATATCTATCTCCTTTACAATTTTTATTAGCTGCTTTTATCTTGTAGTCAGCTAGCTCTTTCAGAGAGACTTTGGATTTGCTAACACATCCATGCACAGAGACCCTTTGAATGTTGTATCTTTCCATTTCTACTTCCTAGGATGCCAGGAAAACACGTGACGAGTATCATAGCACAACATAGTCTCAGTTGTGCATCTTACAGGTATCTAACAAACAGCACACAATTAAATTGTTAACTTTATATTGTGTTTCATACTCACACCTAATTCATACAACTAAGTTTTCTCAGATGATTTTTCTTTCAGTCCGAACACCAATTTCACATTTTTCAGGGTGCATTAAAAGCAACTACTTTCAAGTTAGCAGAACTCCATCACATACCTAAAAAAACACTTAAGGCTAAGCCTGACTTTTTCCCCTGCCTGTTAAATGACTACGAAGGATTCTGATTTCTCTTATAGAAGCATCATTTAAATTATTAGGATGTAATTGTTTGAGATTACCACTTTCAGTAATTCTGGCTCAAAGAAGGCAGCCCCATCACATCTTTGCTATAATTATTTTTAAATTATAAGACAGTTTCAGGTAGCACTACCCATTCTATATTTGACAAACATTCTTTCCAAAAAAAGAAGACAGATGGTTACTGCAGGATGCTGACCACTCAAAACTCACAAGAAATCAATGCAAGATACAAAGATTCAAATACTACAAGGTCAAGGCCATCATAAGACTCTTTATTATGCTACCTCTACCTTGTTAGTAATTGATCTTTTGGAAGAGATCTAAATATATAATGAGCTTAATTTTACTATAATACAAAACTGACAGACAGTGAGCTGGGGGAAGCTGCAACAAAAGATGCAATCTTCACATGGTTACCAACAAAAACACATAAAGGAAAGTGCAAAAGAGGATATTAAATGATACAGGCAATTTGCTTGTGTTTTTGTTCAGAACACTCAACCTCCCTGAGGGCCCTGAATCTGTTATTCTGGATACAACCAGACAGGAACAGAAAAAAAGAAAAAAAACCCAAACAACAAACAAACAAACAAAAAACACCCCACAACAAAAAGAAGGGAAAAAAAGGCTAGCAGCACAGGCTACTCTGCCAGCCTAAGGAATCTTTTATCCTTGTTCATAAGGAAAGGTGATGGTGTTCCAGCCTGTGGCAGTGGACCCGAAGGGCAATGTTTTCTACCAGGATTGTGATAAAAAACAACACGAAACAACTTCACTCTAGTGTGCTAACAGGTCTGCGAACAACACTGATAGTATCTTCTCCTGTAGTTCTTACTAACCACTTCATGAAAGACCCTTTCCTTCTCGTGTGCCCAAGATTATATTCCTAGTATCTCTCTGCTGTTTGTGCATACCCATGACATCATGAATTTATTGACATCATTTGTGGTCTTACACTAAACACAGACCACTTCTGCTGACTTTGAGGCTGAATTTCAGATATTTCTTACTTTAAATATAGGGAACAATCTAATTAGATACAAACATACACTGGGAATGAAGGGAATGACAAACTGATGGTTAGTCACCTCAAGTTACATAACACAGCAACCACAGCAGCTTCTTTCTAATTTTGTTTTACATCTTCCTCTGATTTACTCAACTTTGTTAAGACGAGATAGTATGTTATATCTTATCTAATTCATGGAATGAAGACACTGGCCCTTCTGACTAAATTTCTGGCACCGGCAGCACTTGTTCTTGGACAATTGTCTAGGGAATCATTACTTTTTAAAAAAAAAAAAAAAAAAAAGCCATTTGCATCATGCATTAAAGAATCTGCCGACCTGAACAGTGATTTTTTAAAATCAACTAAACAACCAATGTGCACCAATTCTAGATACCAACATCAACATGGCAGAGAATAAAACTCTATCAATTCTAGTAAAAAAATGTCACTAACAGAACGAATTACCTGAGCACATTTTAAATGCACCACCTCAAAAAAATAAAAAAGGTGTGTGAAAATAGCATACATTTACCTCGATTCACCTTATTACCTTTACTAGTAACACAAGTTTGTAAAATGCTATTCTGCCGCGCGCTCCTCCTCCCCACCTGTGCAAAATTTGTCTCACTCCTTATGCACAGACATAGGATGGAAACAGGAAACTCATCAGGTCTGATTTGCAAAAAGGATGGGTCTTCCCAGGCAAGAATGACTCAGTAAATTACATGGAATCTGGCAATTCTGAGAGTCAGGCACATCATCTTCAGCTCTTTTTCTACTCCCACATGCTAGGAGAGGTACACACACTACTTGCTAGAATATCAGAAATATTTAAATATACAATCTCTATGAAAATCTAAAGGTAAAATTACCAATATTTCTAGACCACTTTTTAAAACACGCACTATCTTGATATTTCCCTGTACATACAAATACACCTTTCAAATGTTTTCTGTTTAGAAAAGAAGGTGGTCTCATAATAAAACACCAGTTTGAGCCAGGGATGAAATAGGCTGCTAAATTAGGCAAGAAAACAAAAAGAACAATTGAGTGTGATGCTGCTGCAATTATATCATCAGATGACATAGTACATATTTTATTTGTTGTACGGGGGGTGGTGTAAATCTTTTAAAGAAGGGAAGGAGCAACAGATGAAGACAGTGAAAAATGCAAAACTACAGGAAAACATGAGGACATTTCCCACAATTACGACAGTCAACAGCATAAGTAGCCTTCAGAAAAGTCATCTGGGTGGCTACAAGTATACCACATCAGTTATTGTTTTCCATGCTGAAATCATCTGTTGCCTAAGGGCAGACGTGTACAGAACAGGAGAAAAAGCAGTAGTCATATGTAACTTCTTATCAATAACTTGCCTTTTGTTAATTGAAGGCAAGCTACACTACACGCAATGTAGTATGTTCAACTTTTCATATGGTTAAACTGCAGCTTCTCCCATGCTTCTTGTAGAAGGAAAGAGAATTTCCTATATACAGTGAGTTGACCCTGCAAAGGCAGCACAGTTAACTAAACACTAAAGTCAAAGAAATAAATAAAACTTGACATTTTCAGGCAAAACTTTGGAAACAATTCATTCTGCTGGATCTATAAAACTCAGTACAACAGATTCTGTAAATGACTAGCACCAAGTGTTTCATATATGCAAAATGCAAGCCAGCTTTTCAAACACTTGGTTCAAAATTGCAACCCAACAGTAAAATAACTACTGCTAAAAGTAATTTTTCAATACTACATGAGATGGAGATCATCTAGGAGAAAAGAATGCAATAGAGAAACATTCAGAACTGATTTTTTCCTGTGGTTTTAAAACAAATTAGCTGTCAGTGACTTGCAGAATAACAAGAAATACCAACTAATTAAAAATATTCAAGCATGTGAGCATGATTGCTGAGAAAATAATGCCAATAATTTACTGGCTAGTTAGCCCTTTAGAGAATGCCAGCATTGGACAGTTCTTGATATTGAGAAGAAATTATGTAGGTCTTGTATTAATTCATCATTCTGTTCATTGTAAGTCAGTGACAGATGACCGTGCCAATGTTACAGAATAACATTCATTAATAATCAGCACTTCCAGCTGAGAAACACACAGTTGACCTTTTTGAGCCGCTGGTTGCATATTGTCTGTGTTAAGACACAGCAAATCAGAACATGCCCTATGGATACTGGCTGTGGCTATATTTCTTTTAATTTATTTTTAAAACCAAGAACGGAAAATTGGACTCTCTGAGAGAGACCTGAGGCACCAGTAACTTTAAAGAAAGACTGAAGAAACAATTCCTCACAGCAGGATTTTCAAGATCCACTGCTAGACAGTTTAGAACCAAAACCCGAAAGTCATAATCAGGACATCTTGAAGAATATACTTAGGGATCTACTCTCATGTGAGAAGAGAGAGTGTAGGATTTACTGTAAAGACTAAATACTTTGGTCCTTAAATCAAAAACGAGGCAGAAAAATCCCTACAAGTTCTGCCTTAGTACTAATGCTAACTGTTCAGATATAATATCCAATATCAATTTATTTTTACTTACAATCTTATGATCACAGTTTAGAAGTTCTGGTTTTGTTTTGTTTGGGGTTTTTTTTCTTTTAAGGAACAATAAAAATAGTCAATGTCTACTTTCCCGTTTCTCACACACAAACAAGGTGAAAAAGTTTTCAATCAGATCTCCCTTAGAGCATTCAATGTAAGCTATGGGGCTGTACCAACAGCAGCATAGCCAAGGGAAGTTATTATTTCCCTTTACTCAGCCCTCATTAAACCACATCTGGAGTACCAGTGGAGACCAGTGATGAGTGGACTTCCTCAGGGGTCTGTATCGAGACTGGTGGTGTTTAATATTTTTGTCAGTGACATGGACAGTGGGATTGAATGCACCTTCAGCAAGTTTGCTGACAATACCAAGCTGTGTGGAGCAGTCAACAGGCTGGAGGGAAGGGATGCCATCCAGAGGGACCTAGACACGCTTGAGAAGTGGGCCCATGCAAACCTCATGAAGTTCAACAAGGTCAAGTGCAAGGTCCTGCACGTGGGTCGGCGCAACCCCATGCACAAATACAGGCTGGGCAGAGAATGGATTGAGAGCAGCCCTGAGGAGAGGGGCTTGGGGGTGTTGATGATGAGAAGCTCAACATGAACCAGCAATGTGTGCTCACAGCCCAGAAGGCCAACTGCATCCTGGGCCACATCAAAAGAAGTGTGGCCAGCAGGTCAAGGGAGGTGATTCTTCCCCTCTACTCTGCTCTTGTGAGTACTCCACCTGGAATACTCTGTCCAGCTCTGGAGCCCCCAACATAAGAAGGACATGGACCTGTTTTAGCAGGTCCAGAGGAGCACCACAACAAAGATGATCAGAGAGCTGGAGCACCTCTGCTATGAAGACAGACTGAGAGAGTTGGGGTTGTTTAGCCTGGAGAAGAGAAGGCTGCAGGGAAACCTTATAGCAGCCTTCCAGGGGCCTACAAGAAAGATGGGGAGGGATTCTTTTATCAGGGAGTGTAGTTATAGGACAAGCGGTAACAGTTTTAAACTGAAAGACAGGAGATTTAGATTAGATATTAGGAAAAAATTCTTTACTCTGAGGATGATGAGACACTGGAATAGGTTACCCACAGTAGCTGTGAATGCCCCATCCCTGAAAGTGTTCAAGACCAGGTTGGACAGGACTTTGAGTAACCTGGTCTAGTGGAAGGTGTCCCTGTAAAATGCAGGTGGTTTGGAACTAGATGGCCTTTAACATCCCTTCCAACTTAAACCATTCTATGATTCTATACCACACACAATTTTGCCCCTCCTCAGGACAAGAAACCCCTCCTCGGGGTGGGGGGGGGAAAAAAAGAAAAAAAATAATCTCTGTGATGCTAACAGCCTTCCATTCTCCAAGACCTTCAAAACCCAACAGGAAAAAACCCTGAGCAATTACATTTAAATTCAGTGTTGCATTGAGCAACAGATTGGAGAAGAGACCTCCTGAGGTGCCTTCCAGCCTGGGATGCTCTGAAGAGAGAAGAACCGGTGTCCATCCTGTAATCACCTTAGAAACCTTGAAGGGCAGTGGCCAACCTCAACTGCTTCAAAAGAATGTATGAGAAACCCAAACTGAATATCTACGGAATTACTTGCCCCACAAGAGAACGTTATTTTTTTCTCCTCAAAACAGATGCCGGTTTCAGTGACTTCGCTATCTCATCCTTTTTGGTTTTTTAAACAAGTGCTACATTCTTATTTCAGTGTATTTCAACAATAACTAGCATGCATTAATTATGCAGGCAGGACACTCCGGTAATGAGACTTTCTTTTTCCTTCCAGTTTGCACTATTGTGTAGCATTGGAACAATCATACTACTTTTCCGTTTCAAGGGCAACAGGAAAACAGCTTCCTCTGCAGAGGGAAGAAACAAATGGAATTCTCACAAATACAGTAACGGTAAATACAGGCAGGAAATAACTTTATATCCTTCTTCTGCAATTCTAGCAATTCCAACTGCTTCATCCTCCGGGGCACACTAACAACCATTTGGGACCTTCTGCCACTTCCTTACTATTGCTGGTATAGCTCATCACCAAGCAGCCAAGTTGTAGGAAACAAGATTTGTGTATTGCCTCTCTTCTGCACTTTAACATGGATTTCTCTTCTTCTCTTCCTGTAGGAAGGGATCAACTTAAATAATTAGGCCAAACTTCATTTCTAGACCCTCAAAAAGGCACAGTGGTGTTGTCTTGCACACCTCAGTATGTCTGCACGCTGTTATAAAAATCTAGGTAGCAGGAGTGGCTTATTGAGGCTGCCATAAGTTGACAGTGACCGATTTCACATTAAGTTATTGTACCTTAAAGCAATTTCTGCTTAAAATCACAGTGGTGCAGTAAACTGCAAGGATCTTTTTAAATACACATAAAAAGGGTATGCTTACTTTTGCTTTCAGCAAATTAACATGAAACATATTTGTAGAGGTCTTCATCAACTGTGATGCTATATTTGCAGATGACAATGAAGAGCTGCGAGAAACAAGTTTTGATGTTTATGGAACTAATGTCCAGGATGATTGAGTTTGTTGACTCAGTTCAAAAAGAACACACATCTGATGGGTTAAACACTACAGAAGGGCATTTTAAGATACAGTATATCAATAAAATTGTATATACACACAGTATTACTTGTACTATATTTTTTCAGAGTATATACATAGACATTGTCTTTCAAGGTCAAACAAATCAAAAGACTAGAACTTGGGGAAAAAAGTTGTATTGGGTCAAGGAAGCGTAAAATAAGGTCAATTTTCTCAGATTAGGGACTTCTCTCATGACAAAGGCATCACTTGCAGAACAGCAATGGAAAACAAATGTCACTGAATGCTGATCCTTCTAAACATTACAGGTCCCACCATTACGAGCAACCAGCCGTTAAAGAAGGAGATGAAATCAATTATTGGATTTATTTTGAAAGGAGGAGGGAGCACACTTAAGGCTTCTGTGGTACAGAGTAAAGATGACCTGTGTGGCTGACTAGGTTTCTCTCCCCCATCCATTGTTTTTTTTCTCTGCTGTGTCTTCTGAAATACGAAGGTCATTTCGTCTGAGAGTATGGAAATGGCAAAGCTCTGAGCTAAGCTATACAATCTGCCATGCTACCAAGCACAGCAGTAAGCTCACATAAGGAATGTTTTTGAACACAACTACATCCCATGGAAATGCCAGGGCCCTCCCAAGAAGCCAGAAGGGAAATACATTTTTAAAGTAACATGGATACACACATTACTGCCCAACAAAGATCAAAGGTCCTGACCAATGTACCATATGGTAAGAAGAGCATGAAAGCTTAGGAAAAGAAAAATGTGTCACATTAGGCAAGAAGGAGAAGCAAATTTATTACAGAAGTAAATCACAAAGAGTTCCCCTAATCAGCAAATGTATGAAAATAGTTAATAAAACACCCTTTAAACCATAGGAGAGGCTTTTGTTCTGTTCTGTTAGAAAAGACCTGATCAGACTCCGAAAAAAAAACAACCAACAAAGCAAGTGAAAACATGACATCAAAGTCTATATACAGATTTATAAGAAGAAATGCAGTGAAAAGCATGAACTATGGAGATTAGGGTCTTTCCAGTCAAAAGATATTTTCACAGAGACAGACACAGTACTACACCAGGGTTCTTTTTTGCTCAATTATACACTGAAATGATGGAAGAAAGTGCTAAACTTGATTATCCTTACCAGCAGCTTTGTTTTTAAGAACAGAGCAATGGCATTTTATNTTTTTTTTTAAAAGCAGCTGGTTATTGATTTCCTTTCAATTTAGAGAAAATAAGCTATGGAAGTGGTATGTATTATTTACATGAATGTAAATTACATACATTTACTGCAAATACACATGCCTAGCACTTAGCTAACAACAGAGATGGGTCATACTTCACAGAACTTTGTTCTCTAAATTAAACAGTAATTTGACATGTGTTAAATGTCTAGAGAAGAAAGAAGGAAGAGAAAGAATCAAGAAGATCATGCAGTTTCTCTGGCTGGTGGCACATGTATCACAACAGAATTTCTTTGACCAACAGCACTACAACCTGAAGAAAACACTTTTATAATCTAGTATTTTGAAAAGGTATAAATATTTCTCTATGATTTTCTACACAGAAACATGCAATTATTGCCATCAAAGAAAAATATGTTATCAATGACTCAAGCAAAAATGTAGAAAGTAATTATAATTTCATGCTTGCAACTGAAAGCGTGCTCCTTCTAAAAGATGCCCTTTAATACACGTCCCAGAAAGTCTAGTCTTTGGCAAAGTTTCAAAAGGTTAAAACATGTAGCTTCTTTTAGGCTGTTGTCTTGTAGAAGTGGACATAAGTATTTATCTGTGTCAAAAAATGTGGCGTTATTAAGAAATGTAACAGGACAGGTCTTTAAAATTCTAAGCACTGAGTGAAGGACCAATGAATTGAAACACATTTTAGCATTCACATTACAGCTATGAATACAGTTTAACAATACTCTCATAGAAGTAGGCCAATAAAATGACAACATGAGCTAATATTTATTTATGGCAGTAGAAGTTTTCTACATAAATCAGGATTTGTGGAGACAAATTTCCCCTCACTTGCCTTTGGCTTATGAATTAATCTATTCTCAGTGACCAGGAAACTGCTCTTCTGAAAGATGCCATAAAAAGCCACAAGTATAACAAGGGAAGAAAAACACAACACAAACAGGTGCAGCCACTACGCAAACATTTTGCCTATTCCAGACATTTTTCCAATATATGAGCATGTACTAAAACAAAATCAAAAGCAAATGTCACTGTACTTGCTTGCTAGAGGTTAGCAGGTGATTTGCTAGACAAGCAAATCCACAAAATCAGTGACACATAAGGCTGTAATCAGCATCACGTGTTTCAGTTGGAGATTTATCAATTTGGAGAAAGGTTTACTTTCAGATTATAAAGTGGTGGGTACACTGGCTATCTAATATGTTTCACTGGTCATTACTTTCTGAGCCTTTCCAACTTCAATCTGCATTTAACAAAAGCTAAACTAAGGTGAAAGGCTAAATATATACTTGCAAAGAGGAACACACCACTGCTAGCAAAAGGAGTACAATGTTCCTCAAATTACCCAGGAACTAATTTCTCCAATATCATGTCTTTTAACAAAATAACCCACATCAGCATAGTTTATTGAGTGGTACTAGCATGACTACGAGAAAGACAGCACTTGTTTAGCATGTGTTTAGCCACATCAAATTTGCATATCCTTCAGCACAGTGAGAATCCAAAACACACCCCCTTATCTGCTAAGGAAATAATTTTCACTCTCCCATGCAACTTCTGAATGAGGAGCAGAATTGACCCTCGCTCTAATACCACTTAAATACTTCAGCTTTAAGTTATGGTTCTGTCAAGCTACATTAACAAATTAGTGGTTTGGAAACAGTAGACAAGAGTATGTAACGTCTGCAACCCGGTGCTTTGTAATTTTTTGCCAAAAAGGGAGTGATTAGTGTATCACTCACAAACACATAGACTCACTTCTTTACATTTTACTTCATTTCCAAAAAAGCTTCCAAACTGACGACTACATCAATGAGCTCAAAGCAGCAGCGCTAGGCTGCACTCTCTAATGACTCAAATTGTAGAAGTATAGTGTCCTAAAACTCTTTA
Organism: Chionis minor; assembly: GCA_013398295.1. Lineage (NCBI taxonomy): Eukaryota > Metazoa > Chordata > Aves > Charadriiformes > Chionidae > Chionis > Chionis minor. The sequence continues at coordinate 393,993 of VZSF01007679.1, read as the reverse complement.
TTTATGGGGAAGGCAGATTTACATAATCCTAATCCCTTTCTCTTCAAAACTGGACAATTGATAGGAAACTCAGGGCTGTTAATTTCTACAGTTAATCTTAATGGTTGATTTTATGCCTTGCAAATGTTATTCTAAAGTGTTAGAGTAAATAGAACACTAGACTGTTGTTGATTTAAGTGATTATACATACTTTTTCCCATCCAAAGGATTATTTACTAAGGCAACAAACTGAAAACGAATTAAAGAGTACTCCTTTCTATTCACAGCAGAGTTCACCCACAGAATCCATTGCTACAGGATATTATCAAAGCCAACACTGCAGCTCGGAATTAAAGATATAAAAGAAATTAAGAAACAGAATAGTAACCTTAATGTGACATTCAGGTTTCACAGCTGCCTACTCGAGACGGGAAATGGACAGGTAAGACTCTCAGGAGAAGAGGAGAAGTGCATTAATTCAACCACATCCTGAACCTAATGCATCAAAGGACACACTTTAATAAACGCACCAAAATAAAAATATTATATAATTCAAGTTGTGGACTTTTTTTGAAATATTCAAAATCATAAGCTGGTTTATCTAACAAAATAACCCCCAGTATACCAGTTTCTCTCAGTACAGCAATCAGAAGACTTCATCATTCATATTACTGCCAGCAACACCTGCACTTTTTCTGAAAACTTCTTATCTGCATGCTGGCAGCTTCTGACTTGCTTAGCTTCAGCGATCTATCAAGATGACATCATGAAGACCTGTGATCACCACAAAAGTAACATTATAGAAAACTTTTACCCTAGAAAATAAACCTGGATTGATTTAGTTACAAATACTGATCAATTTGCTGCTGCGTAGAAAAAACAAACAAACCCCAAAAAACCCGCTATACAGCCTTTTGCTAGCTTTGCAAGTCATACTCCAGTATCTTTAGAACTGCCTGAAGGTATTATAAAGGCTTGTACAATCTACTTGACTACACAATTTTTCACTAATTAGCACTTGCTAACACTTCATGATAGAAAGCAAACAGACTGTTTTCCTAGAGTGCCGCAGTCCAACATGAGAAAGTAGTTACTGATGTTCTTCAAGTGAAACATTAGCCTGAAAGGAAGACGCTTCACCTTCACATGGGCTATCATTTCATTGTAAAAAGTGAAAGACAAAAAGAGATGTAGAGAAAAAAGAAAAAAAAAAGCTGGAGTGCAAACATCCAGCAGCATTACATGCACATGAAAAAGATTTTACTATTATGAAGGAGCACATCATTTGAAGTCCCTCTCAGATACGATCCACTTAATGATATTCTCTTCCAAGAGTCCTTCTAGCAGTGCCGACCATTCTGAAGTTGGTCTGCTTTTGCCAGCATTTGTGACTCCGCTACTTCAACAGACATGCCAGCAAAGCTGCACCACAAAATTAATTTAGTGCTTCAGCAGTTAAAACTGCTGCTCTCCGTCCCCCCCGCCTGCTGCCTAAGAATTTTTGTTTCCCACATTTCTGGTCTTCTAGCAAATTACCTGAAATGAAAGAGTACAGGTGCAATAATCGTTCCATTCTCCTCCTTGCCCTCCCACAGAAACGTTCTCGGAAAAAAATGAGTTATCTGTTCCCAAAATACATACCGTACTGTCATTTCATGCTATGATTTGACTACTCTGATTAAAAAACCAGATACATGGCTCGGTGTTGTACCTGCAGTTTAAAAGACAGAGAGGGAATTTCATACGTGACAATTTGCAACTGATAGCCAGGAGCTCCAGCACTACAAACAAAGGATTCAAATGCTTTCCAGTTCCTACAGTCACCAGGCAAGTCCTCCACTTTCTCCAAATGACTCTCTCTGATCGGCTGCCTCCCACTGATTTCCATTCCCAAGTTCAATACTGTCTGCGGAACAAGTTACCTTCCAGCCAAGGCCAAAGCTCTGTAAGTGTATAGGTTCTGGTTTTATCTCGTCTTAACCATTAAGTGGATTCAAACCACTAAACATAATAGTTACGCTAAATAAGTAGAGGTGGTAAGAACTTAGAGAGAGATGTTTTATTCCCACTTTTTGTGGGATGCATCTTTAAATAGAGTTTCCCAGCCTGCGTGCTAGGGGGAAGCAGAGGCTAGAGTCAGCCTGAGACGGCTATTACAGAAGAGAGGGAGCGCTGTGCCTGCGGGTGACTGCTGCCTCCCCGCTCTCCCCAAAACATTTTTCTCTGGATCTTAATTGACCTAAGGTGAAAGCCACAGAGATTGAAATGACATTGGCTTTTTGTGCACAAGAAAATCTTACCCTGTGACTACAAGTCTGGAAAACATTGGTCTGGCAAGGTTGTGTATATTTCTTCCCCTTGACACCTTTCACCTGCTCCCGCTGAACTAGGCAAAACCACCTTTAATAGAAGAAGCCAGATAAATTTCTAACAAAAAACATTTGAAGAGGGGAAGGAATCCTAACAGCCATTTTAGAATCTTTTGTGCAAACCAGCATCCAAGTTAATTTTAATTTTTTTCAGCACGCTACCCATTAAGGGGTTCCTAGACTTTTCATTGCTGTGACTAACATTTTTATGAGTGTTCTGGGACAACAACAGAGTTTTAAAATGTAACGGGAAGTCTATGTGAATCTCCCTCATGCTGTTCCCTATCATTCTTCTTGGTACATCATAATAAATATTCCCCAGTGCCACTATAATGGAGAAAAAAAAAAAAAAAACAAAACACCAACCAAAATACGTTTAATCTTTCTTTGCCTTCTTTTCAGTAACTGACCAATTTTAGAGCATAACAAGCAATGCTTTCGCTGTATGAAGTTAATTTCAACTTTAAAAATACATTTAAAAATATGGTTTTTTAATATATACATATACACACATATCCACAGGTATATACTGTTACATGCAATGCCACTACACAAATTACTCTCTAGTCTGAATGGTCCTGCATCCCAACTTGCTTTGTCATCACCTTGACGTCACCTGTACAGACTGGTACGTCAAAATCATTCCGTTGCCTGAAAACTGCACCACCACGGCATATTGTACCATCATTTTCAAACAGCCACCTCCAGTGAAATCAACAACAAGCACCCAAAAAATAATAATCCAAGCATGGCATGGGTCACTGCCTCCACAGACTTGCCTTAATATTACAGAGTTGTCCAACTTATTCTATCTATAGAAAACGTGAATAGTAATAATTCCAAGCATCAAAATGTATAGGGAGGTATTGGATTCTGAAATACATATGATTTTAACAGTATTTTAGTACCTGCTAATGTAGCAATGCAGATATTTCCCCTCCAAAGTTTTAATCAATACTTGTTAATCTGGGGATAAAAATGAAAAATCACCCAAGCATGCTGGAATCTACCTTTTCCTTCCAAGGCAGAACAAGGACCTCAGTCCCTTTGAGGCGCTTCAAACAACTCAACATACATGGTTTTGAAACTACTGTGCATGCTTTTAAAAAATATTCTCTGCAACACATCATTTATATTCTGAAGAGGTGATCATTCTGATTCATTCAGTATCGTTCTTTTGAATCACAATCACTGAAAGGAGAAATAAAAGCAATTTACCAGGAAGTTCAAAGACTCAGCTTGAAGAAACAAGAGAAAACTTCCAACTAATATCTGAAATCTGTCACCTACAAAAACTCCAAAGTATTTTGGTTTTGCCTGGCATCACTTACCAAACACTGATACCTGTGCTCACCCCCTAAAAAAAACTACCAAAACCCAACTTTCCAGAAGCTCCTACAATTCTTCCTTCATCTAGGTCAAAATTCAAGAGTTCAGAAAGCAAGTATAACTTCTCAGAAGCGCCTGGGCAAGGCAAATAGCTCACTGAAGCCAATTTGCTGCTAACACACAACACCGCAGCATCAGTCAAAAACCATAGAAAGCTGTTCTAATTATTTTTTTCCCAGCACCCCATTTGAAAATAACAATATTTTGCTTAAAAGAAAACTAATGAATTGTGTGCAAAGTAAAACAATCAGAAGCATAATAATTAAAATTGTTATCAAGTGATGTAAACCGCAACTTTGTGGTTCAAGTTTTATAAACCAAAGAAAGCAATTAGCAAAAGATTGTTCTGATGCCTTAAGTCAGAGAGACAAATTACATTTTGCATGTTTCAAGTCCATATGAGTAACAAAAAAAAAAAAAAAGACAGGTTCGCGCCATGGCTCAAACTTTAAAAAACAGAACACAAAAAGCCCACTTCCCCCCACCAGTGCCAAAAGCTCCCTCTCCTCCATTTTATTATGTATTTTCAGCATTGTACTACTACGATGCATGAAAATACCACGCTGCAGTCATCTCACTAATAAAACCAACAGACCCAACTCTCTGTCTTATTACAGAACCCAGTACTTTATTTCCAAGGAAGTTTCACATTACTGTGAGTTATCATTTAAGCTCTAGGTCTGCATCAGACTGAACATAAGATTTTATCATGAAAACATCATGATGTCTTTGTTTTGAAGGACTTTGAAGTCATAAGCCTACGATCAGCTTTTCAATCTCCAAAGTCTTTTATTTTGTACATGTTGAATTTCCTGTCTTCAGCAGTCAAGACACATCATTCCGGAGCTTTAAATGGATACATCTAAGCTTACCTGCACAAGATTACATTCTTCAGTGCTACAGATCTGACTGTAAAAATTCTTGTAAGGAATTGCGTTCTCTCAATTACGTGGTACTAATCAATATTTGGAAAGTATTTCATACCAGCAAAGATAACTAGCATTAGTATTTAATTTTACTTGCTTTTAAAATAAAGTATTTAAACTATGAAGGATTTAAAGCATTAACCATTTTTAAAGTATTTCAAGAATCATCTTTCAGCTTAGCAGATGTGTTTTAATGAGTTTGCCACAGCTGCCATTGTCCTCCACCCTTGTTACTTTCTACTCTTCTGAACAGAAGAGCAAATTAAACCACAATAAGAAACTACAGTAATCTATCCAGCATTTTAAAGTCACACACGCACAGACTCTGAACCAGAAGAACAACTCTCTATTTCCCCGCTTTTGGCACTGCCAGACACATTTACTGCCCAGGCAGGGGTAGGAGACACAAGACATCAGTCTGCCCAGCAAGTCCTCGTGGAACCTCCCCCTAAGTGGTACAGAAAAACATCCCTCTGATATATGAACTCTAGAAAGCCTTTTTCCAGAAGCCCATGGAACACTTCATTGATGGTTTGGAAAGGAGGAGAGCATTTGCTCAGGGATAACTCAGGTGCAGACCCAAGAAAAGTGGAGAAGTGAAGCAGGCCGTACTCGGTTTCACCCTACTGAGGACTCTGCTAACAGCTTGTAAAGCAGAAAAGAGTAACACCTACAGGCACAGTAAATTAAGGTATGAGAAAAGACATTTGTTCATTTACTGATTCCTCTCTCGAATCCAACTGAACGAGATCACTAGGTCCAAAACCAAAAGCTCCGCAGTGGGATTTCGTTTTCATACTCAATACGGGAAGTACCTCCTTCAGGTTTTATATTTCGATTAATCTTCAGACAAATAAGATTTATGACCATAAGCAATTCATGACAACATCAGTTCTCATCTGTGGAGGTGGTACTGCAATGCGAAAGTACCTCTGCATTACTAAATATCAGGAATCAGGACAGCAAAACAATTTTATCTGAACTTGGTTTAACACAGAAGGATTTTGGCAAGAACCAGAGCGAGTACCTGAAAGAACAATACCTCCACTATTTCAATATCAGCATTAGATATATTATTAGGAGTAGTTATTAGGAAATTCCACCTGAACACAACCTATCTTCTAGAATCTTTCTTTCTCCCAGCTTTCCAGCAAATTCATCCTCATCCGTAACCCAAATATCTTTCACAAGACTAAAGAAAATATGGGCAGGGCCCAACAGGTTCCAAACAAGGGGTGCCCTATGCCCAGCCCTGGCACTGAAAGACCTGGTACCACCACCCCTTGGCCTTGAGGACAACCTGCCACCTGCCCCATCCACCACCACCCAGCTCCTCCGCGTACAGCATTCCCACACGCCAGCCACCAAGGCGCTGACACCCAGTCGTATAACGACAGCCTCAAAGCAGGCAGGGGCCCTTAACCTGCTGCCATGGGCCTGAGGAACTGTGGCCTCCCCAGCGGTGGCCACCAAGCGCAGGGCTGGGCACCTCCGGGGTGGGGGCGTCACGGGCTTTGGAAAGGGCGGAAAGTGAGTGCAGGCACTGGTGGTGGGCTGGAAAGCTGCCTCCATCTCACCCTTCTTCTAACAGCACCCACCACACCACCTCAACCAAAGGGATGGGGGAAAAAAGTGCATTTTCACAGCTAGTCCGTGAAAGCAAGAGGGGCTGCACACTGCCAGGCACCAGAGAGCAACTGGGGTCCTGCATGCCTCGGGCAGGGCTGAGGATGGGGTCCACATTTCTCCTTCCCGGAGGAGAAGTCGGACGCAGTGGAGGGCACCTGGAGCGAGAGCGTCGAGCACCTCCTGGGCAGGGTGGAGGGAAGATGCTGAGATGGAGAGGCGTTGGCCGGGCCACCACGGGGCTTCTCAAGGGCAAAGCCCTGCCAAGGCTGCGTGTTTCGGAGTGCCGCCGGGCAGCCCTGTCCTGGGAAGCCGGGAAAGGGGCCGGGAAGGGGCTGGCGGCGGCCGGGACCAACCCGGGTGCCCCGCGGCGGCCGCACAAGGTAGGGTCGGCACCGCTCCGCCGCCCGCGGAGGATGCGCGGCGCGGGGTTCACCGCCAAGGAGTTTCTTTCGGCGCCCTGCGGGAGGTGGGCACCATCCCCGGCCCCCGCTTTCCCTCCTGCCGCCCCGCAGCCCCCCACCGCCCCGCCGGGCACCGGCCCCAGCCCCGGCCGAGCCGCCCCCCGCAGCCGCGGCTTTCCAGGCGAGCCTGGCGTCCTACCGACCTAACGGGTAACTCGCTGCTTACTCCGAGTTTTGTTTTCAAATCGTGCGGAGGGCATGGATTAATATTAACGTATTCACCCACGGCTGGACAACGCAGTTCTCCATCCAAAAATAATTCGCTTCTTGGACGGCCGCCTGCTAAGTAAACGCGATTTAATAAACTGAAATTTCTCTCTCTCAAAATAAGAGAAAGCTCGCTCCCAAAAACCTCCGTAAAGGAGCGCGCCGCTCCTTCTGGAAGACGCTGGCCCCCCGCTTTTACAAAGTCCCCCCAAAGCCCTACGGAGGCAGATGGAGCGGGACGCCCGGAGAGCGAGCGCTCCATCCTCCTCCCTCTCACGCCTTCCCCGAGGGCGCGGGGCGACGCGGGGCGCGGGAGCCGGCGCCGCTTTTCCCCAGCGGAGAAGCCGCGGAGCCTCGCACGCCGGTGCGGCGGCAGCCGGCGGAGCTCCCGCACTCCCGGGGCGGGCAGCAACAACTCCAAAAACGCGAGAAATAAGCGGCGGGGAGCTGCGAAGTTTAAAGCTGGGGCCGGGGGGAGGGAAACGGAGGAACGCGGGAGCAAACCCCGAGGAAGGAGAGCGGAGCATCCCCCGCGGGGACGGTCCGGCGGCCGCGGGAGGCGCAGCCACCCGGCGCCCCGCAGAGGGACGGAGGGACGTACCGGCAGTCAGGCACAGGGGCAGGAGCAGCCGGAAGGTGAGCCCGCACACCACCTCGGTGGCCATCGCGGCGGGGCGGGGGTGGCGGCCGGCCGGCCGGGGAGCCGTCCCTCTCTGCGCGCCGCCACCGCCGCTCCTAGGGCCGCCCGTGCGCCGAGCCGCCGCCNTGGGTTAATTACTGGATTTTTATTTTGGTTAACTTGATTTTTTTAAAAAAAACTTGATTTTTTAAACACTTGATCTTTTAAACACTTGATCTTTTTAAACGATTTTTTTAAAAACTTGATTTTTTTAAACTCGATTTTTAAAAAAATTCATTTTTTAACTTAATTTTCTTTTAACTCGGGGTTTTAAACTTGATTTTTTTTTTTTTAAAACTCGATTTTTTTAAAAACTTCTTTTAACTTTATTTTTTTTAAACTCAGTGTCTTTTTAAAACTTGATCTTTTTAAAACTTGATCTTTTTAAAACTTGATCTTTTTAAAACTTGATCTTTTTAAAACTTGATCTTTTTAAAACTTGATCTTTTTAAAACTTGGGGGTTTTTTTTAATTTTTCACTTAATTTTTTGTTGGTTTGTTTTGTGTGGTGGTTTTGGGTTTTTTTTTCCCTTGAGCAGGGGAGCAGTTTTCTCCAATTTGTTCATTTCCCGCCCCAGGTTTCGGCGTTTAGGTCTGCAAGAAAGTTGTCCCCTGGGGAAGAAGAAGAAAAGAAAAAAAAAAAAAAATCTGCGGCCGCTGGAATGTATTTGACTTTTCTGGAAAGCTTTTTACCCTTTAAAATACGGTGCTGGTTAGAAAGTGCTGTGGGTTTGAAGGGGCAGTTTGAAGGCTCAGCTGGTGCGCCCCTGCACGGGGGCTGCAGAAACCTAATCCTTTGGGTCACAATAGCGCTGCTGTAGGAAAGAAAGTTACCCATGTTGTTATTAATACAAGTAAAAAACCGCTTGATTTTCGGCAATATACTGCAATCTCTCCCACTGAAACGAGGCGAGCTCAGGCAGAACATCCTCCTCCTGGGGACAGTGCTGGAATGAACCCGTCACTCCAACGGGAGATCGGGAGTAGACGAAAGCGGGAGCTGTGACCCCCTGGTCCTCAACATACATTCTCAGTGCTTCTTCCAGGTGAAGGACCTCATCCAGCCTTACCGCCAGTCTAAGAAATCTTAGATCTGCTCTTGAAATCCTGGATTTTTGACTCTTATAATTACTCTAAGCACCCTTTGCTTTCTTCTGCTTTTTTTTAAAAAAAAGCTATTTTTCATATCCCTGTTACAGAGAAAAGTGTTTGCAAACTTGAGTGTGACTCAGGAAAATACAAAGGGTCTTTTAAGGAATAAAAGAAAAACTTTTGTGTTTTGGAGCTCCACATGGTGTGTGTGGAGCCATGTGGACATCTGATTTTTGTTTTATGAATAATGGCAATTATTCAGGTAGTCAAATACCGTATAACAGGCTAACTGACTCTTGACATTAGAATATTTAGAAAGTAAAGAACTCCAGACTTAAATACATGAAAATGCTCGACAAAGCTAAGAAAATTCAGCTACAGATGTTAATTCTGCAATGGGGCCGTTAAGAGGACCCGTATCACCAAGTAGCCACATCACCCAGAGCCGAAGCCTCCTATGAAGAGGTACGGTCCTTTCCCACTCAGACGCGGGTGTGTGCGTGGAGTTTAAACACAACATCTCTGCGTTAACGAAGCTCCATCTCAGCGGAATGAATGCGACACCTGAACTCGGCTCCATCCCAGCAGGATGAATGCGGCACCTGAACTCAGCGGTGGGGGCACAGCCAGGGGGGAGCGCTCCCCCCCTTCCCGCATTCGGGCCCAGCCAGTGCCGCTCACCTGGACATCTCAACGCTGAAGCAAGCCCAGATATTTGATTCTCAATCTTCTGGCACAAGTTTCTGTACATATGGATCTTTGTGACTGTGCCTAGGGATCATGTCTGTAGATGGTAAAATGCTATGATGGAGTAGTACTTATTCTGCTAACGAAGTACCTGAGCAGTCCATGGGAAAGTCAGCCCCAGCCTTGTTTTAAGACCACAGGATCTGTCCCAAAAACCTCAAAGTTGCTGAGGAAGCTCTCCTTGCCTTAGAGGCTATAAAGCAAGCAGTTAATAGGAGTAGCCTGTATGTGTAGGATACGTGCACAGCTGAAATATTCTGTGCACTTTGGCAGCGCATTTTCCAATATTGATCAGGTGTTTTTTATGCAGTCATTCAGATTCCCTAAAGCAAGGGTAAAGCGTTTATTACTGTTATAGTACAGCTACCAAATTGTTTGCTTTCTGAAGCACCGATTTAATCCTAATGTTTGGGGAAAAATTAGTCAGTTTTGAATACTTACTGTTCACAAGGTGTGAAAAGCGGAGTTAAAATACACTTACTGAGTGGCTCCTTACCTTCTGCCAGACTGCTCATCTACTGCAAAATCTATGCAGCTGCAGTGCCACCTTTTGGCTAAAACATCTTTTGTGTAAACCACATTTCTTCCCCACAGCCGTAGGGAATCAACTGTTTGTTTTCACGTCATTTTGAGAGAACAACGAGACATCCATCATCCACCCATACCTCTGTAGTGGTAAGAAGGATAAAAAAACTATGTGAAGCCTTACCAAGGATCCCGTACATCTTCTGTAGCTCAGCTGGTGACAGGAACAGTAAATGCATTAACCTGAAAATTGGAGATGCACTATTAGCCAGCAGGGAAACAATAAAGCATAGGACTCTGGCTAAAATAGGTAATGCAGAAAGAGAAACTGAACTAATGGGGAAAGCATCTGTTGAATTAAGTGTGCATAATAGAGAACAAGATCTAGAGGATAGCCAGGAGTTTATTTAGCTGATACTAGTTTTGCAAGTGACATAAAAAAGCAATCTGAATATAAAGCAGCAGAGCTACTTCTTCCCTAAGGACGTACAAGTTAGCAAAATCACACTGTGAAACACACATTTTTTTCTCTTTCCCTTGGCAAATCAGAGGAAATTGCCAGGCTGTGCAAGTCCTACAACATACAGTAAACATGCAAGCAGCGGACATAGCAATCTCACCACCTACCAGCGTTTCTTTGCCTTCTTGTCAACTACAGGGATCACAGACCTCCATCATCAGGTGTGTGAAAACCACCTCAGGTGAAAACATTTTAGCAGTGGGAAGGTTGAGGAGGGCCCTTAATAAAGAGACAGAACAAGAATAAGAGAACAAACTTCAGCTGTGAAGATATTTGCTCCACCACACCTTGTCATCTTTCCTGTGGGAAACTTGGGGGAATTTTGGAAAAATGTTGTCCCTGCTTTATCCAATATGCAAAATCAGTTGCAGTTAATAGAGTTCAGAGGCCAAGAGAGTTACTGGGGGAAAAAAAATGTCCAGAATATATTGCGTCACTGATTCTATTAGGTCAAACATTAGAACTGCTGATTGAAATAAACTGTGTTGAGCTGACTGACTGTCCAAAATAGCATTGTTCAAAAACATCTTCTAATTGCCTCAACTATCTTATTTGTTTGGCTGTTTGAGTCATGAACTCATGGCATTTTTCTAATATCCACAGACTTGGGATAATGTAAACAAGGGCTTGTGTATGGGTAAATATATATGTACACACACACACACACATATATATATGCACGCCCACACAGCCCATACAGTTGGTGAGCTCCATAAATGAGCACTAAACTAGCTGAAAAAACAAAACTCCCCTATAAAAAGAAGCAGCAAGCCATTAAGTCCCATTGAGAGGCAGGAGAAGTTACTGAAGCCTTTTCAGGGCAATCACTATTATACAAAGCTGGTTTATATTTGTTATTCTTACAATATGAGAGTCGTGCTTTGGGGACTTGTGGGGAAGGAAATGGCTTTAACATTTACAGTGATGATTAACTAGTGTGTTACGTCTCTTGATCCATGCTCCCTAAGACTACACGAAAACATCCTGCTCCTCTTACCTATTCTGGAAGTCCTCCTCTTGCTCAGCCCTGTCAGCAGCTGGGGGAACAGCCTGCGGGGGCCCACCAGGAGTCAAGCAATTCAGTTTTTTGACTTCGTTCACATTCAAGCTCTGACTGAAGCTGTTATTGTTCACTTCCAGCATGAAGTCAGCTAAACATCAAAATAACATTCAAGTTCAGTTCTGGTTCAAGAAAAGTTAAAAAAAACAACAGTTCAAACTGCCTTTTTGTCCGGAGTCAGTTAAAGTCCCCAGTACCAGCAGTAGTCAGTAACTATTTTATCCCCTTAAATGATGAGCTTGTCTTGCCTTACAATAAGGAGATTCATTCTACTCAAGTGTATGCTGAGTAGGCATCCTTAGAAATTTTCAGCTGCCCCAGCACAGCAGGAAAGTTTCCTAGGAGCCTCCAAATTTCTCCCATGCTTCATTTATCTTCCATTCATTAATCCATAACTTCACCACTCATTTCAGCTGAGCTAGAACTGGGCACAGGCTCTGCAGAAAACTTTCTAAAATCAGATGCATTACTAAAGGGTCTGATTTTTGTCCCCTCCTAGCCTTTGTTAATCTTCACCGTTCATGTCACAGACCATCTAGAATTTTTGTCTGACACAGTGAATTTCTATTTATAGAAACCCTTGCCGATGGCTGGTCTTGTTCTGCTGAATTTTACAATCTGATCAATTAGGAAGCATCAAAACATTATTATTTTTACCTGAGAATAATATAGAACACAATAGGAGACATCTATCGCATACTTAAGCAGTTCTAGTTTAGCCACATTTTGTAGGACATCAAATCTGGCAGAATCCAAATGGTATATCAAGGTGTCATTAACTTCCGCTGCAATTAGAAAGGAAATCTGTTCTTGACTACTGAACACTTCCACATATATCAGAAATTAATCATTAGGAACAGCATTGATAATGAGTGATCAGAAAAATGAAATTGTCTAGTGGTCAGTGCAGAGGACTAACAAAACACAGCCGCTGACTGAACTGATGGAAACACATCCCTGAGCTCCTCCTGCATGCGTCACGCGGCTGAATCAATAACACAGGAAAGCTCTTCGAGATCCATTAGGAGAGGCTAGGCAAGGTGAAAGGAAAGTGGGATCTTCTCATGGAGCTGTGACATTACATACCTGTGAATTTACTTGTATCAGGAGCAATTATTTAGCAATTTAGCAATTACACATGAATTAAGTTTGCTCCTTTTAAATCAAATAAGTTTCAGCAAAAGAGCCGCTGTTTTGGTTGCTTGCAAATTTCTTTTCTTGGTGGAATAAGAAATATAGAATATATTCCTCAGTGAAGGATTATTGGTCCTATTAATAATTTTTAATTATATTATTAGTATTTTAAGATTTCTGGGGCAAATTATGCCAGGGATTTTTAAGCACTACTTCTCAGAAGTGAAAAAAAGCAGCAGGAAAAAGAATTCTAATTCAATGTGCATGGTTACCTGCCTGTGTGTAATCATATTTTACATTGAAAGAATTTTGAAAGAGATTGTCCAAAATCAGAAAGGATTGTCCAATAAGCAATGAACTATGAAAATTACCCTGCCTGTTAAGAGCTCAAACATGAGCAGACTCTCAAATAACAAACAGGCATGTCACATAATTAAAACTGTCTAGTATAAGAGCATAGCTTGTCAGGATTAATTTTCAGTCTGAACAAAACAGAAGTAATAAAATTCCTACTTGTCACTGAATAAAAATTAACCATTTAGGGTATTAGTTAAGTACGTTTGCATTTCAAGTGTACTTTTAAGAAAATTTCAAAACAAGTCTGGAAGAATGACATAAAATCCAATTATTCTGGGTAAGGGTAATACAATCTCTGTAAGTGAGATTATTGGCCTGATTCTGGCTAATTACAAAGTGATCACAAAGTGCACAATGAAATGAAGCGGTTCCAAGACAGTCCTACGCAGATCCTTGTAAACACACAGCTATGCAACAGATCCCAGCTAGCTGGAATAAAACCATAAAACATTGCTCTGGACTCCTTTGGTAATGGCTGTCAACTTCGCTCTGCAGCGGTGGTGACATGAGTTACATTCGGTTTAGTAGCCAGCAGAGAGCCGGGCCTTTGCATCACAGAAGCACGGTCGCAATTTACACTTCTGCTGGCGGCATCAGCTCAGAGCAAGGAGAAATGAGGCTGAGCAGATCCCAAAGCACACTGGACCAAAACCAGAATTCTCCACGGAGCAGTATAGCAGTAAAATAATAGATTTATTACCCAAGTGAAAGAGCAGACGTCGCTGCACACACCTGTGTTTCAGCCAGAACTCCTTCCTCCAGCTGAGCCTACGCAATCAAGGAAACCACTAACTCCTCCAGGTCCTTAGTTCAGATCCAGTTTAGGCTGACTGTGACTGAAACGCATCATCCTTGACAGCTGGACAGTGGGCAGGCATGTCCCAGAAACACTCTTTCTCCCTCCCTCCCTTCCTCCCTCCCTCCGTGCCTCAAAGGCAGGGAGCACTCCCTTTAAGTGAGACAATGAAATGCCTCCAGCCTGACTCCAGTCTGTTTTCCGTTTCCCTACATCTCTTCCAGCTCACTGTTCCTCGCCTTTCTGCAGAGCCTACTATTGCAACACCCTCTCTTCGAAAGGACTGGAGAAGCACATCCTCTCCCTTCTCTTTCCTTTAAACCGACACCGAAAATGTCCTTCCAAATCCCATCGGTGTTGTTACCTCATCTTAGGCAGCCTCAAGCGGCTCCGCAACATAAGGAAACAGACAGGAATTTTGGTTTGGAAAGGGAAGCGGCCCCAGCAGGGATCTGCTAGGAGAGCTGCTGTCCTTCCTTAGTGCTCTGGCGTGCCCCATCCCCATCCCCTAACGGGTGAGCACACACACAGCCCTTCCCCTCTCCCCCTTTCTTATTTTTATGTCCATGCAAGATAAAGCTCCTTGAGAGAAGCCCTTAGCAGCTAAGGGAGAAACTGGGCTTAAAGGAGAGTGGCAAAATGAAGAAGAGAAAGGAAGGAAATGGTTTTGCGCACGCGCATGGGTGTGTGTTACATCCCTGTGTTGGGTAGGAAAGTGGGAGTCAAGAAGAAGTAGGAGAGGAAGCCAGCTGATGAATAGCTCCAGGCAAAAGAGAGAATACCTGGCAGGGTTGCTCCATACAGTGGTGTATATTTTAAAATAATTTTTAAACCTAACACATTCGGATAGGGGTATCTGTCCCCAGAGCAACCAACAACAGAAAAACAAGTACCAATAATTTTCCATTCCAATGACCAGTGCTATAATTAGATAATAATGCTAGAAATTTAGTCCGCTTTGAGGTGAAAGGGGAAAGTCATGCATGCTGCCTGACAGCTCAAGAGAAAAAAAAAAACCACTGCTCTGTTAATTCATTTAGGGGGACTATTTCTGAGGTCAGACAGACATTTTTTTAGTAGTGAAAATTCAGCAACTCCAAAGAGTTATCGCTGAAGGAGAGAGCTTCAAGCTCAGTTCTGAAAAATCCCATTACCCCAAGGGCTGGATAGCTAGTCCCTGCTCGTTTCATTCATGACCTGGGCAACGGGCATAGACTGCAAACTCTGCTCCAAACCCAGGAATCAAAGCTGGCAAAAGGCAAACACATGGGCTGGTGTGAGAAAACCTGTAATGCCACTGCTTGTAACACATCTGCTTCGTGGCACAAGAGGATAAGTTTGTCTTAGAAAAACACTATGTTCATTCATAAGAGAAAGAACGCCACCGGAAAAGGAACGCAAAACTTACGCAGCACAGGACTAGCGTGCACAGGATAGAATCCCCATAAATGTTTTTGTTTAAAAAAAGCTCAGTTTAACTCTCCATTCAGACACCAGTTTGATTCAGCGTTGCATTATAGTCTAAAAAAATAAAAATGCAAAGAAGCTAAATATTTGTTCCTTTAGTGTGGGGTACAAACCAAGATTTAGATGTGGAATTAATGCAGGCATGTGACCAGGCAAAATATTTTGGATCCTGCACAGGCATCCCCAAACTGCTTTCATGAAATAGATAAAAAAACCCAACAGCATTTTAGATGCAGCACTATTTTTCGTGTTTTGCAATGGTAGTGTCTGGAGTTCCTTTCATTACTTCATAGAATCATAGAATCATAGAATGGTTAGAGTTGGAAGGGACCTTAAAGATCATCAAGTTCCAACCCCCCTGCCATGGGCAGGGACACCTCTCACTAGAGCAGGTTGCTCAAAGCCCCATCCAACCTGGCCTTAAACACTTCCAGGGATGGGGCCTCCACAACTTCCCTGGGTAACCTGTTCCAGTGCCTCACCACCCTCACAGTAAAGAACTTCTTCCTCATATCTAATCTAAATCTCCCCTCTTCCAATTTAAAACCATTACCCCTTGTCCTATCACTAGACTTCCTGACAAAGAGTCCCTCTCCAGCTCTCCTGTAGGCTCCCTTCAGATCCTGGAAGGCTGCTCTCAGGTCTCCCCGGAGCCTTCTCTTCTCCAGGCTGAACAGCCCCAGCTCTCTCAGCCTGTCCTCATAGGAGAGGTGCTCCATCCCTCTAACCATCTTAGTGGCCCTTCGCTGGACCTGTTCCAACAGTTTGATGTCCTTTCTATGTTGAGGACTCCAGAGCTGGACACAGTACTCCAGGTGGGGTCTCACAAGCGCAGAGTAGAGGGGGAGAATCACCTCCCGTGCCCTGCTGGCCACGCTTCTTTTGATGCAACCCAGGATACGGTTGGCTTTCTGGGCTGCCAGCGCGCACTGCCGGCTCATGTTAGGCTCATACTTCTGAGTCTTTCAGATCATTATCCAGAGATATAAAATTTTCCATTTGCATTATGGAGAACATACTAAAAAAAGTTTTGGAATCCGTTTTGGGAATAGATCCTTTAAGCTAAGTATTGAGGACTTGTACCAAACCAGGTAGTTCTTACGATATTATCCCATTAACTCTGTATTTTTCTTTTCCAATTATATTCTGAATCCAAAATTACTAAAATCTATCTGAAAAGAAGACAACAGTAACTAGTAACTGAACACACTGCTGGATCTGCCCAGTAGAAATGGAAATGCATGTTGTAGTATGGCAAGCAGATTCAATTTGTGACTATGGTCTGTTATCATTCACAGCAGGGTCAAGTCCATCTTCAGTGGAGCACAAAGGTCTCCACAGTATCAGATTCAAATGTTGTCATGTGTCTCTCTGACATTGTGGGATTTATAAAATAATTGCTCGTGTTTGGTTTTGGTTTTTTTCTTCTGCAGAGAGGTGTGCAGGGATCCAGGTAACACATGTGTGACAGATCCATGAGGTATCTGCCTGCAAAGTGGCACAAATAGCAACAATGCAGGCACAAAGTTTTTGCATCTGTTCTGCTCATACGAGGCTTGTGCAGGTGCTTCCCAGCCCAAAAACACACATGCAGCCTCAGTAGTGAGGCCAAAGGATCTGCACTGCTACACCTTCCCAGGTGCGTGTGCTGCTGCACAAACCTCACTCACATGGTGACTTGTTTGCTTATTGAAGTGGGCACATGTAAAGATGAAATCTGTGATATGAATGCCTACGGTGATATTTTCACCACTCAACTTGGGAGCCCAGTCTTCCAATGAAGTTGACGGAGAGCTGCAGGCACCTCCAGAGGGCAATCCAGAGCATATAATTATATGGCAGCTGGGCTCCTATTTTGGGAGTGCTGGATTCTTCTCCAAAATCCTCGCCTCTCCCTCCACTGACTCCTTAGCAAGACTAGAGGGATGACAGCGAGTGCCGTTCCTGGGTTACATGCCCATTACAAGCTCTTACGGGCACCTGGGGCAGTAGGGCAGCAGGCTGTCAGGGCTCCCCAGCTCCTATAGGCAGGAGGATCCTGGGCTGTGAGGTTTTCCGTCATTAGAGTAGAGCCCTAGGTACCTGACATTAGGCTCTGCAAATATGCCTTTTGCATCCTCGCCTCTCCTTGGTCAACTCAGCTCAGCCAGAAAGAGAAATCAGCACATCTGCCATCAAAAATGCAAGGCATGTTACCTGGAAGGCAACAGGTTTTGATCTGTCCAGAGCAATAAACACCATTTGGACATTGAGGCAATTCCTAAATTTAGAGCAAATTATCTTATAATGGAAAACTAAGTTCGGTGGCACTGCATTATGCAAGTGTGTATTTCACCTGGGCAGCTAAGCTGATGACAATATTTTTTGCAAAAGTCTGCATGGACTTTCTGCGGATTGCAAATAGTCAACATCCCATTGATGTATCTCATCATGTAATTTGCATTCACTTCTACATGGTCAGAAAAATCATGAATGATTATGAAGAGAACAGTGACATTTTAACTAAAGATCAGTTGTAATATTCTGCCCCTTTCCTAATACATTTCCTTCAGAAGAGAGGCAAAAGCAATTAAAAAATTGAGTTCTTCTTGCCGTAATACAGAGACTAGAAAGACAAAACAGAAAAGACAGAGTGAGGAATGCCTATAAAAATTGAAAATAAAATTTTACTACTGTCATTGTGTGGTATATTTTTATTTTCATAAGGAGGGACATAGCCAAGCATATGGCTAAACCTTACACTTGATCACCTTAACCAAGGTGATAAAAAAACATGTTGGCTTTTGTAGTTAAGGGACACAAAAGAGTAACCCAGTCTAAACACTGTCTCTGGCCCTGTTGGACTCCAAAGTACAAATAACCAAGTATGAGTGGGCTGGATGTCAGATTTGGCCTAGACCTGGAACTGGTGCCTCCAGAACTACAGTGAGGTATCTGGCTCAACCACTCTGAGCACAAAGTGAGAATGAGTCACTTCAAGTCTCACACAAACTGAAGGCAGATCTGAGCGTTATCATTCTATAGGCAAGGCAGAAACTTAATTCCTTCTGTCCCTTGCACTTACGAGCATACACATGAAAGGAAAAGTCTTTCCCGTTCTTCCAATTCCTTCTACGTATTTGCAAAATACTCACAAATAGACTTTGCAGTGGTTATGTTCCAAGCTGTTCTCCTCTCATTGTTTTCCATACCCATATCAAAGTGGCTTCTGTTTATTTCCAACCACAGTACAGAACTAAAACTCATGGAGGAAGATAGGAACTTTTTGGTTGGGATCAAATTTTTTATTAAACATATGGTGCATGTCTCTCTGCAGATGAAAACACACTAGATAAGAGGAATGAACTTGAATTTCTATTTAGAGAAACGTTTTCCCTTATGCTCTCCTATCTGCTTTGTTTTAAGCTTCCTCCTTGCAAGAAAAGCTTTTAAAAAGACAGTATCAAACAACTTGTTGCAAAACTTATAACGGCACAAAAAGCTGTGAAATGCTTCAAAAGCATATTTTCATAATAAAACAGCTATTATCAATATAAAAGTCATGGCTGGTATAGTTATTAAATCACAATTGTGGGGGAAACATCAGTTCTCTTACTTAAAAATGTGCATGCAAAGCAGCCTAAATATAGGAAGTGAATTCCCTACGAACCATGCTTGCTTTGTACTTTTCCTGCTTATAGACTGGAGTATTTAGTGAAACACATACTTCTACATTAGCGCTGAGCTTTTAGGTCCCAGTATTTACTATTACCTAAGTGTAAGAACATCACAAGCAGCATACTCAAGGCTTAGGCCCAATTTTTAGAAGCAAATTGTTGCTTAATGAACAAACTGCTGAAGCTGGAGGGGCAGAAATCGTTGCAGTCCTTCTGTGTGTCTGTGCAAAATACGTATCACCTCAGAGGCTTTGCATATCTCGGAGGGGTGCAGGCCATTCATCACGTCTGCAGTCATGGGGCTTGTTTTTACAGAGAGGACAGGATTTACAACAGGCAAATGTGTCTGAGCCTCCCCTCTCTTCCCTTTCTTACCAACCTCATGCACCCAAATCAGATCTGCAGCTAACACCCAGCCAAAACGGAGCTGCCAACCATTAAGGCACGCGGGTAGCATGTTCGAGAGAGCAGAATCCTTAAATCAGAGTTCAAACACCAGGCAAACAGCTCGGTGCCTGTCCATGATGAGCTGCTGTAATAAGGCACAAAAGCTGCTAATGTGATCAGCAGTCACACTGTGCCGGAGCAGGGCTGCCAGATCCAGTGTTACAGGAAGAGTCACATTTATATTCTTGCAGCGCTCGTATTCAGAGACCATCTTGTCAAGATCACAAGACAGGAATGGTTTAGCCTTGACATCACTAGCGATTCTAAAATTGAAAAGGTTTTGTTGTTTTTCTCCCTCCCTTAGAGAATTATTCCCAATATTTTTAAGGAACTGTCATTTCCTGTAAAATAATGTTTATGGTGGCAGGCTCTCAGTCTTTCTGGTGGGTTTTTTTTTTCTTTTTTTCTCCACAGGGTTATTATTTATTGTAGCTGCTCTTTGTTCTCTTTTTTTTTTTTTTTTTTTTTCCCTGACTGGCTGCCCCATGGCTTTCAAAAACTGCAGAGATTTTACAGTAAAGTTGCTCAGAGTCTTTTCAATCTATTTAAATGAATGCTGAAAATGCCATCAGATGCTGGTGTCCATTCTAAAGAGACTGTAAGATGAACATCAAAGGAAGAGGATGTTCATATTGTGTCCCTTTTCCATGCCCTCATCTTCCCCTCCCAAATCACTGAGCATAAAAGCAGCTCCATGCCATGGACATGTTTGTTTAAATCAACACGGTCTGTGAAACCACGCTAGCTGCTTTTCACTTTGCTGCTTTTCCTTAGGTCTTCCCATAGCCACCCCACATCCTGATCACCATTAGGTCCATACAGGTGGGTAGTCTTCAAGCAACACACATTCATAATGGACCAAAAAAAAAAAAAATAAAAAAAGGAAGATGCTTTTATGACACGGGTATGACATAACACATTCCTATTACCATGTGGCTTAGTCCCACCTCTACCTCATGTCTTCTGGATGAAGCTGCTGCCCAGTTGTAAATGGAAGGCAGTTACACAATACCAGAATTTAGATCTAGATCTAAATTTGCTTGAAGGAATTTATATCAGCGTGCCAGGTTAATTCTGACCAGAAACCAAGAGACTACACAAACATGCTTCGGAGCATAAGGAGCTGCCTCGTCATTCTCAAACCCTCTAGGCTGCAAAAGCAGCAAAAGGAAATTATTTGACCCATTCACCCTCCTCATTAGTAATGCACTTTCCAATGGCTGCAGAAAGCTCCGAGAATTGCTTGTGGTGGCAAAGCATGTGCAATTTGGTAATGCAGTTTGTGGTCACCAAAAGGAAATCCCATGACAACAATGACTTCAGGGAACAGGTTATGGCTCAAAGAGATGAAAGAATGGAATGAAAGACTCAAGTTTTGTGCTTGCCCCAGGAGATAGAATATTCACCAAAAGGGTATTGTAATCAGCGACCTATCGGGGCCAAGATACCAAGTGCATTGGGTCATGAAAGGTGCTGACAGCATCTCCCCAGAATGTGGAGTTAGGGGGAATATAGGCATAATATTCTGCTAAGTTTTTACTAGGCAACACAGAGACAGCAGGCAGTGTTCTCCCACATTCCCTCTGCTCTCTCTCACAGACACTTCCTTTGTCTGTACCAGCTGGGTTATTAACAGAATATTGTTTTTCATTCCACTTCTCCTCCCTTTGGGCTTTCTATACTCCTGGTCACAGAGAAGAAGGTAAATAAAACTTATTAATTATATAGTTTGTCAGAATTTTTCCATACTCACCCAATTTATTAGATTTTTTTTGTACTTCAAATTTATTTTTAACCCCCTTCCCTTACCATTTTTCAGTTTGTATCTGAATGTACCAATAGAAAATAGCATGACCATTTCCCTACAGAAACACACAAACAATTCTTCCAAAACACATTTTACGAGAATGTAATTTTTTTTTTCCCTTTGTGTAGCAGAACTGACATTTCTATAGACCTGAGAAGTGGTCCAGAAAAGGAAGATATTTAGCATTACCTTCCAGCTGTGCAAAATATTGTAGTTTTCACATCAGAGAACCAAATGCTTGGGTTCCTTGTCGGATGACTTTCACAGAAGTAGAAAATATATTTCTTACTTTCCAAGTGGACTTAAAATGTCACTAAGTTGAAACAGTTGATACTCTACAGACCAAATTCTGACAGTAGAGGGAAATTATAATTTGGTGTATTAGCTTCCAGACTAGCATTACTTTAGATTTTGAGCTAAGTTGAATTGGTGCTGAAATGTGTATTGCTTATAACTCTAGGAAAACAGCTATTCTAGCCTTGGGGCATTTTAAACACAGGGCTTGGAGTCAACCGACATAATTGAGTACAAAGAGAGTTTCTGTGCTAAATAAGAAACAAATTCCTTATTTGTAAGCACAATGGCTCTGATACAGGGAAGATCAAATAGTAGCTTTTTTCTAGGCATATATGCATGCTTATTTTCATTTGTACCACCCAGTTTTGGATTACTCCCTCTGTGCTTACCATTCTCTGAAACTACCTCTTCTCCTCAGACCTAGTATCCTTTCAGAGACTCATCCCTGACAGTTCCACACTTACGCACAGAGACCTGGGATCCTGGCTTCCCTCTTCAGGTACATACACAGAAAACCCTGGGCTACTGTGCTTGTAAATTCACTTTCCTGAGTGCTTTCCTATGAAAACAAAGCAAATAGTGGAGAGAAGTAATTACCAAACGGAGATAGCCAGAGGTTTACTGTCATCAACTCACGCAAACAACCCGGCCACTGAAAGAAGAATAACATTTTGTGTGCTAACAAAGTCTTGGAAGAAGGAGAAACATATTTTCCAGCAGCGTGAAAGAACAACTTTTCTCCTTTTGGGAAGAATATGTAACCTTTTTGTAAAACCTTGACAATATATGTATTCTATTGAACTGTATATTTCTCCTATATGTATATACACATATAATAATAGTCTGAGAAGGTGATGACCTCTCCGTAGATTTTTAGGTTCACCTAATGAACTGAGAGCTTACTGCTGCCAGGAGAGGGTAGGCCAACCATATTACAACTGCATTCAGATTCAGATGATTTCTTGGTGCCTCCCTCCCTCCCTCCCTTCTCTGGGAGAGGTAGTTCAGGTACAGAGCCAAGGGCACTTCCCTCCTCCAGAAGTTCACTTTCAAAGTCCAACTCCTAGATGGTGTTCAAAAGCCTGCACTTGGATAAGAAAGAGGACTGGTGAGATCAGGGGCTCTTTGCTCAAGTGAAAATGAACACAGATACAGTTCATATATTGCCAAATTCAATAAAATGTATGCAAGAGAGGTGCTCATGGCTTCCCTGACCTGCTGTAGAGTCCTTCATTGCCAGTGTTACCAGCCCTAGTCAGGATGTCTGTGCTCCCACAAGGCAGCTTTCTACCCACAACTGCTGCAGAAAGAAGAGCTTGGTGGAGTGGATGGAGGGGGCCAAGCAGAAGTGTGGGCGAGCCTGAGCACTCGGGCATCCTTTCCCAGAAGCTGCCATCCTGCAGCTGTGGACTCACCTGCGAGGGAGCTTTCTGGCACTGACAGTAGCAGGAGAACAGATACTAGCATAGCCATGATAGCAAGGAGCTACCAATAAAACAGGACAAATCCCCAGGCACTGCCTCAAATGTCACATGGGTGACACCAGTGATCCTAGCTCAGGGACAAGCCTGAAACCATTGACAAAGTGGCACAGAAGAAGTCTTTCCAGGACAAAAACCTGTTCTAATTCAAACCTCCATATCTTCTCCAAGGGCCCAGGTATCTGCCATAAACACCACGGGCAGGCAGCACTGCTGCTATTGAGCACGATATTAATTTGGTTATTGTTGTGCCCATTGGAGCACAGCACAGAGAATTCACTGAATTTTTGGCTTTAGCCCCAGTCTTTCAGTGGAGGAGGGGAATGGTGATGAATAAAAATATCTTGGAAACCAACTGGCTCGATAAGAAGAGCCTTGTAGGAGGCCGAGAGTAGCTTATGCTCAGTGATTCTCCCCTCCGCTGAATAGTTTGACTGCACGGTCCTCACCACGTGGTCAGGAATGAAATGCTTTTGCTGTCAGGCAGCTTGAGGGCCATCCAGCTCACAGTCTGCTATTCCCAGGTTAAGAAGGCTGCAAGAGGCCTTCTGCTACTTGAGTCCATTTTTAGAACAGAGGCACTGCTCCCCATCAGCATCACTGGGACGTCTTTGGATTGTCATTTAGCCAAGGAGATAAAATAGACCAACACCTTGCTGCCATGACACATATGAACTTCTGTGGTGTGCAAAAGTTCGTAATTTGAGGAACACTGAAAATGAATGTACCAATTCCTTTGTGCTGAATCCTCATCTGAAAGCAGATTTTAAAAATAAATCAGCCACACTGGGGACTCAGCTGTCATAATTTGCTATTATGTAAAAAACATATGCACACAGAAACAACTTTGAGACTGTTACTCTCTTTTTTGCATTTTTTATATCCTCAAGTGAACAATAAAACCCAAATAACAGGTTGATTTTTGAAACAAAAGAAAGAAGAAAAAAAGGAAGCTGGCCTTATGTCTTATTGTATCTGAATCTTTTCAGAGGAAATGCTGTAAATTGCATATGCGACAATGTAAACATACTGTTAGTGCCAACTGAAAACTGAGTCCTAAAGAAAAGAACGGGTTTATTACAGGCACTACTTTGCTGTGAACGTGTAATAAGCTCTTAAGTTTTTTTCTTCATTACTTTCAATCCATTAGAGTTAAATCCTTAGGCACTAAGGTGAAAGCCAGAAATGAGAAAGGCAAGAGAAGGAAGAAGTCCTAAAGGCCCAGACTGAGTGGGTGTTAGCTGGACAATACCCCTGCTTGGAGACTCCTAAAAAAAGCCTAGCTCTTTGCGACAGTGAGAGTTTAGCATGAAAGATGTTGTCACACCATAGAGATGCTGGATTAAGGAAGACTCTGGGGAGTCTGACTGGCCTATCAACAACGTGGCTAGAAAGGAGATTAAGCAGAAATAGAGAGAGGCAAGAAAAGGAAATTCCTCTCTCCTTGGGTGTGTTCAGTGCAATTTGTAGTCACCACTGAGTAAATAATTCTCAAAAAGAGGTCTTCTGGGCACCCCAGTGCCCAGTTCTCAGCAGTCCTTCTAGGTAAAGATGCTCACCTTGGGGAATCTGTCATCTTAATGCGTGTGGTGACACCGAGGGTATACCTGGGGCATCTAACACAGTCCTATTGCTATAGCACTACATGATTCTGTGCAAAGAGTAGCTACGTAGGGAAACCTGCCTTCACTGAGCTGCACAGGGATGTAGCAAAACAATACTTAAGGCTTGTGCAATTAAGTCACTGTAACAATTTGTGATCATCTGTTGTGATTCATCTGTCCTCACACCTTATCATAAAAATTGGAAGCTTTTCTATATCTGCTCTTAGGATACAGGCAGTCTGACATGATTGTGTCTGAGCCACATGCTGGGAAAAATAAGCACTCTTTCAACAAGTTGTAATAGCTTCCAGCCATCCCACTTCTCAGGCTGAATTAATATGAATTAAGGACCGCCATCCCACTTCAGTTAATGCAGAAGCACACACTATCTGTGTCCTTGCAGGATAGCTTTGGTGGTGTGTCGTTAAAGAGTATGTCATACTTCGAACACTCTGCATCTTGAGATTCCCCAGCTCCAACTTCTTTTCGAACTCACAAGTTGTAACTGAAACCAACAAAAAGCTCTATTAAACATTATCCTCACCTAATTGAATATATTAGTTGTATATAGCAATTACATTCTCCTTTTTACAGTACAGTAAAGCACTTAAGGCATAATAAAATCTACCACACAGTGCTCAACAGCCCAGTGTGTTGAGCAATTTGGTTTTTGGTGCCTCGTGTAGGTTAGGAATTGATTTTAATTGCCTGGTGTAAATCACACAGTCCTACTGTAGAGACCCTTATTATTTCACAGGCAAACCTGTTTTTAATCCTATATGTTCATGGAGAATAAGAGGGAAGCAGAATGAAAAGAAAATCACCTGAAAATTTACTTTTGAGGAAGACAGATTTGTTCTGAATTCAATGAAAACTTAACAAATGCTGTGCATATTAGTCAGTATAATTTTCATATGCACCATAGTAAAGAAAACTTTGTATATCATCACTAAACCTCAGGCACTGCAACTGTTTAAAGAAGTAAATCTTGACAAACTATGCGAGATTTACAGCAGAGAATTTACAGTACAGATACAAATTTCTTTTGCTTACACATCTGTCTTGTACTCTCTGCCTATCACAGCCAGAAATAATATATGTATGTATTTTGCATGTATGTTTGGATTTACAAAGCACGCGAGAGGGAAGCATTCTCTCATGAAGTTTGGCTCCCATTTGTAGATTTTCTGTGCCAGCTCAGTTTAGTCATTTGTCTTAGTAGTAACTTAAATAAAACAAGAACTAAACCTAAAATCAAACCAAAACATCTTGTGTTTAAAAAAAGAAAAAAAAAAGCATGTAAAGTTGAAAATGTATTGGGAGTTATTGCCCTAATTATTAGGCTTTCTTTATCAAATTTTGACCTCCAGAAAAATATCCAACATTTTAAAGAGTGAAATTGAAGTGGAAATGGTCTGTACATGATTGTGAGCCACCATCCGTTTAGCACATTGATGGTGATGCCATTTTTCCTCTATACTATACAACAGTTCCTGGGGGAATGTGCAGATTACAGGGAAGAGATCTGCACCGTGTGTCTTTGCACACCTAGATCCCAAATCCAGGTCCACTCAATACTGATTTGACTTTTTGTACAAATGTCAGTCCTGACACTTAACATCTGCAGGAGTAAACTAAGCGCCCTTGACATTGCAGCCTTCTGATTTATCATGACCATTTGCACAAAGCAGGAGAAGGTGAGCACTTAGATACCAAGAGTCAAAAGCAACATATAAGGTGATAGAAATAGATTATTTTTGTTTATTACTTAGTTATCAGGCTTTATAACTTCAAAGTTATACTTAAAGTCTCAAAGCCTTTTTTTATGTAAACAGAAGAAACATCATTCCGTTAAAAAAACTGAAATAATTTGCAGAGGAAACTGGAAAATCATTTGCATGTCATTAATTCCACAAATTTACCAGTTCTCAAAATGCTTAATTATTGCTCTCACCATTTTTAAATTTTCATTATTGGACTATCAGCTGCACATTATCAAGTCTGGAAAGGCTAGTTCATCATTTTTGAAATCACTTTATACAAGAGAAAGTTAACCACCACATGCAAACTGGCTTTTAAAGTTCATGGTGCTGTTGTAAAGGTCATGGTGATACTTAGTGAAAATTGAATCATGCAGAAGTCGATACAAAAAACCATATTGTGTTCCTTCAATAAGGAGCTTTTAATGCTGTGCCAGTTTATTTACCATCAAACCCTGCAAAGTCAGCAAGCTAATAAAGAATTTAGGATTTATGGGCCCTTTAATTCAGCATAGAAGAAATAGTTAGAAAGTGACAGACTAATAGGCCAATTATCTGAGGAATATTTTGTTTATTTGGCAGAAATTACAAGGAGATGCATAATAAAAACACCTTCAGTAACCAATTTATTTCTGTGTTATAATAAACTCATTCACGACTACTGTGCCACAGAAAGTACCATTAAAATATTCAAAGTTCTTCCCTGATGCCAAACAAAAACGCTTAACTGTGGCAATATACAATATTAATATTGTTTTATGGTCAATTTATGTCTAGACACAAGCAATAAGAAGTGGAAGGATACTACAGAAATTACAGCTTCTATACAGGAAACAGGAACAAAGCCCCAAAGGATTGTATCTGCATTTGTCTTATTCCAGATTTAGAAATTATTATTTTTTCCCTATTAGGTATGCCTCTAAAACATTAGCTGTTTTCTTTGCATGAATGAGCTCTGGACAGGGAATAGTCTGACAGCTTTTTTATTAAAAAATACTTGAATAAAATTTTGCCCTTTCTATTTAGTTAATATAACCTAACTGTACTGCACTTCATAATGGCTAAGAAACAAACTTCATGAAACTAACCACAAGTGTTCATAGATTTTGACTTAATAAGACAATGTAAAAGACCAAAAACATCATTTAATTTAGAAGTTTAAGTTCTGCTGAAAACTAAAGGAATGCAGACCACTAAGTCTCTAAAGCAGTTAAAAATGTGGTGTCTCCATATTTTCTAATTCTACGGGCTTTGGCATGAGACATGAAAGGAAGTTAAAGCCCTGTTTTTGCATTTTGGGAACTTTTTTTAGAGCAGTTGTGCATTAATAATCATAGGAAGGCATTATACTACCAGTATGAAATAAAATAATAAAATCTTAATATATATTTCACATATAATTAATCCAATACATTATCTCCTCTGGGTATTGACTTTACTAAAAATAATATAGATAAGGAGGTAGCAACGGCACAATTTCCCTAGTGGGTCATGGGAAAAATGTTATTAGAAAACAATACTCTATTCTTAGGATTTTCTGAAATGGCTAGTGACTCTGAACGCCATAATTTGGGTCATTTATCATTATTTAGGTGTAAGGGGGTTGATTGTTAGAAAATGTGTTATCCATTTTCTAAAGCCAAGATTCTTCAAGACAGAAGAGGCTGGACATTGCAAAATTAAGACGCATGCATCACTTTTAAAGGTCCTAGCTGAAATTTTAGTTTGAGTTGGAAAAAGAAAGAAAAAATCATAAACTAATTCCAGTGGCCACTGTGTAACCCTTGGACTTCCTTAGACCTAGTTTGTTCCCATGTACAAGCTCCCAGGAAACCAAGATATTTTATTCTTAGCAGATTGCAGTGAATTCATATTAAGAAGTTCCTTGTTTTCGTCCAATAACTCAAATTTTGGATCAGTTGCTGAGATACAGTGGCCAGTGCTATCCTGTCCAATTTGTGCTCCTAGGACTGTTAGTCTCAAGAATAGCATTTGCCTGCAGGAAATTTTCCTGGTTTGAGGTAAAACAGAACCAATTTTCTTTTTAGTAATATTACTTTTCATTTAAGTGTTTTCTAAATCTCTGAAATTAACAGCATATTCTTCAGGCAGTGTCTGCTACCAGAGTGATAAGACCAAAGTTTATAGTTAATACCAAGGCATGGTGTGCAGAGAGGCTCTTGCTCATCCTTACTGCTATAACACCCAGGGCCAACCAACTTTGTTATGTGCCACGTTGGTGGGTCAGAAGTGGAAAAGGGTAGAGGGTTTGAACCCGCAGGGAGGAGCGGACAGGACAGGTGACCCAAAACTGACCAACAGGCTATTCCATCCCATCTGCATCATGCTCACTATAAAAGCTGAGTAATTTAGTTTCTTTTCAACTCGTACTCTCTCTCCCTTCTCTGAAGGGAGATGAATGACAGATCATAGAATCATAGAATGGTTAGAGTTGGAAGGGACCTTAAAGATCATCAAGTTCCAACCCCCCTGCCACGGGCAGGGACACCTCTCACTAGAGCAGGTTGCTCAAAGCCCCATCCAGCCTGGCCTTAAACACTTCCAGGGATGGGGCCTCCACAACTTCCCTGGGTAACCTGTTCCAGTGCCTCACCACCCTCACAGTAAAGAACTTCTTCCTAATATCTCATCTAAATCTCCCCTCTTCCAATTTAAAACCATTACCCCTTGTCCTATCACTAGACTTCCTGACAAAGAGTCCCTCTCCAGCTCTCCTGTAGGCTCCCTTCAGATACTGAAAGGCTGCTATCAGGTCTCCCCGGAGCCTTCTCTTCTCCAGGCTGAACAGCCCCAGCTCTCTCAGCCTGTCCTCATAGGAGAGGTGCTCCATCCCTCTAATCATCTTAGTGGCCCTTCGCTGGACCTGTTCCAACAGTTCCATGTCCTTTCTATGTTGAGGACTCCAGAGCTGGACACAGTACTCCAGGTGGGGTCTCACAAGCGCAGAGTAGAGGGGGAGAATCACCTCCCGTGCCCTGCTGGCCACGCTTCTTTTGATGCAACCCAGGATACGGTTGGCTTTCTGGGCTGCCAGCGCGCACTGCCGGCTCATGTTGAGCTTCTCATCCATGAGCACTCCCAAGTCCTTCTCCTCAGGGCTGCTCTCCAGCCATTCTCTGCCCAGCCTGTATTTATGCCTGGGATTGCCACGTCGCAGGTGTAGGACTCTGCACTTGGCTTGGTTGAACTTCATGCCATTTGCATTAGCCCACCTCTCAAGCCTGTCCAGGTCCCTCTGGATGGCATCCCTTCCCTCCAGTGTGTCAACCGCGCCACCGAGCTTGGTGTCATCGGCAAACTTGCTGAGGGTGCACTCGATCCCACTGTCCATGTCTCCAACAAAGATGTTAAATAGCACTGGTCCCAGTACTGACCCTTGCGGGACACCACTCGTCACTGCCCGCCACGTGGACATTGACCCATTAACCACAACCCTTTGAGTGCGGCCATCCAGCCAGTTCCTTATCCAGATGCTGAAGGGAAAGCTTCTCTGAAGGGATAGAGGCTAAAGATGACACGTGTCATTCATCTTTGGGGCCAGCCCAGCCAATATAATTCAAAATAACATAGAAGCTCAAAGAAAATGTTAATACTAAATTTGTCTGATTTTTACAGTGCAGTTTTCCACTTACCATAGAAAATTGCAGCACACAGGGAACTACACCATGCCACAGCTTTATTTGTTCATTTGTGGCTAATAGAGTAGGTGAAAAGAATTATTATTGTGGTTTAAGCAAATGAATCAAACTATCCTTTTATTGAAATATAATTGTAGGTATAATGTACAGAAAATCAGACTACTACAGTGATCCCATGCTAAAATAGTGGTTTGATATCTTTGTCTTCTGCTTTTATGTTTCTGCAATAGAGTAATTTTTTTTAATGTGGCAACAGAGACACACTTTCATTAATCTACAAGATGCTTCATAGCTGGGACAAATAATGTCTGGGTCTTTATTTCTCACAGTGGCAAATGTCTTACTGTCCATAGATCATAGAATCATTTAGGTTGGAATTTATTGAGATCATCTAGTCCAAGCCCCAGGACCAGGGCCAAATCTGATATAGATTATCAAGTCACTAGAACCAACATTCACTGTAACAGGGTAGAGAGGGAGTTAGGACTTTCTCTAAAAATATAAGGTGATGATTTTATGTTTTCAGACTGAATCTGATGTACAATGCTAACACAGTAATAGGTGTTATTCATTTGGAGATATCAAAGCATAAACCAAAAGAGATTTCACTATTATGCTATATAGCACATCCATGCTAAATAAAAAACTAAGTCTCTGTGACCTTTATGTCCTTCCTTGTATCTGCAGGCACTAATACAGCCTAACGTGCTGATTTAAGCATGCTTCTGCTGCCTGTAACCTGGTTCTTTGGTACACCAACCCTTCTTCATGCAGCAATCCCATTTATCTCGAATGGCTCACAGCAGCTGGTTTCCACTTGCTGGAGAGACAGAGAGGGTGCAACAAGGAAGTATACGGGCCAGGACGTAGGCATAGAAATGAAAGCAATTTTCTTGAGAACCCATAGAAATGCAGTGGAATGAGATGGAAAAAATTCCTCAATTTATGCAGAACCCTCCTGTTGTTATACTAACAGTTGTCCATTGTGTCTTTCAGTATAGCTATTTTCTTCCTTTTGCCTTAGCAAAACCTTTGAGTATTGTATTCCACAAACAACTTAGGAATGTGGTGATTTACAAATACAGGTGGAATCGCCAATCTTTTTTTTAAAAGTCTACTAAAGACTTAAATATTTAACAGGGGTACTGAGTGATGTTCTAGAATAACTCTATGTAGTCATTAGTGAGGGGGGTTGGGAATCAGCGCTGACATACTCAGCTTCAGTATTCCAAAACTTTCAACAAGCACACTTTTCAGTAAGCTCTAGTTCCGTAAAGGAACCTCTATACATCGCAGAAAGGGTGTAGGTACTTTTACACTGAATGACTGAAAAAATGCGTTTGTGAAGTAAAGGATCTAGAGGGGGGAAACAAAGAGATAGAGATGCCTCTCACCAGTGCATTTTTATATGCATAAGCAAGTGCCTTATATAAAAAAGGAGACAGAAAGAAACTGAGTACAGAACTGTTCACTGAAATTCATTCATGTATATTAAATAAGAGCGTTTTCAGGGACTGCAGTCTGTTTTCACAAAGTAAGTTTGAATCAATAAAAAGGTGGCAGAAACAAGGACAGGGAAAGAGAAAATGCCTTACAACAACAGCTTTAAAGGATTTGAAGATTTTCTCTCTCCGTTTCAGGCAGGCAGTTCTGCCTTTGCACAGAGATAAGTAAAAGCAGAACTCAGTTCCGCAAGTGTCTGTCCCAGACAAGGGAGCACAACCCGGGCTTCTTGTCACCCCCCTGTGCATCAGAGGCAGGGAAGCACGGGACCGCTGCCAAATGAGAGCAATCCTTAGAAATGTGGCTACTGTCATGGCTAGAAACCAGGCAGTGTCTTGGCAAGTTTCCCCAAGCTACTCCAACTTAAGTGCCTCATATGAAAGGGGTATTTTTTCACCAGGGAAAGACCAGCTCTGTCCGTGTGCTTAATGAACTCCCAATTCCTTCAAAGAGGCTGTTGACACAGCTGCCAATTAATGCCATTTGTGAAGTACACAAATGACTACAAAGTCTTTACACAGGCCAAACAGCACGTGGACTTTCACTCATTACTGTCATAGGTTAAAGTTAAGCTGGTGACAGGGAACAGATGTGAAAGGTTCTTTAATCTTGAGCATTTCCATCCAGTGCTGGAAGTATTTCCAGGGATTTTTTGAGGGCTATAGACCCAGTTTATACTGCTGAAAAAATGATCAGGGTCACCAAGGTCTGTGTTTTGACAGTGTCCTAGCAAAGGCCACTCTTTCCTGAGCACCTTTGCCATAACATTTCTCCAAATGACTTGAGGTATTATTCTGCCATGTGGAAGCTGAAGGAAGACTGTCATTGTCCATATCTCTGCATTGATCACCCCCCCAGGATGAGAGGAGGAGAGACCTCAGGAGCCTTCGTTACAGTTGGGTGAGTCATCAAGAGTCAAAGGAAAAGGAGGTGCATCTTCCATCCTGCTGAAATGCATGCAGAAGTGGCAGGCAGGGCTAGTTTCTTCCAGTGTTCCCACCTCAGAAGCCCCAGATCCATCTAGGATGCTCCTGTCACCTCCTCAGCTGATCCATGAGCACGGAGCATCTACAGCCATGTTCTCAGGATGCATTTCCATTGCTGTGCCTGTGATTCAGTCTCAAATTCCCACCCTCTCTGGTTCAGTGTTAACCTTGATATGTGTCTGAATAGTCACATGAATTTCCTCTTCTGTCTTCCTTTAATTTGTGAATCTTCATATATGCGTAAAGATAAATGCGTTATAAGATCCAGCATCTTTTACACGGAGAAAAACAGTCACATGCTGATTAACTGCCCAGTTTCTTAATGCGTAGTATTCAGTAATTTTATGCACAGGGACATGACGGTCTGTTGTTCTTTAAAAAATGAAGGAAGGATTAATGCATACACATCAGCTCCATTACAAGCATTTGGACAACAAATATCAATGTAAAAGAAGAGAGACCTTGACCCACTGACTTCAGACAGAACCAGGTGTCTACTACACCCTTCCAAAGCTGCGTGCACTTCTGAACTCTGCAGCTGTTAGTATCCCTCCACAATCATCTTGCCAAGCCACTTCCATGCACATCTGTGTCTGAGGGGCTTAATTCCCCGGAGTACTTGAAAAAAACACACAAGATGCAGAGATACTGTTAACAGGTCTTCAGTTGGTGAGGCTGATGTTTTCTTTCTTTGTCAACATCAAGTATTTTCCTGCTGTTAGATTCTACGCACAGAAGCAGAAAAGGGAAGGAGGTGAAAACTAGTGAAAGAATACCAGAAGGCAGACTGTTCATACTGTTCTGTGGGTCGCATTTCAGGTTCATTTGCTGTGTTGTATGTTCACAAGAAACCTTCTGGAGTAAGACTATGAAAAAAAATCACAGAAAAAACAGATCTAATAGAGAGAAACGGACCACAATTTATACCTCTTTTGCTCTATTAAAACACATTAGGGCTATTTCTGCTGTTTCCTGGCTGTTTTGAAGATGAGGCCACTCACATCAATGAATGTCTCCCTGATGTATTGATTTCATTTTACTTTGTTTCTTTTACTGGCAACCAGGTTAGAACACATATTTACACATTAATTTCTAAGATCTTTGGCTCAGGCAAACTAATCTACATCTATAGAAAAACAAACAGCCAACAAATGGATTATAGAGCAGTTGCCAAAGGTTCAGACTTGTTGCTGAATAATTTTTTCCGTTCAGTTTGGATGCTAGCCCACAGTCCTGAAAATTTACATGGCAAGTATAAACAATGAACTCCACTTTGTCTATTCCATTGTAAGCACAACAGTGAAAACAACAAAATAATTTTGCTCACAATCAGATTACCATCTTGCTTAAAATCCATTCATTGATTTTCATAGAATCACAGAATAATTTAAGTGGGGAGAGACCTCTGCTCCAACCCCCAGCCCAAAGCAAGGCCAACCTCAAAGTTAGACCAGGTTTCCCAGGGCTGTCTCCAGTCAAGTTTTTACCGTCTCCAAGGATGGAAATTGCAGAGTCTCTGTGCAGCCTGCTCCAGTGTTTGATGACTCTCGTAATAAAATAAAATAAAATAAAATAAAATAAAATAAAAATCCTAATATCTAACCAGAATTTCTGCTATTGCAGCTTTTGTCCATTGCCTCTTGTTCTTTCACTGTGCGCCTCCAGAAAGCGTATGGCTTTGTCTTCCTTATAACCAGCCATTAGGTAACTGAAGGCAGCAATAAGATCCTCCCTTGGCCATCCCTTCCTCAGACTGAAGAAACAGGTCTCTTCAGCAGCATTTCCTATGTCAAGTGCTCCAGCTCCACCCGTCCTGGTGACCCTCTGCTGAACTTATTTCAGTACATTAATGGCTTTTTCTACCAACTATGCCTACTGTATCTTGGTACATTTCATAAATACTTCCTGTAATCTAATGTGATGAAATTGGTTGTATGTTTAAATCTGTGGGTGAATGTGGTACTGATAACACATGAATGATAGCCAGTAACAGCCAGATATTTCGCAAACAGAATCTTAGTTCACTTCTTTCCTCTATATGTCCAATCCAGGATGTGTCTTGAGAAGACTAGATACACCTCAAGTTCTTTGGCAATTAGCTATGTAAAGAGAGCCAGTGTATGAGAAGTCAACTCTGTAGGTTACGGGCTAGGTGAAACTATTATCTTATTATTAAATGATGGATTTTAACAAGCAGTTGGCCTCATTACATCACATATCACAAATAATATGATGTCCCAATGAGAAATACAGCAAACCCAAACCCCAGACCTCTCAGAAACAGCAAGTAAGAAGCTGCAGCTGGTGTTCCAGGGAGGAACATAGGTGCATTTTGATCCTGCAAATGCCTACCAGTTCTTGCCAGATATGACTATTCTGTAACATTTGTCAACAAATTAAAAGACCAAATTAGAGACTCACTTAAAATTGCATCTGAAACATTTTTTCACTGGTTGTGGAACAGCCTGTTAATACACCCTGTCTAAATTCTATGATTCATATTTCCACAGATAACATGACATTTGCAATTTTGTTAATAAAACATACACATAACTTTCTAACATGGTCTGGCAATAATAAAGCATTATAGTTTGAACAATGGATCAATGTTAAGGCAGTTGCAACTCTCTGTTGCAGTTCAATTCTCTGTTGCCAGCTATGGTACAGCAGTGACTAAATAGAAAGCAATTCCCTTATATTAGGCATTTTGAGACCAGGTATTGGAGCCAAATGGTGCAGTTAACCAAGGGATAGCATACAAAAACAAAGGCATTTTTCATAATCTCATTGCTATGAATCAAATTTTGCCCTGAGGACTACACTAAATTTCGTTTATTTGCTTTTTGGGTGTGTTTAGTAATATTTTACATTAGTGAAAGACTGAAGCCATCTATGCTGGGTTCATTTCTATCCAACTAAGAGATGCATGTTGTCTGCCTTAGTAACCCCAGACTCCTAAAAAAAGCCACGTTTTCATCAAAGTGCAAGAAAATGCTGAAGATTTGTTTTCTTCTCTCTTTTGCAAACAAATTTATCTTAAATTCAGGCACTAAATTACTGCTGATGGTTAAGTTCATGTTTTGAAATCTTTTCAGATGTGCTGTTACTTGATACAGTCTACACAGAATTGGTCTCTTTACTACTGCTTCTGTATAAGAGGTGAGCTTGTGGTTAGAATGTCAGCTGCCATTTCTAGGTACTTATTATTTTAATGGATGCAACGAATACAGATCTTTTCTTACATCTCCGACCTGACATTGGTCCTTTACTTTTGTGATTTAATGAAGTAAAAAAAGGGGAAAAAACCCTACCCAACTCCTTCAAGCTTTTTATCAACACCAGACTGGAAATTAGTTTTAGAGAAAGTATTCACTTCATAAATTGTAAACATACTTCATTATAAATTGCTTAGGAGAGCAAAAATTCGAGTACCATTTAAATTACATTTTCATCAGTATTCATTAAGAAAGAGCCAGACCTGATGTATATGTTCCTGCATAATTCATAAACAATAATTATCTGACATTTTTCTTTCTTTTTGTTGGTCGATGGGTACTCTGACAAGTAGAACTATATCCTGCAAAAAGAGAACCCTCCTTCTCATTGATTAGCATGATTTTGAAAAAATATATTAAAATATGAGAAGCAGAGAATTTAATTCCAAGGAATATGAAGAGATGGTATAACCAGGAGGACACTTTTCAAATATCTACCTTGTCTTAGTAGTGAAACTCCTGAAGGAGGGTCTATAGTCTCTTCAAAAGTATTTTGTGACTATTTATTCAGGATGATATTTCTGAATTCAATTCAAGTTTCATAGATCTTGATTGCATGTCAGCATCTGAAATGGAACAGAAAGGCATAAAGATAACCTTCACTCATTTGAAACTGCCATTCATATGAGAAAAAAATATGTAAAAACAAAAAAGAAAAATTATAGAGACAACTTTCTTACTTTTTGCAGATTTTTACCAAAATTATTCTTTTCCATTTTTCCCCAAAAGAACAAGTATTTACACTTCTAGACTTCTGAGAGGGAATTCTTTACATTATAGAAAAAGGTAAGGTTTTTTGCTATTGTAATCTAAGAAACAAAACAAATGCTATGTTCATAAACAATTACATATTTGTCACGTTTCATGAGGATCCATATCTATCCCTGCTTCAAATTTAAACCTTGAAAGAGATCTCCAACACAAACTAAAGCTTCCTTAGCTGATTTCTGGTGCTGGTCTAGCACCAATGCATTGCTTAGTGTATTTGTTCAGTTTTACACTGAAAATTATTTTGAAAATATTATATTATCTGCCAAACTAAAACCTTTAAAAAAAGTTAAATTACAGCATCTGAAGTAATGTGATAAATGTCCAGAACATCAAAACTTCAAATCATAAAACTAGACAGATAAATAATCTTAACTATTAGGGCAAGAGAGCTTTATGCTATGTATACAGTGCGTAAAATTCTTACTAAAACTAGCAGAATTGTTTGCAATCACATCACAAATCCTCCATATAAGATGAAAATTTGTACACTAAACAGTTAGTCCTATGCCAAACAAATATTTATGAAACCATGTGAAATACTAGGAGTTTGACTAACTGCTTCTATATGATAACAATTCTTATGGTAATGTCAAAATAAGATCAACACAGAAAGAACTCGAAAGATCTCAATTTTCAAAATGAAAATTCAGCACTACTTTTTTGTTTACTTCTTTAATTACACATTGCAATCAAGTTTCTATGATACTGTTAAGTATCATTGCATACTAAGATAATAAGTTTTAAATGGAAAATTGAAAATCTACCATACTTTTTTACAGTGGCATTAACTCAAGGTAAGAGTCTAAAGAAATACTTTATGTGGATGCATATTGACATTAGATCATTATTAGAATTTAAATACAGACTAGATACAGATTCCAATTCAATTAAATCACAAACATCTCTATCTTATCTATTAAAGCTCAGGGTTTCTTCACAGCTGCTTCATTTCACTATACAAAGTAGAGAAGGGCCTGTTTCTAACTATGCAGTAGATCTGGATCCAAAATTTCCACATGTTTGGATCCAACATTTGGGTCCTGGCCCACTTCTGCAACATGTCAGAGCAAAGCCATGAGATATTGAGCAAAAGGGGATNAAAAAAAAAAAAGGCATTTTAAAACATGATTGGAAATATTATGAATTATATAGAATAGCTTAGCATGTGTCCCAGGCATGACCCACTTTCCTGATCAAAACATTTTAAAATGGGACTGGGCTAGTGAAGTATCTGTGGGCATTTTGGTGATTCTGTTCTCTGTGGCTGCAGTGGTGAGCAAATGCTTTATTTATAACCTGTTTCCAGTATCTCATCTAGCACAAAAAGTAATGTTTTGGCAAAATTCTCAGTTATTATTTTTTAAATTACAGTCTTTCTGCTAAAGAATCATATCTCAGTAAGTGCTTCTGACTAACTTTTAAGATAGACAAGTTGATAAAGTGTTTAAAATGTATTTACTTAGGATTCATAACACGCAACTTCCCTAATGGTATATACTAATGAGATATTTTGTTTAGTTTAAACTCATTTTTATGCTAGAGGAATGATCTCACGTTAAACTACAGTGAACATGAGAAAATACCATTGCAATATGGTATCACTGTACCACTGTGACTCAGTTCAAGCCTAGCCTATATGGTGATGCAATTATGATGGCAGAGCAGTTCCAGGGAAAATCTTATGAAAACCTACATTATGACATAAAAAAAACCAACCCAGAGACAATCCAGGTCAGTCTGTGTTTTAAAAGTCAACTAACATTAAGCAGTTAATATTAGTGTTTGATTTATACATGGTGCTTCACTTAACTACTGACATTGGACATGCTAAATCTTTTTTCTCACCATCATATGTAAGTGGTCTGCTGGTATGACTGTAAAGCCGTGATTAAAGGTATAATGAAGAGTTGTCTTTGGGCCAAAGCAAAGTGGTAGTCCTGGCTTCTATTACTGAAATGCCATTGCATTTAATTGTCTGCATGGCACCTCCTGATATCTAATATATTGAGATACACTAGATGATGAATGTTCTTTGCTGAATATTCTAGTATTTTCCAACTTCTGAAGTGCATGTGCAGGCTTTTTGGAAGACCATGTTACCTACTTTCTGATTCTTTTCAAAATAATCTCCTTATGCTTTTACGCACTGATACCAGAATATGAAGTCTTCTTGCTCAACATTTTATTCCAAGGAAAATACAGTTATCTCCCAGACAGTCTTAGAAATGCTGAAAACTCAGTACAGTTTAATCGACGATTTGTGTTTCCTAAATATTGCATATTTCGCTGCATATAAAAAGATATTAAATGAAACTGCACTCTAGAGTATAGTTCTTTTGGTACTTTATTGTCTACATCCATACAGAGGAGCTAATATAAAAACTGGAAATGTGACATAATGGAATTAAAGTGGAGTCAAGCTAGGTAATATTGGAAATGTTTCTGCAAAGTGAAAAATGAATTTGTTTAAAATTAGCTCTTAACTGAAAAGTACAGGTCAGCTCCAAAAAGTGACTAAAAATGAAATTGAATTACGGTACCTCGGTGACTGCTAGCAAATGCACCTCGTGATAGTTCAAGTCACAGATCCCAGACCCTGTCAAAGGAAACAAAAACCCTGAGAGTTCTCGAGTGTGTCCCACAGGTATGCATGTGTATTTTCTATGAGAAATAAAGATCCATTCCAATGGGTGCACGTAAGCGCAACAGATCAGCACAGCAGTTATGGGGTATGTTAAACAACTGTGCTGACAACAGAAAACTTTTACATGACAAGTCTCTCCTTCTTATCTATTTCTCCCTACAGGTATAAGAAGAAACTGAAAGGAACTCCAGACATATTTTTATTACTAAGACTTCTTTTGAGGTTTGATTCTAAACGCACAAGAAAATTCTCTGTGTTCAGCAAAGTGATGTCATCGTGATATTCTCTGACTTCCTCAAAACACCCCAGAATGTTCTTTGAAGTGTATTGCAAGACCTAGGAATGTTTTGCAGATAAAAGTACCGCTGCAAAATTCACATGGAAAGCAATTTCTGTTTTACTTTGCCATTCTATACATGGCCGTCACTAGCTGAGAATAAACAAAAAATATCTCTCATTTGTCTCAAAGCAAGTGATGGAGTTTTAGGAGTCCTGCTAATTTCTTTAAACTTTGCCCTAGGCTAACACTAATTTAAAAAATATATTTTTCCAGAAAGTTTATTCTTTCTTCAAAAACTATTCTTCATCAGGAAAACTTCCAAGTATCAATGAAAAAAACATGACTTTATTTACAATGATCAAAACCTAGCACTATTTACCTTGGAGCAATTTTAGCAGAAAAAACAAAAACATTTTTCCAGTTTTTTTTTTTTTCCATTAAGGAAAAGATATTCTATTTCATTTTACCATCTCAAAGGCCATGTCAATGTAAATGCACAGCCTAGAGTGAAAATGAATGGAAGGGAAAAGCAAGTCATTCTCTCTCCGAGTACTGAATTTAAACCAGGTAGGGGAGTGTTGCTAGGAAATAAAGCGATCTTGCGATAGCCAACTCATATGTCACAACAGCTGCGGATTTTTAAAGTATGCAAATGATTTTAACGCGATGAAGGTTTTTGCAGAAAATGTTTGCATCTTGGTTGCAGTTGATGTTGTATCTGTTAATCTCATAAAATTACATTAAGGTGATCCAAAGAAGGTGACAATTTTTTATCACTTACACTATATAAGCACAGATACACAGAACTCTATGGACCTCACTTAGTTGGGAGTGCTGTATTTTATTAATGTCAACCCATCCTAGTAGCAAGATGTATCAATGGCTGACTGAAAGAAGTGATGAACACATTATTCATGATTTTATGACATTGAGTATGCTATCCTGAAGATATTTAAGCTTTTTGCATAAAACAGTGACAAAAAAAAAAAAAAAGACCTGCTCTCCAAAATTACCAGATTTGTGGTAGCATTATTTGATTTTCAAATAGTGTGGTTTATTTATTTACATTTTTAATCAATTTCACATACGTAGATTAAAATCCAGAATATTCATTTCAAGGGTGCTGACTAATAGACAAAAAGGACCTATTCTCCAAGAGAAAGAAAATTATTTCATGCCACTTCCTGTCAGTACAGTACCATTCTTAGGGAGTGGCATTTTTTGCATCAAACTGTACAGCAATTTCTAATTTAACATAAAATTCTCTTGTAGTGGAGCAATCACACATCTGGTGCTCTTTCACTTTCAGAACAATCATACTAAATTCAAACACTCATTAACGATATTGTTAACTGCATGCTGTACCAATCTTTTGTGCAGGTGGGGGTTGCAGATGCTGTTAGTATCTGAGGAGTTTAATAGCATAAGGCTACAGTGAATTTTTTTCTATTTTTTCTAAGTTAGAAACTGTGACTGTCAGAAGTAAGTTTGAAATTTAAATTTCCCCTGAGGCCAAGAGTGGCTGACCTGGCCAGCCACAGGCATAGGACATCCAAAATCTCTGTTTGCAGGTTTCCCCACTGTTTGACCAGACCTTCCTTTAGTTAGGGCACCCTAGACACCATGACACACATAGGTACATCTAGGCAGGCATTTAAATTTGAAGGCCTTAATCCCAAACCGTATCCTACTCAGCATAGTTTATTGTAGCCTCTGATTTTGAAAAGAGACAATTGCGGACACAAGCTAGACTCACTAAAGTCAATAAATAAATAAAAAACCACTGTTGACTTCGTAACAGTGGTGATAGATTTATCTCAGGATTTTAATCAGACCTCAGGAAGGCAATTTTTAGCTGTGGCTTAGAATGCAGTCTATCTGAAGAGAGCAGTTGAATTCCTCAGTCAAGAGGCCTCTCTGCAAGGAGTTGACAGAGCTCTTCAGGGTTTGGCATCCCAAGGAAGTGGCAGTAGCTAATGAGCAGCCCTCTATCTGATGTCTGACCTCCAGAGCGTACTTTACTGACTAGCATCCCTTATGCTCAGCACAAGGCTGCTCTGTATCGTCTCTAAGAGGCACATAAAACTCTCTCTTTACTTCTTACACCAGAAGGTCGAGGGAGGTGATTCTGTCACTCTACCCCACGCTGGTGAGACCCATCTGGAGTACTACATCCAGGTCTGGAGCCCTCAGCACAGGAATGACATGGACCTGTTGGAGCAGGTCCAGAGGAGGGCCACAAAGATGATCAGAGAGCTGGAGCAGCTCTCCTGTGAGGAGAGGTCGAGAGAGTTGGGGTTGTTCAGCCTGGAGAAGACAAGGCTCCGGGAAGCTCTTATTGCAGCCTTTCAATATTTAAACAGGGCTTATAAGAAAGATGGGGACAGATGTTTTAGAAGGCCCTGCAGCAATAGGACAAGGGGTAATGCTTTTAAACCAAAAGAGGGTAGATTCAGACTAGATATAAGGAATTTTTTATGATAGGGGTGGTGAAACACTGGCACAGGTTGCCCCAAGAGGTGGTAGATGCCCCATCCCTGGAAACATTTAAGGTCAGGTTGGACAGGGCTCTGAGCAACCTGATGTAGTTGACGATGTCCCTGCTTATTGCAGAGGGGTTGGTCTAGATGAACGTTAAAGGTCCCTTTGAACCCAAACCATGCTGTGATTCTATGATTCCCTGTCTGCCTTGAGACACCTGAGTTACCTTGTGTGATCTAGATACTCACCCACGGCTAGTCTGAATCTTACTGAGCAAGAGTCATATTTGCTTCATGTTGTCTATCTCCACCCTCAAAGAATCTGTGTATGCGCATGGCATTTTCTTACTGTGTGTTACACATGAATTTCTATGAGTTTGTGACAGAGAAAATGGTACTGCAGGATCTTGCCTGGAATTCAGTTTGGAAGATGATGAAAGAAAGGGAAAAACCCCTCTGCTTCAGTACCAAGATTATGGGCAATTCTTCCAACAAAGAGATTCTTATTTTGTTTTGTCTCTAGATATGTGATGTTAAAATAACCCAAACCAAAACAAACAAACAAAAAAACCCCCAAAAAACGTGAGTCATATCAAGGAAACAAATCGTTTCAGCTTACCCCAATTCCATTCGAAATGACATGGAAAAGAGGAAATACACAAAATATCACACAAAATATTTATATCTTG
Organism: Chionis minor; assembly: GCA_013398295.1. NCBI lineage: Eukaryota > Metazoa > Chordata > Aves > Charadriiformes > Chionidae > Chionis > Chionis minor. The sequence goes on along the minus strand of VZSF01007679.1, from coordinate 351,317 downwards.
TGAAAACTGCATTTTTCAGTGAAATGTTTGTTGGTTGTGGTTTTCATCTCAATGTTTCCAGCAAGCCCTATTGCAAATGTATAGGCTCTTAGGAGAGTAGGTGTAGAAAAAAATCCTTGAAAAATGATCTTGTCTACTTCTGTGTACAGGAAAAGGATCAAGTATAGATATGATCAGAATAAAAATTCCTTGCAATCATAACATAGAAGTCTTTCCATCAATTTGTTCTTATCTGTTTTTGTGTTATCTACTACTAAAACAAATCATAGCTTATGGAAGGTGTCTTGCACAAGACTGACTTGCTATGCCTGGGTTCCCTACAAATTTGCTTTCTTTTTTTCTCGGGATGGGAAAGGCAATCAGGATGAAAGAAGAAGTGTAGAGGGATATCAAGTGCTCCCTTCTTAGAAAGATTTAAGGCAATGTTCTTACAGACGTTCAGAGCAATTAGATATCAAACAGATAAGTGCAAATATCTTCATCCTCCTCTACAACGTACTGAATATATTGTCACAAAAGATATAACAAACTGCCTCTCCTACTACATCTCTGGACACACACACACAAAAAGGCAATATACTGTCACAAAAGAACATTATACTTCTTAAAGCTCTTTTTCTCCATATGCTACTTTCATACAGTCTTCCCTGGAGACACGTGAATTTTCGTCTCTAAAATAGATTGACTTTACTTTTGATTCTCACTAGTTTTCTGTAATATTGGAAAAGAAAACATGTTCTTATTACAGTATTGTTAGTTTTAGCCATCTGGAAAGCATAGGTTTTCCTCTGTGGCATCCCAATGATCATAAGAATGGAAACATAGTGACAAAGTTATGTAGTTTAATAAGCTCCTAAACCCATTTTAATTAAGGCAAGTCCACTGAGCTCAGATTTTAAACATTCATTAGCACATGAGATGTAACATACAAAGAAAAGATCCCTGATCAAGACCTTCAGATCTTCGCACTATGTTCAGCATACACAGGTTCCAGTGACCAGAGGACAAGCTTCTCTGTCTATTGTGATATAAAAGAGACAAGATATTATCTCATAGCTTAAAACATTTTTGAATAAGTGAGCTAGCTAAAAGCACTGAGTGCTTTTAGAGTTTGACCATAAAGGAGACTAAAAATCCATACCGTGTTGGGTAAACATCAGTAATCTAAACCATTAGGAAAACATTTTATAAACAAAAGATTTCAAAATAGAGAACCACTGAGAGTTCATAGAAGGCTGGAGAACTGGATCGTAGCAGCTAAAAAACAAGAAAACAAAATTGCCCTGATAAATAAGAACACAAAAAGTACAGAGCTGTCCAAGATCTCTTGGTCATTCATTTTTATCAGAATTGCTGTGCAGGCGGCACAGTATGAAATTGATCTCTTAGACTAGCCATCAATGAATATGGCATACCTAGACTAGCAACCTGCAAAATCAATCTGGGTGCACTATTAAGATATCAAAGTTGGTCTTCTGAAGGGCAAATCTAGCACTAAGTGTACAATATTTTGATGCTGCATTAACTCTGAGGGTACATTATGTTTCTAAAATTAACATCTGCTACTCAGTGATCAATGAAGAGTGTGAAATAAATTTCTAAGAATTGTCAACTTATAATAACAGAGACAATGTTGGCTGCAAACTGAAGAAAACATACTCAAGGAGGAAAAAGAGAAGAAAGGATTCTGCTGAAAGACGGCAGAAGTTGGACTTACATTCATCAGAGGTAGGGAAGGTAATAAATAAATAATATACCAGTGGCTGTTAGACCAATTGGACATTTGCCTGCTCAGAGTCAAGGCTGAGGATAATGCAATGTGAACTGCAGCATTCAAACAGCAAATAGATGGGGAGCAGAGCAACAAAGCATGGGCCCGCCACTGCCTGCACACAAATATAGCAGGACAAATGCACCTGTTGCACTGACTTCCAAAAAGCACTTGGTGTATCTGGCTACGGACAGTTTGGGAAAGATTTGCTGGTTGCCAGCACTGCTAAAAAAGCACTGATGAAGGGGTAAAATCTTCGGCACTGGTCATAGGCAACCTGTGCTACCCAGTTTCAGCAGCACAAATGGCAATCGTCTACCTCCCAGCTATTTTCTGTTGTAAAGGGGTAGAATAAGCAGATATTATCTGAGTGCCAAGACTTTCAAGATGAAGAGACATCCATCAACAACTTAATCTTTGTTCTCTGGACACAGAGGTCCTGCTCAAAATGTGTATACTCACAGTCCTGTTTTTAAATGGTGATGACACAAATCTGGAAAAGGCTGAAATGTGAAGACCGTCATAGGGAGACATTACGAAGAGCTGCCTCCTCTCAGCTGACACACTTCTGACCATGTCAGATCTGAAAGAACTGAAAACAATTATTGGTATGAAAACAAGTTGTTGGCACAGCCAAAAGGAGGAAGCAAAATGTTGACATTTCTTCTGCCCAAAGCTTCATCCAGAAGCCTGGCAGCAGCCTGGGAACATGCTAGAGGGAAAACTGCACAGGAAGAGGCTGGATGGCACAAGAGAACGGCACAGAAGGAGGATGAAGATGCTGCACACCAGTGTGCAAGACAGTGTCAGAAGGAAAGAGCACTGTGGGATTCTGTGATCTTCAGACAAAGTGATCCATCACAGACACAGTCTGATGCAGGGAAAGGCCTTTTTTTCAAGAATGTATAAAAACAAGACTCATAAAGCACAGCACTACAGAACTGCTTCCTGAACCTGTAGGACAACCATCCCACTGATATCATGTGGCACCAGTCCCTTAGTGCTGAAATAAGTAGTACGGTCTTATCAAAAGATCATAGAAACAAATAGAGGACTTTCTGTTGCTTCTCCATGGATCTTGGATTAGGCCCACCAAGCATGGTTTTTTATATGGGTCTGTGTACATATGTATCGACAATGTCATACTCATTGGGAGCATTCATACAACTATTTAAAAATAGGCTGAAAACCCCCCACATAGTTCAAATTTTCCTTGTACCTCACTTTACTGTAAAATGGCTTAGTCCCAATATTTGTGTCAGGCCTTGCATGCACCAATGGGCGTTAATGACCCAGACCAGCCTAAGCTGGCACCCCTATCTACATACATGATGCTTCTTGGTCCAGGAGCCCAATTTCAGCTCAGCCCTGGGCAGCCAGTCCTTGCCTGAGCCACACCACAGGAGTGCCAGTCCCAAGCCCTGTCTCTAGCTCTGTCTCCAGGTCTGCCTCCTGCTGTTATTTACAGCACTCCCTAGATCAACCACATCCCAGGTTCATCACCTCATCTTGTCTGATGGTTGCCGACTGTCCACAGGAATTGTCACTGTCACTTGCTCTCCTGCTGTGGGATTGTGCCTTCTCAGTGAGATCCCCTGCATCTGGGTTGTCCTTTGCTCCCAGCTCATCCTCCTTTGCGGAAAAGCCTGGCCTTAACACTCCCTGGCAATTGTAATCACACCAAAAGCTCTATTAAATGAAATATCTCTATGAAGGGTCAAACCCTAGAGAAGAAAAAAAAAATGCTTGTGTTGCCAATTCAAGAGGAAATGAAGTTCCACATTTAATATGCAGGCAAGAGAACTGCGGTGGCACTTCCAGATGCTCCAGACTGTGTAAAAAATCAATTCAGACTGAAAGTGGGCAAATTAATACCATGGAATACAGTGGCTATACTGTATAATCTGTATAAACATTGAATGTCTTTCCCCACCTTTCAGCAAAGATTTAATACAGGAGTCTGTGGTGAGCTGACATAATACTGAGATTTCATTTTATTTATAAAATACACCACAGATCATTTATTAATACATGAAGGATCATAAATAATTAAAACAGTTCTGTAATTGTCAAAATCAATGCACAAAATATATTAGCTGATTTTTGCACTTCCACTGTGTTTATTAGCTTACTCAGTAATTTGGAAAAGTCTAATTCACAATGGATTGCATCAGTAATTATGTTCTTCCATAAACGTATTTTATAAACTAAATTATCTGTTAGTAATATAAATCTAGAGAGTCAGCTATACCCTGACAAATTCTCTCTTGTCTTCAAAAACAAAACCAAAACTCTCTAGTGTCTAAACCTCGAAGTTCTTAGCTCATGGAAAGGTTCTCATAAAAGTCAATGGCGGCAGCAGGTTAAATCCAACAGAAATTTTACATGAATAAGGACTTTGTGAACCTTATAGATTAAATTTTTCTTGTCATCACACAGAGGAAAGGATAAGAAATTCCCTTCCCTCCTTCTTCATGGCTCCCTTTTGCAAAGCTGATGCCAAAGCAAGCTATGAACAATAATCCATGCATTTGGAAAAAGCTGCACACTGAAAGATTTTTTTTTTTCCATCCAGGATGATTTGTTTTACCAAACTTAGGAATGCTGCTAAGTATCCTAGTGTGTTATTTACCAGAACATTACTTGTTAACTATGTGCAGAGGTATGTGCAGGTCTTTTTTATACGACATCCTTCTAACATTCATTAACTGTGGTCTTAGGGGTATGTACACCCAAGAGATGGTGTGAGGGGAAAGGGGAGGAGGAAGAAGGAAACCTAAACAGCAGCCATCCAAATAATAAATTACAGCCCATGAAAGGGCATCAACCATAGTTGTGTCTTTGTATACCAGCTAGCTCCCAGGAGGTGATCTCTCAGGGCTTTGGCATAACTTGGCATATCTGGACAGATACCAACACAGGAGGATGGATGTCTGCAAGCCCCACTGAGCCTAGAAGATGATTTTGGCCCTAAATTTTAGCAACTCAAACATAGGACAAATCCTCCACAAGAGTAAATGTATGTAAATACACTGAATCCCACGGAATGGCAATGATTTAGAGTAGCTAATTTCTGAGCTATTCACTTAATAGTGTATTTGGATTTCAAAATCCATTCCACTTGAGCACTTCTGGTTGAACTATGTTATGACTTAGTCATTCTTTGGAAGTAGCAACCACAGCCATGTCATTTCATGTAACTTATGACCCAATATAATTGACTTCAAAAACTTCAATGCAAAATATCACTCTAAGAGCTTGAAAGAAAAAAAAAATAATTAAAAACCCCACTGTTAAGATATTGATGCTGAGGTTATAAGGCCATTTCCAAGCAAAATCTTAAAAACACTTTTTTCGCAGTATTAACGCAAACCTTTAGCTGACAGAGTGCAGGCAGCAAAATCAGAACACACCTGGCTTTTCTCCTAGATGATATTTGGACTTCACTTTCTCCAAAGTCTCTCACATCTGGGCTGTTTTCAAGTCTTGCAAGTTTCCCTTTGAAATATCTCCAAACACAGTCTGTTCTCCCTGTCAAGATTTACCCAGTCACTACTCATCTCGCATGCCAACTGTTCTGCCTTCCAGGTGTTAGCCTTGTTTCCCAAATCCATCCTAGCTTCTCCAAATCCATTAAAAATGTTGCTGTCAAAATTACCTTTTTGCTTTATGACTTTTATCATGATGACTCCTTTGCTTCCTCATTTACCTCTCCAGCTAGTAAAAGTTTTTTGTCTACTTACTTAGGGCTCTTGATGTTTGGGTTAATTGAGATAGACTTTGTGCTGGAAATAGCAATAAACCTCCAGACCTCTTTTAGCAAAATGAATACAATATAAAGCATTTCTTGGGGCAGGGTCGAATCTGGTCTAGGTTGTTGTACAGTTTAAACAGCCTTCAATCATTTTGTTTAATTTTTAGCTGTTGCCATTCTTTAAAATGAATGTCAGTATTTCCTTGCACCTTCAGACACCAGAAAAATGTCATTTCAATAAGAAAAGCAATAGCATCCTTTATAGTACTCAAGCACCTCTTTACAGGTACCGCAGGACCTCTTATAACCTTGCGTACACCAGGACAAGCCTCGTGGCCTCTCCAGTTGGAGCTCTTTGCTGAAGAGTTGAAGAGCCTGGCTGCCTGATGCCAGGGAACAGGGTATGTGACACAACAGACAGAAGCTGGCAGGAGTGGCTGACACACTAAGGCGTTGTGCTGCCACTGAGAGGGACCTTGACAGACTGGAGAAATGGGCAAGCAAGAAGCTTGCCTCATGACGTTCAACAAAGGCAAGTCTGAAGTCTTGTACCCTGGGAGAAATCACCCCACGCACCACTATGGACTAGGGATTACTGTCTGGAAAGCAGCTTTGCAGGAAAGACCTGGGGGTGACCAGGAGTCAGCTACTTGCTCTTATGCCTGAGAAGTCCAACAGCCTTCTAGGCTGCATTAGGATGAGTGTTGCCAGCAGGTCAAGTGAAGTGAACCTTCCCCTCTGCTAAGCTCTGGTAAGACACACCTAGCGTGATGCGTCTAGTTGTGGTCTCCCCAGTACATGACAGTCACGGACATATGGGAACAAGTCCAGCAAAAGGCCACAAAGACACTTAAGGGTTTGAAGCATGTCATACAAGGAGAGGCTAAGAGAGCTAGGACTCTTCAGCTTGGAGAAGAAAAGGCTCAGGGGGACCTTATCAGTGTGCAAAATACCTGATGTGAGGGAATAAAGAAGTTGGAGTTGGATTCCTCTCAGTGGTGTCCAGTGACAGAACAAAAGGCTGAGATCCCCCCTCAGTCTTCTCCAGACTAAAAAGAGACAGCTCCCTCAGCCTTTCCTCTTAACCTCAGTCATTCTGTGATTCTGGCAAGTCTCTGCTCCAAAGAATAGGAATAGCTCAAACAAAAAGGAAAGTCTGAAACACTTCTGCCTCTGCAGTGCCCAACCAAGATGCATCTGTTCAATCCAAGGGAAGAATCTCTCTGGAGCAAGGCATCTCTCTGTCCCTGAAACACCCCATGCTAACCCTTCCTGGTGAACTTTTCAAAAAGGATGCATTTCTGTAGAAAAATACTGACTTGTCAAAATAATCTGCTACGAATATTTCAGTCAGGTGCATAGATAAACACCTCATTTCCTTCTTAAGCATGTTCTGAAGCTTATGTCATTGTTATAAAGCATAGATATATTCTAAAAGTACAAAGCAAGATGACTACAATATAAACTTCCATACATCTATCTTACTTCAAATGTGTTTGCACTGTCAACACAAGCTAGGGAGGGCATGTTATCCAGACCTCTTAGCCACAGGAATTCTTTTCTTTACTAGGCTTATCTGTTCCCGGTAAAATGGAAAGTGACAGTCTTATGCTATTGTATAGCTTCTTTAAACAGAACCTGTGCGTCTCATCTATAACTGAACTTTCTGATCTTTATAATCTTGTACTCTCCATCATAATTTGCAGTCTTCCTTCTAGTTCATTTTTCTATTTTATCATGTTATTTTCACCATTTTCTCAAGGTTATACTGAAAAGGTATCTCTGGAATGCATTTTGCTCCATGATTGTCCCCTTTTATTCTTTTGCTCATAAATAATTCACTGAGGTTTGGGGTTTTTAAAAATTTTTTTAATAATGAGGTTTTTTAAAATTGGACATAGTAGAGATAGCTGTCTACACACCAGATGAAAAAAGACAGAGTGTTTCAGGTGATCTTCTTCCTTGCTGTGCAGGGCACTGGGGCAATCCTGATCTGGGTTACGTCAGCTGTTGAAGGATGCACATTGTGGCTTAATCCTGCCTACGGAGACACAGGGTGTTTTACCTGACAGTTTTAATTTTTGTGAAATTTCATGTCTAAACCTGACAGTTCAAACTCATGCTCTGTCTGTATCACCTCTTTTTGCCTGAAAGATCTTAGAGACAAGCATAAATTGTATATTTGAAAAATATGACAATTATTTCAAATATACAAAAAATATATTATCTGAAACAACTTTATGAAGGATTAGAGGACAAATTTCTAGAAAAAGCATTGTCAGCTAGAACAATAATCAGAAGATCCACTTTCCTTGTTAAGGTAAATTATCATAATGCAAGTCTCTGTTTCAGGGTGCACCAGCTCTTGTCAGAAATTCAGATTAAAGGTAAAATAAAAAATCAAGCATATATATCATTTTAAGAAGGAATCAAGCAGTGGTTGTAGTTACAAGGCACACAATTCAAGTCTTTTTTGGAAAATGAACCAAACTTTAAAGAAAGATCTTTATTCTGTTTCATACATACTCAACACCAGGCAAACTCCTGAAGCACCCAAGTTTGCTTTTCTCTTAATATAGTCGTGATCCTTAAGAAATATTCTGCCTGCTCCTAAGAGAAAGTCCCAGGCTGATTGTCACAGAGCAGTAGATTGGGCAAGGTATTTTATCAAATTAACCAATTTCAAACACAATGAGTAAACAAACACTCTGCAAGTGTTTACAGTCTAAGATTTCGGAAAAAAATGCTACTTTAGATTTGAATTTAGAGGCCTACAAAAAGTGTCCATCATTCAGAAAGGTTAAAAATAAGTCATTTTAGAGAAGCAACAAAGCTTCTAAAAATAGCATTGAATGTTTACAGAAGAAGAATATGCCTCTGAACAGAGAGGTTAAAAATGTGGGGTTTCCCCTCTCTCTGTGATTCAGTCAGACAGTCCCACACTGAGCAGTTTGTATCATGATGCAGCTTCAAGGATACCAGTGTGCACAACCACCCTACAACACTTGTTCTGTTCTAATCCATCTCTTACATTTCTTATTCTTCATGTCTTCAATACCACACTTCTATATTCAAACAATCTTTCATAATGTGTAGACAGCAATCTATGTCACTGCTCCAAAATAGTCACACCTTGCCGTGACAGCATACAGAGAACTGCAGAGGAAGCTGGTTCAAAAGCAGCACTCATTTATGGAGAGGAATATGTCATCGGATGCCAGTTTCCAAACACATCTCTACAATTAGTAGTTTTAAATTCATTTTATTTTAGTAGGCGTTAGGAGCAGTCTGAGCTCATCCAGAGACAGAGAAGGGTTTGTGCTGCTCTGAGGAGAGCACGTCAAACATGCGAAATGGCAGCACAGCTACAGGAGCTGTGCACTGCCCTCACCCTGTCTCACTACTCCCATATCCCTCCACCCTGCCTGCCCCAAAATCTGGGCCAATAACAGCTCCAGAAGATACTTGCCAGTGCTGAGCTCTGATGAGTTTATGCTTTCCTCTTCAGAGGAATGCAGAACAGAATATATTGCCCTGACAGTTTCTCAACTCTCTCATTTTCTACGTATGGAAAGCAAAACTGCAAGAAAAGACCCAAAGGACAGACTTTTCAGGTGCTCATTTCTGAGTACATTGCTCCTACGGACATTTCATGCCCTCTCCAGATAATGACATGACTGTGCCAACAAGGGCAGGTTGACCAGCTGTGTCACATCAGCCCCAGCATTTAATAATAATCAGCTAATGATTTTTAAAGGGTAGCTAGTAGTATACATAACCAGCACTACACAAGCAGGGGTCATTAAGGTCTTTGCAGACCTCTTACAAAAACAACTACATGACAAAATGAATGTGGTCTCATCTACACATGGTGAGTTCCTATGTGACCCCATTTTGCTTTCACCCTATAAATTAATGCACTACATCCATACGGTAAAGTTTTCCTCCACCAACTTGTCAGGCAGGACTGGTCCATTAGCTCCATCCTGAACTCCAAATGCAGACCTCCCACACTTGATAATGGTCATCATGGCTTCCACCTGTACTACACAGGCAGCAAATTTTCGGGAATAGATTAAACCGACCTGCTTTTGGCACATACAAGCCTCACAGTACTTTAGCTCACGAAACTGAGCTAAAAGACCATAGCAGCAACAACTGAGGTACAGTTTAATTGGAGGAATATGTCCTTAATGGATTTAAAATATGTATTAATGCAATCTTGTATTATTCTGCCATGCATGACTACACACATATATATATATATATAATCACAGTATGCCTCTTTTCTTTGGAAATGCTGATCCATGATATTCTTGATTTTGGTCTAAGCATCTGTCTTAGATACTAAATAAACAGCACACAGCAATCATGGAAAGGATACACCGAATATTTTGAACACAGCTTGGAGATGGTTAGATCTGTGTGCAGGTTCCTTCAGGATCTGTGTTTCTCATCTGACAAAGTGTGCACTCATGACACAGGCCCCCATATAGACTGGTTGAAACGTGGGAGCTTTAAATTGTGACCACAGACAAACAAACGAAATCCTAAGAACAAAGATACTAGGTGGTAGCATTGCACACCAAACATTCCTTCTAAGGACCTGAGGGCACCCCATGGGACCCAACAAGGTGTCAGGGGAGGGCCTGGCAACCGGGTCCTATCCCATCACCCCAGCCAGGAGCAAGGCAACCAAGGCCACCAGGGCAGCCCCAGCCCCAGGCATCGGGGACTTCCTTGGGGACAGCCATGGACCTGCACATAGGTCTGGCTCTGTGGTGCCCTTGCCCAGGCGGGGCAGGGCTGTGGGGAGCTGGACTCCGGCCATTCTGTCACGTTGCTGAGGCAGGGGCTGGTGGCCCTGGGAAGATGAAATGGGGTCCTGGGCCATGGGTAGGGTTGGAGAGCCCCAGGGGACAACCAGTGAGGCCCAATGGCAATGGTTCGGTGGAGTCAAATATCTAGTGCTAAGGACACAATTTTGATCCTCCAGTCACTTCAGAGTTTTACTGCAGACTAGGTTGGTTCCAGTCCCATGCCCTGAGCCCCTGTGAGCAGGTGGAGCACACAATTTGTGCTCCCAGTGTACAGATGCTGATTTGCTTTCATCTAAACGCAGTCTGGTCCAAGCACTCCGGGATTGTTTTGCACCCTAAGCAGCTAAAATAAGGAATTTTTGCTTCAGAAACACAGTCCTGATATGGCCTCAAATACTAAAAGAGATGCACCCAGTACTCTCTGTCCTACTTATCCTTGGGTCCAATTTTGTTTTGATTATTTCTAATCTTTGTACACAGGACGCAAAATGAACAACCTCAGACTTGCCTGTTGCCAGCAGAGGTGGCAGTTTGTGGTTTAGTATTTTTAAAAATGAACATGTTTTCCCCATCCCTACCTACAAAACGGAAATAAAATAAAAGACCTGCACAAAAATATGGAAAGAGCTACTTGTACGAAAGTCTTGAAAGGTACTGAAACCAAGGGACTTTAAAAGCTAGTCTCTATGCGAGTCATACTGAAAGCTAAAACCTGGGACTGGTTAAATCTCTTTAGAATTCAGGCATGAAATGTCTAGTATTACAGTGCTTGCTTCATACAAGTAATGACTGCTTGGAGACACATTACAATAATTTTGTTTCCTGAAATTTTCCCCAGTCCATTTTTTAAAACATTTTTTAAATAAGTAATACATTGTTTGTAGATGTCTACCTTTGAAATTTAGAAACTGAGGCAAATAAAAGTTAAATAAATTGTTCAGGGTCCCATGGAAATCTGTGGCAGAATTTCATTTTCAGGGATGAATTATGCTGTGCTCGTTAATAACAGAAATTGTAGTGGTCCAAGTTGCCATTTAGCTTTTCCACCTTCATAAAAGTGGGAACTTTTCCTATGTGAGTAGGGCGAACTGTACAAAAATTACTGTGTTCTGGAGAAATGCTCAAAATAAATCACATTCCTGCTGAGTCCATCGTAGTTCTATTAAGCCAAATCATGGTGGATGCCACTGAGTAAGAGATCCCACTGACAGCATTTCTAATAGTACAAGCATCCAGATATTAAAAACTTGGTAAAAGACAGAATTCCTCATTATTAGCATCCTGGAAGAAAAAGATACCTAAGGACTTAAATGGAGGAAAACAACAGCTTTATGCTGGGCTCAAGCAGATTTTAAAAGGTAGGATTACTATTACTTGAGCATGGATAAACGTAGGGCATATCTAACAAGTAGTTGACCAAAACCAGGTCAATGAAAGATAAAAGTTATGAATATGTTTTGTTAGTATCTATGTGGAAATTCATATACTTTGTTAACGCATTTGAAAATACCTAAAGAAATAATTGGTTCTCCCAAGTTCCAGGCCTACATCTTATCTTTCTCTCACCGTTGTTTATCACAATGGAAGTGATGATGCATAGCTCTCATCAATATATTTTCCAAAATTATGTGGACTGATTGTGGAAGACATACAGTCCTTAGACACAGCTCCTCTTTTGAATAAATGCCCCCTTTATTTGTTAGAGATATGGATGCATCCTTTATTCATGTTCAGCTGAATAAATTCCCACTTATTCATCACCAAAGCTAGCACTCCCTCTATTTCAACCAGCAGTGAGGCAGGATGTTATGCAGAGAAAGCGCTCAGGGTGACCTGAGCAAAGCACAAAGCACAGGATAAAAGTACAATAGAGCTTTGCAGAGAGAACTCTAACTCCAGAACAGGCAGCTTTTAAAACAGCTTTTAAAATAAATAAGTTGATTAGGACAAAATGTAAGATGCTGAGGACAGTATAATCATTCTTTGGAAAGTTTAACTTTGCAAGATGGGGTGAGTAGGGGCAGATGTTGGGGTTTTTCAGTGGTGGGGGGTTTTGCGCAAGAGGTACTGAGTGAAATTTTGTCATGGATTTGCTCAGTGCGGTGCCACATGCTCTCACTTTGGACTGATGAGGAAACCACATTGAAAGACAGAAGCAGGGAATAAAATGTCTCCAGCTGCTGTGGCAAGTCATGCCTCTGTGCACTGTACTTCACATAATCCTGAAGAATATAACTTACCGGGATCCAGAAGAAAAAAAGAGGGGTGTATGTCCATAATATATTTTAAAAATAAACAAAACCAAAGCTAAAAGCTATTAGGCTGCTGCCTCTATATGAGACCAAAAAATAGAACAGAGGCTGCCATCATGGAGGTATGCAATTACAAGTGACTGAGTCATGAAAAGACAGACACAGTCCCAAATTCTTTACTGCTTAAAATGAATTTGAAAAGCCCACACTGATGCCTTTGCCTGTGCATCTAAAGATTGTACCAGTGTGGCAGTGTCAAGCACCATGCAAAATCCTTTTTGTCTAACAGAAGTATTTAATGTTGACCTCACTTAATTCAAAGTGAATTAGAGATGAACACCACGTAGCTGAGACATACTTAAAACAGCCACAAAACCACCATAGTTAGAAGAAAAAGAAAAATCAATTAGTGATACAAACCCTCAAGGCTTCAGAGCATCATCAACTGTTAGCTGATGAGCTTAGGAAAAAACTTTCCCTACAAGGAAGCACTGCAGATACTTGCAGCACTCGAGCTACTGGCAGCAACACACCAGATGAAATGGGCTGCTGCTCTCAACCAGGCAAGCCAAAGCCACTATTGCACCATTACATTGAATTCAAAGGAATTAGGGTGAGACAGCTTTTGAATTTTTGACATTGCACACAGCAGTGTGTCCATATCTCAGGCGGGGTCCATATCTCAATGCTGATGGTGATAGTGTCATGGCTAGGAATTTAAAGCAGCACAGATGGAATTTCCTTCATTTAGGGAACCCCAAAAGCCTGCAAGAAACATTTTGTGTGTTCAAATGATTTTTATGAATACAACAGTGTCATTTAACATGAAATTTTGCCACTTCTAGAGCAAAGAAGTGCTAATCTAAATTAGTGCATGCTCTTAAGCAGGAGGTAAAAAATAAACATACACTGTTAGAACTAAAGGGGGAATTTCAGGTAGGCAGAATCTAATTACACGAGATGGAATACAGCCAGTGACACCAAGTAACACGCTTATTCTTGTGAAACGTGCTGTAGGATTTTCTTTTAGTAGTTAAGACTTGCTCTGGGCCTTCCTTTTTTATTTCATCTGAAAGATGGAGAATGCGGTCATTTGTGTGAAATCAGTTATAACGGATATAATGAAAATTTACACAGGACCTGTATAACTGGATTTAACGGCTAGAATCTGAAGTTTAGGTATGGACAGCATTAGGCCACAAAGGCACCTTTGTATAGTGTCGAAAATTTTTGGCAGAGACTGGAGACAAGTGGCAATAAAAATTAAAGTGTTGAGACTGTCTTTTAAAATACTTTGCACACTTCATAAATAAAACTCTGTATTTTTAGAATATTAATAAAACTGTCCTGCCTCTGCCCCTCCGGTTTTAAGTATCCACTGTGTCCCTTTAAAGCTGTGACCTTGAAAAGGGGAAGAAGGCAGAAAGCAAAGCCAGTAACAGGGCTCCTATCCCAAAGAAACAAAACCAGAAAATGGTAGAAATGCCCCCCACCTCAACAGTTCAAAGCCTACCCATCTAATTTCTAAACAGCACTAATTTATGTGTATATGTGTGTGTGTGTGCGCGTCTAATGCCAACAAAGTGACATTGGAAATTGCATATGATTTCCGCTTTGCGCAAAGGTATAGGTAGCTTATTGAACCACGCGCCAAATTCAGTGAATTCTTCATGTGTGATGGCAAGCACTTGGCAGCTTAGCGCTGTTGATCATTACAATGGTTAGTGGTGGTGCTCTACACCAAGAGCTGACATTTCTAGCTCACTAGCTTCTAATTCCTGCCTCATGCCTTTGTGGCAATTCTGCTGTGAAACAACTTCATTAGTCTGCCACTCAAAGGCAGAAAGAAAATCACAGTGTACAGTTAGCAAGTGAAAAAGCGCAAGAGCAGTGGTCTTGGGTGCACCCACCTCTTCGCCTTACCGATTAAGGCTCACTGAAAGCAGTAGCAAAGGAGCTCCTTTGCAGAAGCATTTATATCCCACTCACCAGCATCATGAAAATAGTGAGAAAAATCAGTCAGTAATAGTAATTTATATTTTTTTTCCCAGTTTCTAGGATCTATTTAACACACGTGGAGCTGTGCAAAGTCATGCTCCAGACATCTCACATTACATTGACACACAGCTTGCTCATCATTCGTCTTTGTCTGTTCAGGTTCCAAAACAAACAAAATCCTCTTCCATTGGTTCATGAAAGAAAATTTGTTCATATCCATGTTATGGATGTGGTGAAGAGATTCCAACCAGGGTGTTTCCTGGTTATCTCTGCAAAGCTGAAAAAAACCCCACAAAGTGATTTTAGTATCCACCCATAACAAAAAAGAAATAAAAAAAATTCTTTAGTTGTGGGCCTCAGCGATGGAGTTTTACTGTTGCAGAGCCACCTATAGGCCCTGGGACACAGTATGTGCTAAGAGTTACGATTTTCTTTGTAAAATCTTGAGCATGACAGCACATGGTGAGTTCCTGGGTTTACTGGTTTCCATTTATATCCCTTCCTCGACAGATGATGCAGACCACGCACAGGCAGTAGGCAGAAATGTCTGTGCAGCACGTCACACCGTCCACAGGCATCCAAATCAGGGATTTGACAGGAGGCTTCCATGGGTCCTTAGTCCCACAAAAGTTAAGACACTGGAGGGAGAGAGTGCAGCTGAGAGTATTATTTTGCTGTGGAGTGGGGCTGACATGGCACCTGGGTTTAGCCAGCTGGTGCTTCACCTCCCCTAAAGCTCCAGCAACGGGAGTGAGCTCCCTCAAAGTCAAATTGAGCATACGCAGCTTAATAAAGGTAACTTTCTATTTTCCAATCTACTTTGCGCAAGTAAACATTTTTGCTCCAGAGGTTTTCTTTCTTTCTCTCTGGACGTTCAGTTATAAACTTTTTTCTCAGGTATAGATGTTGGAATTTTGAAATAGGGATGAATCACTTATGGCATAGGCACAGTCCTGGATTTATAGGCATTTCATAGGTCCATCTTTGTCAGCTTGGAACAGAGCACGAACTGTATGTTGAAAGGCCTAATTCTTGTTCTGTGACTGAGATTATCTCTTTTTTTAATTTGGATTCAGTAAATACAAATCTCTCTGATAACTAACCATAACAAATAATATATCTCAGCAAAACAAGCCAGTAAACTGAACCAATGACCAAAGTTATAAAACCAAATACATATTCAAGTATCAAACCCCCTGGTTTTTTAAATTTAGGAATTTAATATATGAATATTTCTATATTTTCATTAGCAGAGTATCTTCCCACTGCAGCAATCAATCTAATTCGCATGTATATTGCCATGATTTAAATGCAGCTAGAAAAAAGAATATTTTTTTTTTTTACAAACAAAAGTAATATTTTGGAACAGGTACTGTTGGGATAAGAGGCATAGTTAAGGTAATTCCTTTGGAGAGCTCTAGGCAAAACCAGAAAGCGCAGATTTGGACCAGAACACTCCCTGTGTTCAGAGTTGCTCAGAAGCAGAGTATTTTTATTCAGGTCTCTCTGGAAATTGTTCCTGTAAGCACAAAATCTACTCTTTGACTAGCTTCTAGCACTTCAAAGTCTGGGCTTGTGCCACAGGATGAAATAGCTATTGAGTGAGAAAGGGAGCAAAAGCTTTCTGAAACCACCTTGCCAACATGACTCAAAACAACTATGAAGGGACCATCTATAAAGCTTGGAAGTTAGTTTAAGCTCTCTTCACACAGAATTTTTTACTTTTCTGCTAAAACTACCAGAAAACATCAATTAATGCTTTAGAGCTGCTGGCATCTCCAACTGGCCCGAAACCACCAATTCACCTACTGAAGGGCAAAGATTTTTTCATGTCTTTGCTTGCTGTAACAGTAAAGATTTAATACCATGTGATCTATGAATTCTTTATATTTGTCTTGAATATTAATTGCCATAACAGGAAAACGATTGTGCTGCACAGCCAGTGCATGGCTAGACAGTAGAGAAAATATTTCCACAGTGAATAAATGATATACAGCACATAGGTATGCATGAGTTTATTTCAGGTGATCAGGCAATTAGCTGTTGTTTGAATTCCTGAAAGGAAAGTTCAAAGCTGCCATCATCAACAGTGAGGTTTTTTATTTTTCTGCCAAGTAGACAGGTAAGTATACAGATTTCCTCTAGTACCATAGCATCTACATTCAGAGTAGCAGCAAAACATCTGATAAATGAAATAAAACCCCACATCTAGATTTTTTTTCACATTTTCTCCATGCCTTGTGTCAGCTTCTCATCTTTTGCATGATTGTCAATTTTCACCATTAACTTATGTGCAAATTTTTATTTTTGCAATTAATATTAGCAAGTCATTGCAGTCAGTTAAAAAGAAAGCATAAATATGGAAATAGGAATATTCATAATGCTGTCCTCCCACAGTCCCTGAATGTAATAAGTATTCAGTTTTACAGAAAAAATCCTAAGTATTCCAGACACCATATATGAATCCAATTGCTCTCATATTCAAGAAGTTTTGAGGAAAGTATTAGTCTTAGTAGATGTTATGCTCCACCATTCTAAAAATTTTCTAACACTATTCATAGACCAAATTGATGAAAATGTTAAAATTCCTTATAAAGCCATATCTATGTTCTGAATCTCTAGATACGTATCTTTAATAATTTTAAAAAAGAATTTTTGATTTGTTGTCTAGGATAGTATTGTCATAATTTTTTAGAGTTTTAGAGTGCCAGAGCGATATGAGGGAAATAAAAAGCAAATAAACTTGTAAATAAAATCCCCAGAGTTTTTAAGGTAGTTTAAAACTGTGGTGATGCTGCCTTTCGTGTTATTTGTACTGTTTCTTCCCCATAGATCATGACTTTCTCAAATATTATTTATTTTTGAAATTTCTGTCTCAGTCAGCTGCATTATCAAATAAGCTGAACCAAAAACCACTGCCCTCTGTACTTTTGACAGTAAAAACTTCATGTGACAGAAATTCAGTGTAGTATGCAATCTGCTAAAATTTCTTATTTACCAAATTGTTAAAAAAAGACAATCACGAAATGACATCTGCCCCTTTAACATTATTTTAGTTCTGGAAGTTTTTGGTTTAAGGAAGGAGACAAATCTTTTAGCAACAATAATAAATGTTGATTTTCTAGAAAAAAAATTAAAGACCCACTCTAATTCTGTTTGCCTGTACTAAAGAGTATGAGAAGCGTAAGAGAAAACAGTACTTGTCTGAACTCGCTAGATTATTGCTGAAGCTTTTTCAGAGATTCAATTGATGAAGTGGGTCTTTGGCCAGCCGATCAGAATGAATAACAGCATGGTTAAAATGAGAAAATTGTGCAGATGCCAAAGTGGTGGTAAATGGAAGCTTCACTTAGCTGTACATAGATTGTATTGTAGTAGACAAAGGAAATAAAGCTGATGGTATGCATTTGTATCTGGTAGTGATAGCTTTATAATTCAATATGTGAAACCACCAAAGAGGAACAAAAGCATGCCAGTCTTAGTAATAGGTATGGAAGTTATAACTAAAGAAATCATGTAGAAAACAATAACATCAATCTAATATAGCTTATCAGATCATGGTAAAGCAAAGGCTGTTAGAAAAAAGGGACAGCGATTGAGCTCTGAAAAGACAAGATTAGGGGAGAGAAGTTGTCCATTTCACGTATGAAATGATGGCCTTTTCATGAAACAGAAACTAGTTTGTTAATCAATGGATTAGGGATCAGAAGATCTGAACACTTTTCCCACCTTAATAAAAAGAAGCTGGGCAAGTCACGTGAATATCAAATACCTACTTTGTCACTAACATGGGATAATTATTTCCAGTCCCACTGCTAAACTGCTGAGTGTAGAGCATAGAGAGGAGGTGAACAACCAGAGCGAAAAAGAGCAAAGCACAGATGGATGTAATGAAGATTCGAAGCAACTGCAAGAAGTCCTGAACCCTGCTGTGCTGCTCTAATTCTCTGAGCAGCACTTCACCAAGTCCTGATAGTCCTCTGAGAAGACATGGAAACCAGAAACCTGAACTCAGCTCTGCCCAACTTCTGTTCTGGCCATAATCAGGGGAATTCTGCATAAAATCCATCCCCACACATGACTTGAATCTCAGTCAGTTCTAGGTGGGCTGGCCACACACCATCAAACCTAGCGAGCAGCAGAATCCAAGTTTTGTAATACATTCTCCCTCCTTTTTTCTCAGTTTCTGTTGCCAGAACAAGTCTCCTTCTTGAAGAAGTCTGAGGGGAGACTACTAGCCAAGACTATTTCTGCGTCTATTTTATAAATAATGTCATTTACATTATTTATATGTCAAAATCTGAGGTTTGTTCAAACTGATGTAAAGCACCTTTGTGCTACCTACATTGAACTAGTGTCTAAAGGGCTTGAACCTACCAAGAAATATGTGTCTTATGTGCTCTTTTATAATGGCCAGTGAATCCATAGGAACTTAAGTGAGCTGAAGTATTAGAGCTTGTGTCCTGAGAGAATGAACAAGAGAAATGTACCATGAAAAACATGGATAATAAAAACACTTTTGGGCTCAAAACTGAGCTCTTTCGAAGAATATATAAACATACTAAGTTATAACTGTTATTTAAGTAGGGAGATCCATATCATTTGTGGAGAATAAAACACCAATAGGCTCTGTGAAGCTTTAGCCCATTAAACACAGGGAGGTTTATATTATAATAGAAATATTTTAGAACAATTGTTGGTATCCTATTGTGCTGAGACAGTATATTCTTAACTCTGACACCAAGCCCAGTCACAGTGAGAAAATGTTTGAAACACAGAGTTCTCACAATGTAATTAAAACAAAAATAACGTCAAGATCATAAACAACAAGAGGAGAGTGAATAGGGGGTGATTATTTTGCATAAGACGAGAACTAAGGAACATTCAGTGAAAGAACTGGCTGCCAGATTTTAAGCAAACGGAAGGAAGTACTTCTCAATATAATATATAATTACGCTCTGGAATACATTGCCACAGGACACTGTAAATGCCAAAACTATAAATACATGGCAGATGGGTCCATCAGGGGCTATTAACATACTAGATGCAACCTCCAGTTCAGGAAGTCCCTAAACTTCTGACAGCCAGAAGCTGGGAGGGTACACCAGGGGAAGGGTCATTTTATTCTTGTTTTGCTTTAAACATTCATCTGGTGGCCCTTGTCAGAGACAGGATACTGGGCTAGAAGAGCCTTAGGTCTCCTTAGGTATGGCAGGCCTTATGTTCTCTTGATGCAGAAACACGGAAGGCAGCCTGGCTGATCTCAGGTCAATAAAAAAATAAATAGTAAGGAGCTTGGCTCAGTGTGGCCTGGAATGTGTCATTTAGAAAAAGAAAAGCGTATAAGGACAGAACTATAAATGCGGGTATAAACACAGGCTACTCAGTCATTCAAAGTCATGTCAGATTAAACTGAAGGAGGAGATCATCACATCAGTAACCCAGAGAAACCCATTTAAGTTAATGGAATAAGCTGCTGATGGAAGTTCTACAGAAGCACCCAGTTAAAATCAATGCAAATGAAAGGTGGAAGGGTTTTTGGGAAATAGGGTATCAAATGATATACTGGATGGCTACACAGATTTTGGATTGAGATCAGGAGATAAGATTGATTTTTATCATAAGCATATACCACAGAAAAACATCAAGTCAAGTCATTACATAGCCCTTATACATCCTTAATTATATCGTGAGGGAATTTTGAATTTTGGAGTGTTCAAAATTTACCCATTCAAGAGATATTGGTTCAAGTATATCCAATGTCTAGCACCACTCTTATCATCACATGATTCCTTATAGTAGTGTACTGCTCTACACAGGTACATCTTCATATGATATAATGCATCACCTTTAATGTATTAATAATGCTCATTTACAACTAAGCTAACACCAACAGTACTGCATAAATAAATGAACCCTCTATTTAACATCACATGCGGTGACAACAGCAACCTGTATTCTAGCTGGCACATGATGTTAAGGTAGATGAGTATGAGCATTAGTCTATAATACAGACCAGCCGGTCAGTGAAATAAGAAATGTTTATTTGGAAAACAAGGCGTGAAAGTGCACCTCAGAGGCAACTTTTAAGTTTATGTTGCAGATTACAGATTACATTATAGATTTTTCAAACAACCACTAATTGCTCATTCAAGATCAGTAGTTGCAGTTTCTGTTATTTCAGGAATGTCCCAAACTAACACGTTTATATAATACAGACAGAACTTAACTTTCTTTGTGGTATATCAAAAATCCTTTTCCTGGATGAATTTGGTACATAAGACTCTTTCACTTGTAAACTATTTGGCATGACACCCAGGTCAATTTTATCTAATGGTTTCTACACTGTCTAATTTAAAAGCCATTAAAGCCTGCCTGCTTTCTCACAACTCAAGCCATTTATTAAGGTGAGGACAGTCCTATTTGCATAATGAATGGTCACACTAGTGAGTCCATGCTTGAGTTGCATGGAAAAAGACATACAATTTAATTGGAACGGTTCACATTTTCATGCCTAGATCATGGCCATTGCAAGTGTTTTGAGGAGGCTGAGTAACAGTCCTTTCTGGAAGTCCCCTCAAATATCATCTGTTTTGACATGTTAAAACAGAAATAGGTCTAAATAGAGAAAAGCTACGATTTGTATTCGTTGTAGAATAAGGGGAAGTGAACCTCTAGGTGAACACTGTCTTCCTGCCACTAATAAAGACTGTTTTCTGGGGTGAGCTCAATTCCTAGATGACTACATATAATAAGTTTTGCATGGGACAATTGCTATCTGACAGTTGAATCCTGCCTTTGAGATGTTTTGGAGGATGGTCTCACAGCTGAAATTATTGCAGTTTATGAATATCACCTGAAACATCACTGGCGAATTTATTAATAGATAAATGACAACATGAAAATAAAGTGTCTGTACCCAGACAGTGAATCCATTTTAGATGCAGAATCATAATGTAGCACTAGAAAAGCTAAAACACCTTCCACCTACCCGCAGCAGATGTTATATCACATTTTTTGGTAGTTTTGGCTACAGTCAGGCACCTGAATATGAATAAGAGGCAGAGATGAGACTGGCTTAGTTTGTAGGAACTGGCTTAGTTTGTAAGAACTAAGAGCCAAGAGCCACAAGACTATTTACAATTGTACAGGTTATGGGATGAAAGATTAATATCTACAAAAACAGTAATTAACTTTCATATCCACCAAATGTGCTGTGTTTTCAGGAAGGGAATGAAAAGAAGTGTGTTTGTTCTTTTTGAAAGCTGAGATTTCAACTCAGCATTTTCAAAATTTGCAGATTTCTATTTTATAGAAATCTCTTGCTCATGGGATTAGTGAGCCCTGTAGTGCAGTTATACTGGAGCAGCATTACTCAGAGTAGAAAAATAAAAGTGTAATAGCAAATTCACTTAAAAAGTGAATGTAGAACTTTGCTATAAGAGTTCTCTCAAGACTTTTCCAAAAGAAGGTTTGTTTGATAGGAAGAAGTCTTTAAGATGATTTGGAATTATGCAATGCTTTCAATAACTTTTAGGACTCTATCCCAAACTGTTTCAGAAGCCAGGACTTCAGCAGACAATCTAACGTAAGTGTCTAGCATTTAGTTCAGTGTCTCCACACTAGGTAGACACAGTTCTTTTGTATTTTATATTTTTGATCATACTAATGGCCTGTGTTTCCAAGTGCAAGTCTGGTCCTTCAGCAGACATGCTGACTGCCGTTACAATTTCGGAAGAGGGACTTCTGACACAAATAGTTCATCGTTTCCAAGGAAGCTTACTGCTTATGCTCCAAATATCTGGGAAGTATGGAGTTGCAAAACTATGTGGGAAAAAATTAATTTCACCCCAAACACTTATATAACTCCTTCTCAGACTTCACTGGCAATAGCTTAAATAAATGTCAGAGCAAAATACCGATCCCAGTCTCTAGACAAAATGCAAACCGCAGCCAAAGGGCTAGATGTCTGCTAGAAACAGCAATATTCGAAAAGAATGGTCTCACAAAAACTTAATTAATCTTCATTCTAATTTGGTTTTCTTGCAGTTGTTCTTCTTATGCCTCTTCTATCTTTGTCATATGTCTTTGACTGCTTTCCAATTTTTATGTCTCCTATAGTGTCTTTTGCTCCTCCACTCATTCTCAAGTGGTTTTCACCATCCTATTGTAACTCCAGCACACGCTTTCTATTTATTTCTACATCACCGCAAACTTTTTTTTGCATCCATCCTCTAAGAGCCCTACCTTTGTAAGGACTGTTCTACTTCGAAACTAGAGTGGGGAGCAAGTCAGAGAGATTCTATTTTTACCTCTGTTTTTGCCTTCTTACCTCTTCTTTTCTTCTTGTTGCTGTTTTGTTAGTACAGCAATGCAAATATATGCATAGAGAAAATATAGAATCCAATTCCTGGTTTATACCTCCTTTGTATTGGGGCCTGCAGCTCAGAATGATTTAATGAAAACAAATTGCCTATACCAATTTCTACATCTACATCAGCTATAGCAGTGGAGTGGTTTGCATTTAATAAAAAAGTCATAGATCCAAGTTGGTAAAGTTAATTATGTGTGCATTCACAATGATGTTAATGGTGAGAAAGCTGTGCCCCTTAACAGACAAGACTAATGATACTGTGAATTAATACGGAAGCAGATATTGCTCCCTGTAAAGTTCAAAAAGTGTTTGCTTCACCCATTTACTCCTCCTGTTGTAACCTAATGTAAAAGACCATTTTTAAAAATAGTGACTAGAAATGGGTTTGGTTGCGATATCAAATTAGGTTTCCTGTTCAGTTCTAGCATCATCAAAATTTCTAAGCTGATTACATGAGAATATGTCTTTCTGTGTACCAGGTCCAAGAAGCAAGTTTCTTTCAGACTTTGCTTCAATTTGAACTACAAATGTGCAACAAACACATAGCAAAAAGATAAAATAAAAATCTAATGTGCTTTGAAATTCCACATTCTTTTCATAGATTTGTTTGCTTAGAAAGCAGCACGGGTTGTTTTTCAGTGAGTTAGCACATCTAAGTCCCACCTTCCTAGACCTGCAGAAACCAAATTATATGCCAAGACCAGAGTTTGTTCAAACAACTCATCTTTTAAATTCAGTTAAATTTTAGTCTCAGATGTTGCGCTGCTTGTGAGGCTTTGCCTGGGGTGTAGGGAAATGTTGGAAAGCTGCCAGTTGAGTCCCTGCTGATTTCTAATGCCAGTTCTCATATCCAACACTCCCACAATTTGCTTTCTCTGCCTAATAAGAGTCTTATCTCATTGGTCTCTGCTGAGTGGACTGAAATGTTAGAAATTTGTGTCTGTTCATGTTACAGATCTCCCATCCTCCTGCTTAGATTCACTGTCAATAATTGGTTCCGGAGTTTCTCTAGTGTAAGCATTTCAGTTTCGCCTTTCCAAGCACCTTCCAGCAAGTTTTTAGGTACTGTACAATAAGGGTTGCCTGAAACTCTTTTTATTTCGTGTGTTATAGAATGAGGAGATGTTTTGCAGAGTTGGCTCCATTCCAGTTACACTTCTGTTGAAATCTGGTTTCACGGGTGCGGGAACTCTTTCCTCAGCAGCAGTCCCAGCCCCACAGCAGAGCAGCTGGCAACAGACGTACTCAAATGCTGATCGCTGACATTCAAGCCTACGCTGCCCCATTTTCAGTGTGGACATCACCACTGGTCTCCCACCTCCCTGACAAATACAGCAGCTGTAATTCAGCACCTTCCCCTGTAGGTCCCCTTTGGACTTTTTCTGGTTTTTAATATATATTTAGCTATTAATTTGGAGTGGGTAGAGGCAGCAAAGGAGAGTCACTGAATTTTATGGCCCACAGTCAGAGCACTCGATTGGGATGTAGGAGACCAGTGTTCGGGCTGTATGGATTAAAGTAGCTTTTCCCACACTGTGGATGGAAGAGTTCAGTATCTGTGCCAATAACTATAACACACTTTCTAATTTATTTTGTAATGTCAAGAGTATATGCTCCATGTTATTTTTTCTTTTGCCAGTTTGGCTGGTAATTTCTCTTTCTTTTAGTTTACAGGTTTCAAAGACAATTTTTTGCTTCTCAATTTAAAGTGCTGCCCATGCCTGAGTTGACATCAGACAACTTTGGACAGGGTACAGATGCTTAGAGATGCCAGCCAGTCCTCCTACTAAGCAATATTTGAGCAATACCAGGCCTTTTGCCAGGCCTTGTTGTTATGCCACTGTGACTGCCGTTGGCTCTACTTAAGACAGATGGGGTGGGGGGTTAACATTATACATTTGCTCTAAATTTTAAACTAAATGAAAAGTATTAGCATTATCCATGAATTTAAAGCACAATGGATAGTGGGTGAACTAAGAAACTCTTCAACATCAAAGTGTTGTGTAATTCCTGACCATTTATTACTATTCTTTTAAACCTACCACTTTTCAGTGTTTACTTATGAGAAGTTATTTGGTTTGGTAGCTTCACTGTTATCTAACAAAAAATGGCTTTACATTGCTGCCAACTTTTCTTTCCATTACTTCTCCAGACTTGTGCTCTCTTATTCATACGCACCAGGTTTCCTTCTCCACCTTTGCTGCCCCTTCCTCTTTGCCCAGAAAATGGTCTTCATTTTCCTGTTCAGAGGGCTCTCACGCAGCAATTAGAGCTCATGGGAAGAAGATTCACAGAAAACTATTTCCCAGTGAGATTCTTTTATAAAGAAGCTCAGCATGTGCTGCTCCTATTTAGCACCTTTCACACAGTGTTCTCTAAACTACTTTTTAACAGGAGACATATTGTATGATCTTGCTGCATTTTTTACACCGTAAGTCCCAGCAGAGAGGGCTGGGACTAGAATCTAGTGTAGGATGATGAGATTCTAGCAATTAGTCACAGGACACATTTTAGCAATTTGTCAAACAGCCCTAGGCAGTCCAAGACATTGGGTTCTCTCCTACAGAAAGGAATAACAGATTCTCAGTCCTCTTTAAATTAGCGAACAGATGAGTAATCACCTAACTGTAGCTACCAAAGGTGAGCCTATCTCTCCGTGCCATTAAATTCAGATTAATTTATTTTACCCCCTCTTACTATATCTCATATGGCATGTATATTAATAAAGAAGTTAGTAGAATGATCTTATGAAATTTCTTGGGCATGTAGTTAACCAAAATGTGCTGCTCCCATCAGAAACACACACATATATTTTTAGTTTTTCTCAGCTCGCATCATGCTTTTCTTTGAGAAACACAGGAACTGCCATGCTGAATTAGTCTAATGGTCAATGGAGTGCAGCATTCCCTTTAGTAGGATGTGTTTCTGTGTTAGAAACTTCAGAGAAGAGTGCAATAGTAAATTGTAGAACAGCATGCCATCAGGGAGGTTTCTCACACCCAGCAGCAAAATCAGCAGCTGATTTATGTTATACGAGAGCTGCTATCTGTTCCCATGTGTTTAAATGAAACAGTCGCCATCACTGATAAGTTGGAGCATTTTTTCTAAGCTCCTAGCTTGGGCAAGAAACTTTTAGATGCTGCAGACACACTGCCCAAATCCACCCCGTCACGATTTCAGCTGGAATAGACTTTACTTTCTTACTAGCAGCTGGTATTGTGCTGTGCTTTGGATTTGTGATGAGAATGGTGTTGATGGCACACTGGTGTTTTTGATTGTTGCTGAGCAGTCAAGGCCTTTTCTCCTCCTCATATCACCCTGCCAGCGAGTAGACTGGGAGTGCACAAAAAGTTGGGAGGAGACACAGCCTGGACTGCTGACCCCAACTGACCAAAGAGATATTCCATACCATATGATGTCATGCTCAGTATATAAAGCTGGGGGAAGAAGAAAGAACTGGGGGATGTTTGGAGTTAATGGTGTTTGTCTTCCCAAGTAACTGTTACCTGCCATAAAGCCCTGCTTTCCTGGAGATGGCTGGACACCTGCCTGCTGACAGGAGGTGGTGAATTAATTCCTTGTTTTGCTTTGCTTGTGTGCACAGCTTTTGCTTTATCTATTAAACCATCTTTATCTCAACCTCCTTGACCTGTCTAAGCATATAAAAATACAAAAATATATGTCTTATCCTTTGGCTCCTAAAAATGTATAAACACCAAGATAGTTACACCAATTCACATTCTTGACTGAAGGAAATGTCTTGTTCTTTACATTAAAAAGAAAAAGATTACTTATTTACTTTATCATTCATTGGGTTTTTTTATATTTGCCTTGTCTGTCATACCACATTGCCCACTTCATTTTCCAATTACACAGTTCTAATCTCTTGTGATATGTAAATAGGGAAAATGTTCCATCCTTCTAATCTATGAATATCTGCTACTAAAAGAAATTTCACTTTTCCCTGTTATATGAAAGGAACATACTGTACAAATTAAAGAGCTTTCTATGAAGAAATCTAATTATAAAAACACAAGGCCTGATTCAAAGCCTATTTTAGTTCATGGAAAGACTTCTGTTGACTTCCTTGGGCTCAAGTCCATATTCAGCAATGGTTAAATTGAATAAGAAAAGAGCTTATTTCCAGTTAACAAACAATTCATGGGCATGTTGAATGCAAAAATATATTTACATTACCTCTACATCTTCCATTAAAGCATACAAATTGACCACTTCTGGATATATGGTATTGTACCAGAGCAAAAAGTTCATATGAGAATCATATATTCCTTATATGTGGGACTCTTTTAATATATCTGTGCAATATATCTGTGCAGCAGTATGGATTTTTACAGAAAACATATGGAATAAGGAAAGTATTTTCTACTGTGAACATCACATGATGGAGATGTGAAAACTGCTTCCTGAAACATGAGCATTCTTCAAATTAACTACTTGATATTTCCTCATTCAATGACTTTCTATGTCCAGATTTCAGCTGTAGTTCCCGGACAAATAGCCATAGGCTATTCTTTGTTATTAGTGTGCATTTCTACAGCCTTGAAAACCTGTATCCATCAAGGGGCCTGAACACAGAAAACAGAGTAGATTTTTTTTTTTTTTTTTTTTTTTTTTTTTTTTACCCAGTAATACAGGCTACACCTAGATCCCAGTCTCTGTGCCTGAGACAGCTTGCTGTGCAAAACAAAAGTCTCTATGTATAAATTCCCTCTTTACACACTCTCTTTCTCCACTGTGTGAATTCAGTCAGTCTGGCTGGGGAACTGTCAGAGCGACCAGCTGAGTAACGCAATAGAGGAGAGTTTGCTTTGAGGCAAGGAATGGGGTCTGTGGCTCCAGCCTATCTTAGCTGTAGGAGCTGGAAATAAACCACAAATACCACTGAGCTTATGCTGTTTTCTCCCTCAGTAGAAAGAATTACATTTGCAGAATTTTGCCATTGACATGAATGGGATGAGAACTACATTTCCAACCTTTTTTAACAGGGAAAAGCAGTTGAATAATCACTGCAGCAACTAAAGACTGATGAGTTGAAGCCAGTTATGAAACATGCATGTATATTTTGAATGCCAGCCAGCACAATTTTTAAGGAATTTTCTTAACCCATGTGGCCCATAGATAAAACAGTGACTTTGTTTTGGTTGTGTGTCCTGAATGCAAGCGGAGCATATGCCATTTCAAAGGGGAGATGAGCTTGAAAGAGAAAACTGGGTCAAAATTTCTGCCAAATTCAATGTAATTTCAGAGAATGTTGATTCTTGGGCTCATTCTTTCTTAACGCACATATTAATGCTTATTTACCAATGCATACATTCAACACGGCTGGCTAAAACTGCCTTTCCACTACCTCATTTAAGGAAAGCTATCCAAGTGTTTTCTGGACATTGTTAACTTCCCATTCACTTCAAAGATACGTCTCAAGAAAGCAAAATCCTTTCTAAAGGCAGTTTGCATCATAGCAGATTCTCAGCAGCAAATTATCAAGCTGAATGCTTTGTATTATGAATTGTGCATCCAGAACCCTTTGTGAAGTATGAGTGACAGAAAACAAATTTCCTATGCAAATACTGAAACCTCATAATGACAGGCACTAGAATAACAGGTCTTGACTGAAGTTTCTGGGAATTACACCCATGTACATAATAATAAAAGTATCTTAAATTTTGATTACAGATGTGCATGGAATTCACTGTAACTGATTAGACTAGTCATTAAAAAAAAAAAAAAAAGGAAAAAAAAGCCAGCAAAGTCAAAGTATAATAGAAATTATCACTAAATATGTAATAGCTGTAGATATTTGGGATATTTTTCAGTATTCAATGAATTCAGAATAGTTCTATTGACTACAGAATTAGGGAAGTGATCATCCCCTTGTACTCGGCACTGGTGAGGCCACACCTTGAATACTGCATGCAAATTTGGGCCCCTCACTACAAGAATGACATTGTGATACTGGAGCGTGTCCAGAAAAGGGCAACAAAGATGGTGAAGGGTCTAGAGAACAAACTTTCAAGGAGCAGCTGAGGGAACTGGTGTTGTTTAGTATGCAGAAAAGGAAGGTCAGGAGCGGCCTAATCACTCTTTTCAACTACCTGTACCAAGGTGGAGGTTGGTCTCTTCTCCCAGGTAACTATTGAGAGGACAAGAGGAAATGGTGTCAAGTTGCACCAGGGGAGGTTTAGATTGGATATTAGGAAAAATTTAAAGGGTTAGCAAGTATTGGAATAGGCTGCCCATGGAAGTGATTGAGTCATCATCCCTGGAGGTACTTAAAAGACTGTAGATGTGGTACTTAGGGGCATTGTTTAGTGGTGGGCTTGGCAGTGTTAAGTTTACATTTGGACTCAGTGATCATAAAGGTCTTTTCCAACCTAAGTGATTCTATGATTCTATGATTTATCGATACATGGAAATCTGGTTCCTCTATCACCTAGCTTTCCTATATATTTTATTTCTCAGGACTGCCCCTAACTACTTCAGCTTTCCTCATTCAGAAGAACAGCTATGCTAAAGCAGAAAAAGTATTCTAGATACAACTCCCTTTCAGCGTCCCAAGGCAAGGACCAAACAGAACTCAAAGTCTTCTCTGCTTTTCCATGTTTTTCTGTTGTATCAGAGGCTAATCATCCTGTTCCACTCCTGTACAATCAAACCAGTCAGCCAGCTTGATGAAAGTAACAGAAGGCTTCCAAAATACATAGAGGTTGGGTTTTTTTAAAAAAAAAAAAGTTTTAAAAAAATAAATTCATGGATGTGGTCAGGGAGAACTCTATAGAAATGGTGTAAACAGAAGACAACAGACTAGAGATATGACTGGTCTGATACAATATGACAATATAATTTTCCAGAAAAACAATAAGCTGAGAATCAAAACCAAAACCAGAAGATTAATTTACCTTTTTTTCCTCAGTCCAAAAAAAATCTGGAGATGTTAAGTCCTATATCCATGTCATCCATGGACATGACATTCCCTAGTTGTAAAAGATAAAATAACATGAACAAAAGCATACATGTACTGAGGAGCACTGTAAATAACACTATGTCATACAGAAGTTCATAAGGGGTTTGCTTTCTTTTTTAATCCAGGATCCAGTCACAGCACATTTCCAAATTCAGTGTTCATTTCAAGCCTTTAGACATGAAAAGTTTTCCTGATTCTTCTTTCTTAAATGCAAGTCAGCATTTTAGTCCTCATTTTTCTGTGCTTTGCTTTCTGTGATTTTAACATTTCAGTCCTCATCATTGTTGCAGGATAAATATTGTATTATACTGTAAAACAATGAACAGTAGCTATTTATGCACAGCTGCATTATTAAACAATCACCATTTCTGTATGTTATGGATGGCTCAAAGAAGCACAAAACTTCTGAGTTACAAAAATCCACTGTATCTAAGCAATTTAAATTTGACTATTTAGGACTATCTCTTAAAATAAAAAAAGAACATATTAATGTGACAGAAAAATTTGCCTGTTGGAAAAGACACATTTACAATAATGGTGATATAAAGAGATTAATTGGCTATATCACTTACTAAAGGCCAATGAACAGAAAGTCAGATCTTTCAAAGAAAGAAGGAGGAAAATGTATTGTAGGTAATCAGTGTTAAATTAATCAGCTAGACTGTAATGACTGACTGATATTTCTAGCCTAAATGTTCTTGAATAAAAAATCAAGATGAGTTTTCCTTAACCTATGTGCAGCATACAGGGAAACCTGTTCATTCCTTTCCTTTCTGTTGCTGTCTATCAATGCGTTACTGGTTCAAACACCTGATGAAAACTTAAAAAAGTCAGGTGGAGTATTTCTACTGATTTTTCTGGACTTCAGATCAGAACTTCAGTACAAAGAGAGAATGAATTCTTCTATCACTTTTGCCATTACCTCAAATATATCTAATCTTTGATAAAAATCCATATTACTTCTATAGGATTCAAATAAATGCATCACATTCATTTGTTGTTCACAGATATTTTAAAGAAAAGAGGAAGACCAACTCAAAAGCTTGCATACAGTCAAAGCAGGTCAAGCAGAAATAAACACTGAAAACACAGAACTACAAGGTGACATGCAGGAGTGAAACTGGGCTATGTTGTACATTAACTAGTTCAGTATAAGAACAGAGGCAGGCAGAAAATGAGTGATAAATATTCAGTACTGGATGGAAGTAATACCTTCCAATTTTAAGAAACATCCACTTTGCAGAACAAATAGATAATCTGATTCAAACACATTTTAACTGGCCACTGAATTTATCTCTGAAATCTGTACAATTCATTTCTTCTTTCTTGAAACTGTTTTTAATGCCTATTTTCTTTATGACATTGCATACATTTTCTTTCAATGACTTTCTGTCTCTCCATTCCTTATTTGAACTAAGACATGGGCTTAAGCTTTAGGTCTCCCAAAACAACTTCTCTAGGTGTCCTAGAGAAGCCAGTGACTATGAAAATTAATTCTACTTGAGACTTGAAGATCCTTGTGGACATCTGACAAGCCTAAGTGCCATTGTCTTGAAAAGCTAGAGGAAGTCAATAATAAACAACAGCTCTTACAAAAAGAAATGCAGCTGTCAAGTGCAGGCATGAATACTGTGTTCTGTGTGTGCCTCTCATTTTACATGGATGAAACATTATTCTTGACCTTGACTCCCCTTGGTGCGCTGGAGGCTGAACTAGTCTTGTGTGTGTTCTGAGGAATGACCCACCATTGTGCTGTGGAAACAGAGTGGGAGGGAAAGAAGCTACTCCAAGCATCCTCTCTGATTTTCTTTTATGTCCCATCTCTGAGGAGTTGCTGTCTGAATTCCTCGGACCTGGAGATGTTCCAGAGCAATCAGACAGTGTGCCTCTGGAGACATGACTGTAGATTTTGCTGAGCTTTGTTAGGTCTTTTTAAACTTTTCTGTTCAATTTAATTGAAAAAAAAAAAGGCTTAGGGCTGAATCACATGCTCACATCCTTTTTAAGCAGACAAAAACAGATGGATCTCTGTGCCCACTTGCCAATGTAGCTATCCCTTTCTCTTCTTCAGTTCTTCAGTTTTTAAGATATTTTAAAAGTCTGTATGAATATAACAGTGGAGTTCAGCACTATTGAACAATGGAAAGCTCATCTTTATCTGAATTTCTTTTAACTGACCTGTGTATTTGATTTGAACACTATGAAGGGATCAAAAAACCATAGACCAGAATTTGTATACCAAATGTATTCAAGATTCACGTGCTAGCTGAGAAGTACATTCAAACAGCAGTTCATTCAAATTATTTCCTATTATTTCCTATTTAACAATATGCTTCTCATATACAACCAAAAACAGGCAATGCCAAATCTAGAAACATTTAGTTTGAAGAGATTTAAAACCAGGTGAGCTCTGGCTACAGCAGAAGAAAGTTGAAATGTCAGTATTGAATCATGCAAACTCCAGAGTTCAATTCCTCTCTCTGTGTTTTAAAAGATGTCTCTTTAAATTTTGATGAAACTCCAAGTTTATGGAGTTACTGGCTGTCTACAAAGGCTTCATCTCCAACATGATTTTATATACCTACCAAAGCTTTTTAAAGGTATAGAAGCGAGCTATGCAAAAGATCGAGCTCTCCAGATACCAGACACAAAACACTGCACTTTTGCAAGTATTGCCACACTGTTTATGACAGACTTCTATGAATCCCTTTTTCTGTCTGATGCAGCAAAATAAATTGCCTTGCTGTGGGAGGGGAGAAGCCGGTAAGTGGAATATTCACAAGAGTACGAAGGTAGGAATACAGTGTCTATGTGCATTCTTAGCAAATCTGCTAAGAAAAATGCATTATAACTAGCTGAACCTGTGCAACAAGCTTTAAATAAAATACAGACATCTGTCAGAACTTGATTAAACAGCATTTGTAACAGAAGTGTAATATTGCTATAGTTACTGCTTGTTTTTCTTCCTGTGCTTCAGCCTAAACTTCTAGCTATGTGATGCTCTTCTGAATCATGTGCTGAGTGTGTGTATTGAGGGAAAGATGCCACTTTTCAAATGATCTCTATATATTGCAGCAAGTTCTTGGAGATACTGTAACTTAAAATTCTTGTAACACTTAATAATCCTGAACTTGTAAAGTCTGATGATGCAAGACAGCTTGGTTGTAAGCCATACAACTAATCTGCCTGTATTATACATAATATCTTACACAATATGCAATTACAATATAACTACAAAAAATTTGCAAATAATAATAAAAAGCAAGCAAGTCAATGTGGATTCACTTCAAATCAAAATATTTTGCAGGACCTGCTAAAAACTTTGTCCCCATCTTTCTTATAAGCCCCCTTTTAAGTACTGAAAGGCTGCAATAAGCTCTTCCCAGAGCCTTCTCTTCTCCAGGCTGAACAACCCCAACTCTCTCAGCCTGTCTGCATAGCAGAGGTGCTCCAGCCCTCTGATCATTTTTGTGGCCCTCCTCTGGACCTGCTCCAACAGGTCCATGTCTTTCCTGTGCTGGGGGCTCCAGAGCTGGATGTAGTACTCCAGATAGGGTCTCACCAGTGGGGAGCAGAGGAGCGCGATCACCTCCCTCGACCTTCTGGCCATGCTTCTTCTGATGCAGCCCAGGATACGCTTGGCTTTCTGGGCTAAAAGTGCACATTGCAGGCTCACATTCAGCTTTTCATCCACCAGTATCCCCAAGTCCTTCTCCACAGGGCTGCTCTCAATCCACTCATCCCCCAGTCTGTATTGATAATGAGGTTGCCCCGACTCATGTGCCAGACCTTGCACTTTAGCTTGTTGAACTTCATAAGATTTGCATGGGCCCACTCCTCAAGCTTACCAAGGTCCCTCTGGATGGCATCCCTTCTCTCAAGTGAATCAACCACACCACTTAGCTTGGTGTCATCTGCAGACTCGCAGAGAGGGCACTCAATCCCACCGTCTATGTCATTGATGAAGATATTAAACAGTACTGGTCACAATACAGACCCCTGAGGGATACCACTCGTCACTCATGTCCATCTGGACATTGCGCCACTGACCATCCATCAAATCCATCTCTCTCCAATCTCAGCCGGGCAAGAAGTGTGTTTGCATGCACTGAACACAAGTACTTACAGAAGCAGGATAACACAGCACGTTAATTTCTGTTATAACTTTGCTTTATTAACATCTCAGATGAACTGACAGCACTGGGGACTAATGAAGAACACCTCTCTCTGTCTTGTGCCTTGACTAACTCTATGGATATCAGCAGATTTACTCCAGTTTTGCAACATGCATCAATTAAAATTCTTTTAAATTTTGTTCACCATGCTGGCTATCATTTCCACTTCTATGCCACAACTGCAGGTCAGTCAACACTGCTTTCAGGTTCTAAGGGGAGTATGGTTATTTTGGAGTGAAAACTATGTTAAACTCAGCAGGCATATTTAGTTCTAACAAAGCATTTTGATCCATAGATCAGAAAGAGTTGGGGAAAAAAGTCACTAGCATTATCCATATTATTGAAGTAGGGAAGCTAATACATCTGGTACTAAAGTGACTTTCCCAGCATCACAGAGCTGGCACCAAAGCCAACTGAATCTCCTGAGTCACAGCCTAATGCTTTGATTATTCAGCCTTTTGGCCTCCCCAGGAGGGTTCCCCAGTTTCTCTAGAGGATTTCCCAGACAGAAACAACAGCACTGTACAAATGATCTGCAAACCAGTGCACATACAGTCTGACAACATTATGCCCGTGACAAAAATTCTTGTAATACTTACTAGCTGGGCACAGTGGATGTGGCAGACTTCCAGTCATTTCACAGATATTGCTAGTCCTACTGCTTATGCAAGTAGCTACGAGACATCCACTAGCCCTAACTAGGTGGCCAAAGTTCTCTTCCTCCACTCAGACAAAATTTCTGAGACGTAAAAAAAAAAAAAAAAAATAAAAGGAGGAAAAAACCCAGATATTCTGACTTGGTAGCCTTAAATTCATGGTGTGCATTTCATTTAAGTTTTACTTCTTCCTTTTGTCAGGACAACGTGGCTTTGACCAAACCATGCAATTATGCTTCCCAGGTATACTCTGTCTCCAGAAATATGTGAACTGGGGATTTATAAAGTTGTGTTAAAAATATACATACTCTCCTTCATGTCTCCACAGTATGTATGGTTGGTCGAGGGCATCGTGGAAAAATGTAGCTTCCCTGAATAGTCAAGTATTAGACGACGTCACATTCAATGAAGTCAGACCTAGACATCATGCAAAATTCTTTCCAAAAGGACTAAATGCTGAGTCATTGTGTGCTGATACACAAAAGTTCTCAGAGCAGGTTTGGATCAGATATGACACAATAAGTTGATTAGATAACATAGCCAGATCCTACCTCAATTAGTCTACAGCTATCAGTATTTTTAAAACTTTCTGTTATTTGGAGGCAGAGAAGAGGTTTCCAGTAGTAGCAAAGAGGAAGGATTATCCATATTATTTATGACATTTAGGTTCCTACACCCCTTGAGATGTAAAACAACTCCACCTTTGGGTAAAAGTTTATTTATAAGGGCAGTTTGTTTAAACATACCAATTTTTGGAGGTGTTCAGATGAAGATTTACTGTTGCTTACTTGATGGTGTGAATAATTCATTCTTTTCAAGACAGGCATATACTCATTTCAGTGAGGAAATGCCTCCAAAACCACATTTATTGACTTGGGGACCAGCATTCACCAAGCAACATCAGATATGTAACTCACAGTAGGGAATAAGAGGAGCTTTAAGGAACATGCTTAAATCAAAAACAAAACCAAAACCAACCAAACAAACAAACAAACAAAATAACCCACTTTTTGCCCTTCACTGGTCACAACAAAACAAATCTTGTTTCTGCAACATTAAAAAAATCTATTTCATATTCATTAGGGCCAAAACTCAAAATGACATGCTGGCTGCAGGGGTGAGCAAATGATGTACCAAGAACAACTGGAAATAAGCAGCTGCGTCCTGCCCTACACAGTGACCGGAGCTCTCCTGTGCAGCGGCTCGTTAATCGGCCCAGCAGTGTGCCCTGCCCTTGGAGAAATGTAGCCAGCTGGTTTGGGGACACAGCCAGATCCACATAACTGCTTGTGGTATTTGGCTGCAAGCTCTGAAGGGCTGCACAATGCTCCATTCTTAATCTTGCAAGTGGAGCACTATGCAGCCCTTTTTTGCATCGCTCCCTGAGGTACCTGCCTGTGACCGCTCATGCTAGTTAGACGTGACTATAGATGCTGTAAAGTATTCTTTCTATCAGCTTTTATAAAAACTCTTCAGACTTTGGTGTAGAATGGGTTAGTCTCTGATTTATAGTGAAACTTAAATGAAAAGAAAGATTTGTGAACTAAACAAAATGAAGCAAGGAATTGTGGGGTACCCATGATAGATGATGGCAGACTGCAGATTCATGTTTCACTGAAGTCAAGGGATCCAGAAAATATATTCCTTAAGAAAGGAAAGAAACTCTCCTCTCATATAAAAAGCACCCCATCGGTAATAATAAGCACTTTAGATTCACATTCATATTACAAGGGCGAGATAACACGTTAGACACCAGGGATCTGTTTTCCACTGTGCCAGGGTCCTGTTCACTCTGCAGAGCTGGGGCAAGCACCTGGTGTGCACATTCACATGCAGCAGCAAGGACACCAAAGAACTTCTGACTTTTCAGTGCCACCTTTTGCTATACAGAATGTAGAGCATTCTCTAACAATACAATATTTAGATTAAAACTGGATGTAGATGTTTATTTTCTTAGATTTTGGAGAAAATAGGGAAGGTGGGAAATTCTCAGGTGTAAATCTCCAACTGGTGCACCCCGCCTCATCTTCGTATCTTCTCTCTTTTCTCTTCCCAAACACATAAACTAATTGGAAACCCACCCATCAGCATCAAGTTCATGGCAAGCTACAAAACCAGCGCACTTCTCTAAAGCAAAGCAATCTTTCAGCTCACAAATTCAGTTACCATTCTTCAAGGAAACAGCCAGAAGGATCAGCAATGTCAATAAATTGTAACAGACAAGCTGTAAAAGTCCTTTATGCATTTAACGGCCAATACACTGCATGTATCAAAAGCAGGTGATTTTACCAGTGCTAAATCCAAGCCTCAAAATACAAACTTAATATTAACTATAACAAATTAAGTTATTTCTGTGGAGGCAGTCAGAACATCACAATGACTATACAATCATTACTGAAGAGTAGCCAGCTAAAGAATAATATTTTTCAGTCACAAACTAAGTAACTGAATGCCTTCAAAAACGTTGTAATAGACTTTGTACCTGTAGCATGACTGAAACACTGGAAAGAAGTGGAGAAGCTCTAGTCCTGTAAACTTTTTAAGCATTAGAATTGTCCCATACATTTTTATGGCAATATTCATACAAGTAATATTATAGCTTATTAATATTTGCAAGGTAAAAATTAAAAATTGCAAGGTAAAGATTAAAAGCATTTCTGCTCTGGCAGCAGTTGACGAGTATGAAATGGGATGACTGTATGAAGTCAACCAGAAAAAGTATTTTTACACAATACTTAAGAATCTGGATAGGTAAGAATAACAAAACCAAGTGCTTTGATTGTCAGGGCTGAAGAAAGGCCCTCCCCAGACACATGAACACAAAGCCGAAGTACTCCTTTTAGTCAGGATTACAGGAACATTGA
Source organism: Chionis minor (assembly GCA_013398295.1). NCBI lineage: Eukaryota > Metazoa > Chordata > Aves > Charadriiformes > Chionidae > Chionis > Chionis minor. Next base: position 313,671 of record VZSF01007679.1, on the reverse strand, counting down.
AAAGAATTAAATCTTTTTTAAAAGGATATAAAATACTTTTGATGTTATGGAAATTTAAATCATTTCTCAATAAACAGTAATAATACATACACTCGTTTACCTCAGTCCAAACCACCTATCTTCACTTGCTGGCCATTTCTTTTGAACTAAAAAATCCATCTTCCTCGAAGAATACATCTTCAGTCATGTTTACACCTTCACTCCCATTATATTTTTATTAGTCATTTTTATTTCAGTATCTCTGTGAACAAACGAAGAACAGAGACTCATTGTGGTGCAGACTGCACAGACATGGGCCAACATAAAGGACTGCCCTTATGAGCTTGTATACAAAATAGGAAATGAGCCGTGCATGTCAATAGCACAAATGCCCTTACACACCAAGGTAGAGACAATCATAAGAGGGACGTGTTTTACAAAGCTATCAGGAGGGAACATGCCAAGTTAATATCTCAGAACATATGTGGGCTGATGGAGTTTCAAAATAGCTGTAATATTTTCCATTGTATTTGTCAAAAAATGTTCTTATGATTGTACCTAGGGCTTGAATACAAATAAGTGGATCAGCTTTCACACGCTGCCAGATAACTTCAAGATCAGTTCAGCTCTTACCCTAAAAGCAGCAAAGGCTGTTCCAATATCAATAATATTTTCCTGTTTTAATAATCATTATACTTGCTCATACATGCTTTGATTTTACCTTTCATGAATCTGGTACAACAAGCTCTACATTTATAAGAAAATGAATAGCCAAGGGAAAAGGTTATTTCCTTTGGCTCAGGCCTCACTCTTGCTGGGCTGGGCAGTACTATTCTTGACCCAGTTTTATAGGTTTCACATTTGGCTGACCCATTCATTGTCAACTGATACGGATGTTAGACCAAAATTGTCCTAGCAACCAAGAAAGCACACAAAGATCTGAAGGAATTCCAGCATTTAAACATTTAATTTGCGATCTCCCATTCAGTGCGAGTTAGGCAAGGGCAGCTGAGAACATGAGCTAGCGTGGAGTAGGTAACGAGCTGCTTTGTAAGAAGGCCACTAGTGCAGCTGGCTAAAGCAGGGTTCACAGCACGTTGTGAATGACTGCCTAATTAATAAGCTGTCTAAAGACCATATATCCAGTCCAGAGATCGTGTATTGTCTGTAGGAGAATGTTCTGAAGGAAACAGAATGGATGGGGCTATCTTGTAGTGCATGCACATGGAGACAAGGGTCCTCTCCTTCCAGGAGCAAATGATGGGGTTTGCACAGATTCAAAAAGGTTGACAGTGTCCAAGAACAGCCATAGTAACCTTGATGCCTCCTGAGAATCCACATTTTCAATGTGCTGTTAATTACTTGTCCTTCCCCTCCCTGTGTTTTAACTCTTAAGTAAAAAGTGGAGCCAATGGTGTCACGCTTAGTATAAGCGCATCAAGTTCAGGTTCAAGGGGAAGCACTGCTGTAAATCATTTTAGCTTTAAAAGGAAACATGTAGTAATGTGCTAAGTAAAGTTCAGCAATATAGTATAATCTCCACTCCCCCACCCGCCAAAATGGCTTGGAATTAACATGTTAGTTTTAACCTGAAAATCAGGGTAACAGTAAGGAAATGGAAACTTCAACTTATTTAAATGTTGACAAGTAGAAAAAAAACCAGAAAAAAGAGATTTAAGGAATAATAACTTGCACTGGGAAGATGGTCTGTATTACTATGCCAACAGTTTATAGGTGTCACTCGTAATTCTTTTAACAAGCTTCTTAATCATATTGTACTACTTGAGCTGCTTTTATTAATCAGCTTTTATTCATTATTTAATGGGTTAAATGCCTTTTTTTGTCCTTTTTTCCTGTTTTACATGGCCTGGAATATCATCTTGCTCTTCCACCAAAGCTTTTTAGATAGGAGCAAAAAGATCAATTTGCAGTTTGTCTAATTTTCAGCAATCTGTTTGGCATTCTATGGACTAATTACAGTTTTCCTATAACTAAGGTATGTATGACACTATATAGAGATTGCTACTCTTACAGATTTGCAGGAAACCTCTCACATGTAAAAATCCTCATAAAATGGACTTTTGCTGAAAAGTTGTATTTACCTGTACCGAGGTATTCCTGCTATTCCCTATATTTAGAATGAGAAATTCCAAACCTGCCATAGGAAGTTTAACTACAAGAGGTTCTAAAGAGTCAGATTTTAAGTGGCATTCACAGCGGTCGCTGTTTCTTTCTGCAGTCTCTCTGTGCACTCTATAAGACCATCTAATTTCTTTATTTGTTTACAAGATTACCCACCAGCATCAGACAACAGTCAAGGTGCTAACAAGTCATATGTTGCTCCAACACAGAGCAAACAGATGGTTTCTATCCTCACTCTTACTATGGAATGAAAATAATGCAGGTTAGTATGACAATCAGCCTCTGATGTATATAGGTCATCTTTCCAATGATATCAATGAGGTTATGAACTTAAATCCATAACAAGAAAGTTCTGCTTTCATGTAGAGCTTCTGAGTCAGCATTTGCCATGAAACCAACAGTTTTCAGTAAAGAGTTTTCCTTTAGTGACTGATAAATTGGATCTATTCTCTCCACATCTGTTGAGCCAAATGCTCTGGAAAGGATATTATTTTTTAACCTGAAGGGATCATTTGTTTATTGGCAATGGTGTGCTTGGCTAGTACACAATATATGAAAATAAATATTGTCTTTATATTGAGAAGACTGGAATCAAAACGGACAGATCTAGAAAGATGGTATCCATTGGGAAGCCCAGAGATTGTTTGAATTGTTTAATTCTTGCAGAAATTGAAGAAGAAAATTTCTTCATGGATGATGGATACTACACTGTAACAGATGATACAATTTTAGCTGAATATACTATAAACTCTGAATGTGGTAGAGAATCATTTTATTCCCTAACTTGAAATCCCATTCTGACAATATTTAAACTATGTTTAAGTTTAAACAGTTTTCTAGTTTATAAAGCTTTGCATAGTGCACTTTAAGATTAATCACATTCCAGTACTCCAAACAATTGTTTAAGTAGACACCTACTCTTTAAGTCCCTGCATGGTGACATATTTTAAAGTATGCATTCTGACGTCCTATATTCCTAATATGTCCACTCTTAATAAGGACCTTAGAAGACCTATAAAATCAATGTTTAAATAATACTTTTCTCAAATAAACTGGCTTTTTTTGTTAGATTTCCTTTGGCAGTAGGGACAGCTGTCTCAGACTTTTCACGATTCTGGAGTAAGAGATTTTTTTCTTAAGTATTAAAGAGTTCAAGAGGGAATTGAGATTTCCTATGGAACATTTTAAAATGAGCATTCATAAAGCAGTGTTACAGAAAGAAAAGTGGGAAAATCTATGTCTTTAGTGTCTTTAGCTTTAATGTCTTCAACGTTCACCATAGTTTGCCATCAACTGACTACTCCTAACTGATCAACAGTATTTAATATTTTGGTGAAGTCATTCAAAATATTGAATCTCAGGATACAAACACAACTCCTGATACAAATAAAGGAGTAAGTACTATTTATAATGTCACAATTCTTAGTTTTATAGACTTGTCTTGAGGTCATCTGAGAAGCAGACGTTTGTGCTTTGTGACCAAGTCCAGCTCTTAAATTTCCTCCAGCAAATTCAAAAGGACTGCACGTCAAAGACTGCAGCAAGGTAGGATGAGTTCAGAAACAAGCACAGAAGAAAAGCAGCATATATGTAGGGGATACTTATTTTTCTCTTTATCTCTTTATCAAGAGAGATAACTTTACCAAATTTATCCCTTTACCAAGACATCCAAATGGAGTCTTGTGTGGCCCACAACTATTCACTACCACATATTCTCACTTCTTAAGAAAGAACACAGCCCTTATTTTACCATAACGGTAACAGCAAGACAATATTTTTCTGCCCTATTAGTACTCAGCAGTTACTCAATCTGTGACCTTGGGCAGAACACTCCTCACTGAACTGTACGCTGTTTCAGGACTTACATAGCACAGTCTGTAATGAGTGCAGGGGACCAGCCTATTACAATGTCAAATAAACCAATTATTGGTCTGTATCTTGCACAAGTGCATGAAAAGTAAACTATTAGGGACAGATTATCTGCAAAGATATGCATCTTTTCAGAACAAAAAGAAGGTAGGAAGTGTGACTGTGAAATAATTCACCTTTATTTAAGGTTCCTTTCCCTTCCTCATGCTTTCAGCTATTTTGGAGGAAAATAAGAATGCCAGTATTCCATTTTCTAGGACAGCAGGTTTTTGGTACTTTTGCTAGAGAGCCATTTCAAACTGCAGGTGCTATTAAACTGATCTATGCTTGTTGTACATTTGTGCTATTCTTCACATTCTGCTTTTTCAGATTTGAGTAGGTCAGCAGCATTCAGGGCTGTATGTATCCTTCTCCCAAGCATGTAAGAAGTCCATAGAACAAGTAGAAAAAGACCACAAATAATTAATATGAATATCCAATGCCTCCACTTGCATGAGAGGTGTCTTATGGTAATTTTCTGTGCAAGATGTTTCTCCCTTTTTGAAAAGCGCCTGTTATAGGGAGAGATTGTGTTCTATTGTCGTAAAGAAATTCTTTTGGGTTCCCTGTCCTGCTGAAAATAATAGATAGAGAAGAAACTCCAAGAGCAGCTGTGACTTGTGACATTAGTGAATACCCAGAAGTATACCAGTAACAAACAATGCAGGACCAATTAGACCTCTGATGTCAATGGTAACGTTATCCTGTGCTATGTGGTTAGAAGGACAGCTTGGAATCAGTCAGCAAATTCTTAACGTCTCATTGTGAGATTTAGAAGTAACACAATTTTCAAGAGCAATTTTAATAAGAGTATTCAATAATTCCCAATTAAAAACAACTACAGTTCTACCCAAGCTTTGTAGGAAGAGTGCATGTGGGTTGCCAAACGCATATTAGTATGCAAGTTTAAAGAAACTTAAAGTGAACCGCTTGGCAATAACCATATCGAACAACAAAGTTAGGACTAGCACAAAAAGATGAGAGAATCATATAAGAGTGCCTCAGCCAAAGAGCACCAGCAACACCACAGCTTACAGGTCAGACAGGAATAGCTTTATTTTAGTTATTAGAGAAAACAATGATATTGTTTCTTTAATTCTTATGGATATAGCAGGCTGCTGGATCTTGGATTTCTTTGTCTACTTTTCTCTAAAGCAGCAGCTGACTCATGGCTCTCCCCACTGGCCTCCAGGGAATACTTTTTTTTTTATCTGTCCCTTTTGCCTCTGTTTTATCTACTAGCCTTTCGGTAACATCATTTGAAGATATTCATGTATTCATTGCTCTTTGATGACACAGGGGCCAGATGGCATAACAATGGAAGAACAAAAAATACACTCGTGATACAAGTGTAAGACAGTCATATTTCTAATATTCAACACTGTTCAAAATTTACTAGAAAATGGCTACTCTGACCATTCTTTTAAAACACAGCTAGTGTATTATAATAAAAAAGTGTATTCTGTCATCTTCAACTGTAGAAATTTTTATGCAGAAGTCACAGATTAAGATAGAAGCAAATATGGTAGGGGCTGTTTATCACTATGTAAGATGTATCAATCACTGTTTCATCAATGGTAGTTAAAAGCATTAAATAGTGTAGCCTGTGGATATTTTGGTAAATAAAAATTTCCTCATTTATCAAGTCTGGACTTTTCCCATTACTGCATCTTTTATAAGTTGAGACCTTTGCTTATTATGTGCACTCCACATGAAATTCAACTTGAAAAAGGGTTGTGACTAAAGAATAGGAAGTGCTGAAAATACCGCAGAGAATTTACGTGATATTGCTTAGTGAATGCACATTTTTTTTAAATAGCTAAAAAAACCGGTTCAGAAGTATTTAAGAATGGAATCTCAGTTGGAATGGCCATGGGAAGGTGAACTGTCACAATAAAATAAGGGTTTACTAGAAATTCTCAGGTTTTAGACTGCTAGTTATGTTCCAATTTCTTCCATCAGTGACAGCATTCAAATCGTAGTACACAAAAAAAAAAGGTCAATGAGAAGTAAAAGCTGATTTTCCATCTTCTGTAGAATTTATTGTCAAGTAAAGGATTTGAAGAAAAAAATGAAAGTAATCTAATCCAGTTAAAGGATAAGGTTTTAATTAGGCAAATGGCATTACTTAATTTATTTTTTTTAACTTATATCCCTCTGTTCCATAATAAGAGTTCAGAGGAGGTTATGCTTTTCCATTACTAAATCAAATTCATCATAGACTCATGCAAGGGAATATTTTTCCCCAGTAAATGACAAGTGTTTTCAGTCTGCAAAGATGCTGCAAGGATTCTATGAAGTCCTGAAACTTCCACGAATAATTTAGTTCCTTGTGGATCAGAAAAACCCAATAAATGGTATTACCATCAAAATCCAGAATCCCATAATTTAAATGTTTTCTCTTTCATGCCTACAGGAAGATACCTTACATAATATTTTGGAACTAAGTATAGGAATTTTTGTTAGTTGTAGCTAACCAGGGCTATAGAAACGACAAAGACTGTTGCTAGCATTTCCGTACTGAATAATACGTTACATTTTTTTGCTTAAAGTAAGCCTTGCATGTAAAACATTAAATTGTCATCTATTGAAATTCCCATGTATCTCAGTAAGACATGGATATAGCAATATTGTGCAAACTATGGACACAACTTCAATTTCCTTAATATCTAAGAAATAAGGACATGTAATTAATAAGCATGATCTTAGTTATGAAAGCCATGAACCATGACATTTGGTTGCTCATGGTAAGGACAAAGAATTCATCAATAGTGGACAGAGATAAAAAAATTTCAGACAAGATACGTATGAGTGGAAAAGTGTTCAGTTACTTATTTCTTCAATATATTAGCAGCCTACATAACGAACAAATGTTGCTAGATAGATGACCAGTTACATATTAGATACTTGTACATGCTCACACAACCCCTTATTATCTTCTCACTATGAATCTAGCCATGTCTTGTAACAAGTCAATTGTAAAGCTGGCTTCATATCAGCATCGGCATTCTGATATTACAAACATGAATTTATTTTTCTTGATATAAATGCATGAGTTTCCCTAACAACTTATTCCCCAATTACCATAGTTTTGATAACTGATTTTTTATAATACTCTGTACTAATACAGTATATCTCTTGTAACCAATAAACAGTATACGTTATTAGGAACAGCAAATGAAACCAGGAGGAAGGAGGTTCAAGAGCAAGAAAGGTTTGTTTTATTTCTTTTTTTAATCAACTTTGCATATCCAAGCTGTGGAGTTCCTTACCACATGATTTTGTGGAAGATACAAGGTCACCTGGATTCAGCATTACCTGCTGAGTTTGGGAAGGAACGAAAGAGACATCTCCTCAGACTATAGAAGTACCTGAATTGTTTGAGTTTGGAGTTATCTTCTAGGGATCATAACTACATACTGTACAGGTGGAGGTGAGATTGTTTCTATCAGATAAAACTCTTAAAATACACTCAGTCTTCTAGCACAATGTTTATTAGATTTTCCTGGTCTTTTATCATCCTAATTCTGTCCTTAAAACTTCTTGCTTTCCAGAATATAGTCATCTACTCAAACACATTTGTCAAGGTCTGGAGATAATACTACAAGCAATTTTCCCCTTTGGAATGGATTCTTTTTGTTCTGTAGTTCTTCTTTTGCTATTATTTCTTCTGGGTCTTCTCTGAATGTCTCTCATTTAGGATTTCCATCTTTTCAGGGATCAGGTTAGCACTCTGACTGCATCCAAGAGAGTGGGTGTTCGTGTAGCATTCCCCTGTATGATTCTGTTGGCAATGAGGGATTTGGAGCACTGTGCAGGGATTCTGTCTGTATTAAGTCATTACTGAAAACACAATAGCTCACATTAGTGATAGTGTTGTTGCAGGTGAGATATTCAGATCACCAAGAAAAAGTTACCGTTACTCCGTCAGCTGGCATAGTATTTCATGTTATGGTCATAAGCTCCCCCTGTGTTGATCATCCTTGGAGTTGGCACAGTCAACTCCAACACCTCCTTCTCCTTATCGAGGGGCTTCCTCTTGCCTTCAGCTTGAAGTGCCTGAGCTTAGTGTTTCTAGAGCTACTCAGAGGTGCAGCTGGTTTTCCCCATTAAGAACAGGCATCCTTCACCAAACTATATCCCACCCTTAACCCTGAAATAGAAGAGTGTGAGATACAGAAGGAAACCTGGGCTAAGCCATAGGGTTTCAGGAGACAACAAATGAAAACAAGTGGCAGATATGAGAGTCAGAGGGTCACAAACTGAAAAACAGGGAACTGGAGGGGGACAAAGTGCAGCTGTTTAGTACCTGCTACCAAGTATGGTACCACGTTGTACAGCAAACCAATGCAGAGCAAAAGCCCTAGGCAGGGCCAGGAAAGACAGTGACTGGCAGCAGGTTGCTGCTACTGTCCCCATTAGAACAAGTCATTCGGCTTGCAGGATACTTCTGGGAATAAGCTGAATAAACTGATTTAATGGGCCACATGTAGCCCATTAGCCACAATTTGAATTCTTCTGACACAAAGTATTTCCTCCCACATATATTAGCACTCCGGAAAAAACACCAAGAAGAATGCATGCTATAAAAATTAAAGGCAAGACCGAACGTTAAACATGTATTATTAATTTCTATGGATTAAAGTATTCATTAGAAAAATAAGTGATTTTTTCAAGAAGAAAGTTGTTATACTACTCTAGAATTAAGATCCTAATTAAAAGTTAAGAACATAACTTACAGCTGGTTTGATCAACACTTCTTTTCTCATAGGCATAAACATTATAGATCCTCCCAACACCACCGCATATGACAGGGGGTAACAGACAAGTTAGGAACAGGCCAGTCAAATATCAGATTTTTTTCACAGCAAAGTACTGGGGCATTTTAATGCTTGAGATACAAGAACCATACCTAAAAAAGCCTTAAACTGATTCCTCAGCAAAAACAAAAAACAAAACAAAAAGCAACAAAAAACCTAACAACAACAACAACAAAACCAAGCAGATATCTGAAGTCCAAAAATCAACTTCTATTTCTGCTTTCAGCCAATGGGAAAATTCCCATCAGTTTCAAGGGAAGAAGAATTCAGCCACTGGGAAAAACCATTCATTTAAAAATGCTCGGTTCCTGTTGTACGTGGCAATTTTAATTGCAAAACTACCTCAGGTAAACATAGCTAAGTCAGTCTTCTGTTACATGCTTTCCAGCTAAGAACTCTTTATGTTTTTACAGTGATTAAAATTCTTGTGGCTCAGAGTAGTTGCTATCACACATCCAAACTCTTTCACCTTATTTTCCTAATTTCCTCATTCAAATTTTCTTTTTTTTCACTATCTGGCTTAAAGTTACATTTTATTGGAGCACATACTTCTGTGAATATTTAACACAAAACACATGTTCACTTTTTAGGCCCCTGAGAACTCTGAAATCAACTAGCAATTTTAACTGCAGTCCATTCACTTCACTATGAAGTCTTCATGTCAAAGGATCCATATCAAAATGAAAGATTTTTATGAATGGATATTTTCCTCAACCTATGGTGTTAGGGAAGCTTATATTGTAACATCTCACACTCCAGAACAGTTTTTGTTTTCCCTTTCGTGTACTCAGTATGTAAATTGCCTAGAAATTCACACATCAGTAGGCAGGCCTGAAATCAGACACCAAAATAAATTCTTGAATTTCTTTCACAATTAATTAATGGCACAACAAAAAAACCATGTTATTCTCTTGAACTGAAATACCACATTATTCCCAGCTGTACAAGAGAAACTGGCATTTAAAAAAAAAAAATCATCAGAACCTTTAAAGGAATAAATTTTCAGTGATTTCAGGAACACTTGGTCCATATAAATATCTTGTAAGTAAATGCTTTCAAAGGCACTGTTCAAGCAGTAGGCAAAAGGGTTTCCATTTATAAAATGGTTTCTATTTATGGGAAGGAAGGGAGTGCCCACTCTGGCTAACACGCCGGGGGCTGTCGTTATGCTGCCATTAAAACTTACTCTCAACTCATAAACAGACCTATTTCAGTTTAAATGAAAAGGGAATAAGTCATAAAAAAATAAAGAACATGTAAAAGGATGAGACAATTTGCAAAACAGTTAATTGCACTAGCTTTTGGAATCACAAACAATAGGGCTGTTTAACAGAAGCAAAACTCACAGCTATAGAGACTATAGCTCAGGCAATTTACTAATTAGTCAAATGTATCCTTTTGCTACCCAAGAAGTATTTATATATTTGGTTTTTCAATTGATTATTTACTTATTTATTAAAAGCACATTGCTGAGAGGATCCTGGGAAATCCCACACATTTATCCACTGTCTAAGCTGAATACAAAATTTATCGGAAGACATAAAATATTTCATAGTTTTAAAAAAAAATTGTTCCAGCATGTTTTTGGCAAGATTTTAGGCTTTGTCTAGCAAGCTCTTGCATCTAGGATTCCTTCTGTAGTTAATGGGAACCAAGGACTTCATGGAGTGAGCACAGGTGAATTTAGCAATGGCATTTCCTGCTTCTGCAAGAGGAAACCCACCTTGTCAGTAGGCATTAACTGATTAGAGAAAACTATATGTTAACGACAGAGGCATCAGTGATTGATAGCATTGCCAGGTACTCCTCCATCTATAAAACCCCTGAAAAAGGTAGTATTAAGGAGCAGGTAGCAATATATGCCATAGCTTTTTCATATACCAGATATACCAGTGAACAACTATTTTTCCTTCTAGTTTTGCTTCTAGATTGCTACAGCATTCTTTCATTGAATGCATCCACTTTTCAAAGCTTCCAGTTTCTTTCTCTCACCTAATTCCCCTTTGTCATGGGGACTTTATTAGAACTGTAGCTTCTCCCTTAAATATTTGGTGATTTTACAGAGCATGTTGGAACAAAACATTAGCATTCTGGGAGACTGATACTGGGAAAGGAAGAAGAAATTACAGCAAAGTAAAATTTACTGAACACAATTCTTAAGAAGCAACTTTTGCAAGAACATTTTGAACCTTTTCCAATACCTGAAGAGCACTCAGTATCACCTTTGGAAAGAGAGTAATGGGGTTTTACTTGGCAAATTAGGAACTGAATTCCAAGCAGAGATTTTGGTATTTACCAAGGTAAGTACCTTGAATGAATCAACATGAATAAATAGATAAATAAAGAGAATCCTCATTTAATATTTTTTTTAATCAGGGGGAAGGTAGTCAGTTGAAGCAGCAACAACTACAAGGAAACTCTTCAACAAGTTAAAGACCAGTTTCAGGTCTTGCTGTGAAACAGGAAAAAAACATCATTGACACTTGTTGGCACAATAAAGGTAAAAACCAACTGCACCAATCAGCTTGAAACATCCTTCCTTACATAGAAGCCAAACTCAGATCTCCTCTAAGCAGTAGTAAATCCATTAACTGTAACAGTATATTCAATTAAAGTTGCATTTGTCATAGATCTGAATGTAGCATTATAAGCCCACACTTTGCATTACAAGCAGCAGAAAGATTGCTTACTCCAACTCTATGGCATGGCAGGGACAAGTGCAAGAAGGTAACTTCAGCCTCTGTAAAAGGGAACTTTGTTGACTCCTAAAAGCTGAAGTCAGACCCAAATTATAAACTGCTTTGAAGTATAATAAAGACCCTTCTTTTTTCCAGGAAATGTGTAATTTTAATATTACATGACAGAAACTGGAAGCACTTGTAATAAAATAGTCAACCAACCAGATGATGCATAATGCAATTGGGAGCTAGGTCCGCAATATAATGAAGTACATCGTTTTCCTGGCTCAGACTGTACAGATTCCAAGTCTGCAATGAGAATGATAGTGAGTTTTAGGCGTACGTTACTTCCATGATACACAATCAAGTCAGAAAGTTCACGGTTTTGCACCAGATTGTAGCCTCCTGCGGCATTACATTGTAGATTAGCAAGTCTATTGGGAGCCCAAAATTATCCAGTTATATGCAAGACTGAAAGTTCCCAGCCCCCCAGGCTCTACAGACGATGTCAACCACTTCAGTACAGGAGTCTTCTGACTTACCAGTTTATCTTCAGCCATTTTTGACATAGACATTACCTCCACATACAATTTTTTCATTACAAGAACAAAAAGCTGCTTTTTCAGGTCAGATCACTGATCTGTGTTTAGAAATGTTCTTTGGGCAAATGTTCTCCTTAATTATACTGAAATAACCACATCAACTTTAGCAAAGTTGCACAAATATAAACACGAGCAAAAGTTGGACACACGATTTCAAATCAACAGCTAGTTGGTCCTAGATGAAAGGCTCTGGATAGACTTTAATGAACTTAGTTCCCTTGCTAATTCATTGAAATATTGAGAACTAAAACATAACATAATCTCTGGAAAATATATCAAAGAGGTATTCAACAAGCATAGTTACATGAAAGAGTCAAATAACACAAGTTAGAAAAAGTCTGTCCAGAGGCAAAAAGTAAAGAAACAATTGATGAGAATAAATCAAACAAATGGACTGATTCCATCTTAGAAAACATAAAACCACCAACTGAAGGTTTGAAACTAACACTTCAAAGCCACTTATAATCCATGGCAGTGTAATGTAAATCACGGAAGAGAATAACATATTCTCAAATTCCAGTTTTAAAAAGTTAATTATGCATATTCATACAGGATAAAAATATGCCATTACGAACCACTCTCCCATTTAGAAAGCAGAACAATTTATTTATATTTATACAGCAGAATTGCTGTATAAAGAAGCTTACTGTGAAGTGAAGAAATGGTTGTTTGGTCTGATCAAAATATTCAGTCCTGCTTTTTATGTCCCCGATTCTAGGTTTTCATGTTTTGCTTTTAATAGTATTTATCCCCTCTGAAGGTTCCTTGCCTACAAGAAAGCTTCTTCTACTTAGCTGCATTGGCTTTTATGGTCATTTGTTTCTGTAGACTTGATCAGAATAAATTTGAATTTCAGCTTCACAGCCCTCTAAATATTTGGTCACTTGGAGTGGATTTCCTAGGTGCTCTGTAAAACTGAAAAACAACATACAGATTCGCTCTACACCCTTGCAAAAAAAAAATCAGATTCTGAAAGGGAAGCAGATGCCTTCCTATAGGCTTTAACATTGTCAAAAAGGCCACATCTAATCATCTTCCAAACCCAGTTTCTACACTCCATTTTCTCCCCTCATGGGTTCATTCTTCTTTATCATTCTTGTCACTTTCCCAGGCTAACTTCACAAGAAATCTCTAACTGTGCAGTCTACTAACAAGACACTTCAGAGAGTTATCTATCTTTTCATTTGGACTTAGAATGGTTAGCTCATCGCATGGATAAATATACTCACCAATGACAAGGTTTTGGCATTTTCATAGGTATCAGTTTCCAGATTCACCCGTGCCACTATGGAAGTTTGTGGTATGAGTTGGAAAATTCTTTTTTTTTTTTTTTTTTTGGAGGAGGATGTTATACACAAAATGAAAATATAGTATCTGGTAGGTGACATCCATCTCTCTTCTATTAAAATCAAATGTGTCAAAACCAGATCTGAATGTTTTGAGTCCAATATTTGAAAATTATTCACCTAAAGAGTTCTCTAAACAGAGAACACTGATATTTAATATGCTTTTTAAAACTGCAGGAGTTTTGAAGAACTGGAAGGAAGCTGGAGTGTTTTGAATGGATAATTCAGATGTAATTCAAGTAACAATAAGCTTGTAAGTAAGGCACTAATTATGGACAAAAGCAACAAAAATGGCTTATATGGAACTCAATAGCAAAACACAGAAGAGTAATCTAATTAATAGGTATTAATATTAATTTATGTAAATAAAATCTTAACAAACCAAACTGACATAATTCTGAGATGAAATTGCAAGTTCAGGTGATGTGTTTCAAATGGAACCTGCCATGTAGTCCCCTAATACATGTTACCACTCCTAGTAAAAGACTGTAAGCTTTGTCTGAGTTTGCAAGAGCCTCTTGACTGATGCTCTTCAGGCTCGGGTTGTCTGAAATTTTCTTGGGCTACCTATTGCTTTATTTTACTTGGTTTAGCTGTGACAGCCATTTCCTTAATCATCCAGGTTTATCGGATTAATTATTTTTACTTTTGTTTAACTTTGTATGGTACAACCACAGTTTTATATAGATAGCAGTAGCAAACAGTTACTCTATGTAGCATGAGATATTTTATGACTAAATCAAATATGCAGTGTAGAAAAATACAGATCTGGTACAATAACAGAGGCCTTGAGAAGGGGAGACAAGGGTGCAATGTAGAGGACTACAGTCAAGATGAGAGATGAGGCACAGGCTTGACATTGAAGACCCCATGGCTGTAAACAACTCAGTAATGGTCCGTTAAAAAATGCAAACCTGGAAATGGACAAAATTAGTTTTCAGATAACAAAGAGAACAAAGAAATAGTATCTTACATGTAAAGGGCATCGTATATCATAAATTCAGGTGTAACATGAAACTGCAGACCAATGAAGAATGAGAAAGTTGTGAATGAATTTTATTAAACATATAAAAATGACCCCAGTACGTCACACCAAGGGAAAGAAGAAACCACCAACATGAACACCATATTCTTTCTGACAGAGGACTGCTGACAAATGTCTGTAACACTCCCATGGTGAAACTGTTGATTTTAGGACCCAGAGGAGCAGTGGAAGGGAGAACACGAGATTGGGAAAGGGGATAGAAACCAAGAAGTGTGTGTATATCAATTTTTACTGCATTATTATTCCTTCTTTTCCTGTAACAATTAGATCTGCTCTCATAATGATTTGACTGCTAAGATTTCAATTATGTGAACAACAAATTCTTGGCTTTACTAATGTAAAAGTTGTGTTTTCCTCTTGCCCCTAAACAAGATTTTGAGCATAACAAAATGAATGATATGAAATCGTTGCAGGTAAAATTTTCAAATTGTACAAAATCTGGGGAAATAGCAGGTAGGAAACCTACTAGGTCATCAACGTGGAGTATGGTGGCAAATAATGGCATAAAACCACCCACTTGGTTTCCATCCATACTTCCAGAATTGTGTTAGCATGGTGAAGAGCCACTACAATAGCTATAGACTGGCTGAGTTCATAATAGTTGAGACTAAGACTTCTAGATAGTCTTCTAATATAGCCAGAGCCTACTGATTGCATTGCCCGGGATTTACATAATTTTCTTTTTCCTTTTACATTTTCTGTGAAAAGAATGTTTTCAGGCTTCCCTAGTGAGCACTCACAAGCACAGAAGGATAAAAATAAAATGCTAACTAGCTTTAGTGGTTTAGGGCCATATTCAACAAGGTATGTAAATACTGGCGTGTTGAATCTTGTTGAACCAGAACTCTCCAAAACTTTAAATAAGGAGTTACATGTTAAAACATTGATATAGAAGAGGTGATCTATTGGTGTGTACTTTGCTATTTCTAACAGTATGTGTAATCATAGAAACACAGAATCAATCAGGCTGGAAGGGACCTCTGGAGGTAAACTGGTCTAATCCTTCACTCAAAACAGAGCCAATTTCAGAGTTGGATCCACCTTTGAAGATACATCAGGTTGCTCAGGCCCTCGTGCAGTTGAATTTTTAGTATCTTCAAGGTTGGAGTTTTCACAGCCTCTTCAGGAAGCCTTTTCCAGTGTTTGATTACCCTTACAGTAAAAAAATTCTTTCCTAACATCTAATACAAATTTCCTGAGTTACAACTTTTATCTGTCGCCCCTTGTCCTATAACTATGCGCCTACTAGAAGCATTTAGTTCCAGAGAAACTGTAGCCACTTAATTGATGTTGAAGAGAGCAGTAAGATCCTCCCTCAGTCTTTTCCAAACTAAACAAACCCATTCTCTCCACCTTTCCTTATGCATCCTGTGCCCCAGCCCTTAATTGCCTTGATGGTCCTCTCCTGAGTTTGCTGCACTGTCTAGTTCTGAATGTATAATCGATCGGCTAGCAAGCTCTCAGTGTATAATAAACTGCCCAAAGGCAGTTTGGATTGTCAAATGTCATATCTCCTAGAAGAACAGTGGAATAAATATGTAATGTCTCCTCTAGTGTATCTGCCAGTCAAGTCACTGCATACAAAACTGGGGCTTTGTGAACTTACGACAGAAAATTTCCTCCCTGTAAAACACCTTCTAGCGTTTCAGACAAAGAGTCTGAAAGATAGGAAGAGACATTTTAAAAAAGCAGTGGGACACAGAGAAGAGCAGAAAAGGGATGAAGATTTAAGGATGCCAGTAATAGGGTTTTACTAAATTATCAGCCAAAACCAAAGAGCAGAATTCAATGACCAGAGAGAAATTGGAGTGTTCATCTTCCAAATCTGGAAGAGCCTGTACAGACAAGGATAAATTTCCAAAGACTGCTCGAGGGCATTGAAGAAATATATTTATTAGATTATTGTGTGCTTTTATATTTAAAAGGAAGAAGATTTGTCCAGGAAATCTTCTGCCATATGAAGACTGAGTATGTTTGGTTTACAGTTCAGCTTTTCAGAGAAGATTAAAAGGTCCCTGGGAGCTGATAATACGAGAGGGGCTGAGGAAAGCAGCTCTGTCTCAGGAAGCAGACAAATACTGGGAACAGCATCCACAGCAACACAGAGAGGAACTTTTGCCACATACAATGTTTGGACTCCACCAGAATCCAGACAAGTCCCAAAAACATGGCAGCTTGAAGAGGCCAGAAAGGAAGCTTTGATTGCGGTTGCAGAGCACTCTATTTCACTTCACATTATACTGGTCTAGAGGTGACATCAGAAAATGATGCAAGGCGTTATTCTGATCTCTTTCCCAGTGTCATCCTCTTCCCCCCTACCTGTAAAAATCAAAGCCATGGGATTATGGATTGGCACATGAAGGAGGAGAGAGGGCATTCCGCCCAGTTTTTAACTGAACACAGCAACAGTCAAAACAGAGTGTAAGAGGCAACTGTGTCATGCTCCTAGTCAGCAGTGCGTATTCTGTCAAGGAGGACAAAGTACGGCTGGGAAATCAAATGGAAATAGATGTGTCACTGCAGCAAGTGCTCCCCTTGTTGCCTGACAGGGAGGAATGCTTCCCACCACACTCTCTGGCCTGTGCATTGCTGGAGCTGGATGCAGCCCCTACAGGCACAGGTACTACAGCGTTCAGTTTACAGCTAATATTGACACTTAATAATCTATCAGAAAACAAGTACTCTGCCTCAGGGTCTCTGCTATGCTTTCAAACATTCTTCTTGTCTTGCAATACCAAGTTTTACCTTAAATTCCCAATTCAGCCCCACTTAAAAAATGCTCATATAGGATTTCAAACACTAGGGAGAAGGTGGGAAAAAACAGTCCCAGGGAGAACAGGAAGGCCCCTTTGGGTGGCAACCTGCATTTAGATTGGCTCACATTGCTTGTGAATCCTCAGCCTCACTCTTACCAACCGTTTTTCTTTCCCAGAAGAAAGTCTTTATTTTACTGTATACTGTGACAAGAAGTTTCAGTGACTTTTTAACCTCTACCGTATAAGCAGGCCTATTTGACAGTAATGCATAAACCAAAATGGTTTTTAGGCATAGCAGCAAACTACTGTGCAAAAATCCCCTTCAAATCTTCCTTTTGTAAGTTATATTTGGTTCTGTCATCTCAGTCATTGTTATCAAAGAGTTCATGCAAAGTATTTCATTACCAAGAAAAAAATAATTTCTGTCTATTAATGCTTCAGGAAGTAATTTTCCGGACTAAACAACACAAAATGGCATCAGAGAAAAAAATCTGTTTTCCTCTCTTTTGAAATATAGATTACCAAATATATTAAGAATAGGTGTCAGAGAAAATAATTCTGCTTGTTTGCAGAAGCAAGCAACCACTCTGTATAATCCCATTCAGAATCACCAAACTATAATATGAAAACAAGACAATGCAAAAGAAACACGGGCAAACCTAACTGGTTGTATAGGAAGGCTGTTTCAGAACCTCAGTGTTTCTTTCTGTGGCTGGAAGCCCTTTCCAAATTTCTTACATTCTTTTGTTCATGACTAGTCCAGATGTTTTTCTTGTGCCAAGATTTCTCCAGGTTAAAGAGTTGAAACAACATGTCTTTATTTACTTTCAAAGTAGCTTGCTGGCCTCCCTAGCTCTAAAGGGACATGCAAAGGACAGATACAGAACTTCATTTGAAATTAAGGCAACTGCCTCTTCTCTGTCACCACAACATGAAAAATAGCACACCGGTCCTCCCAAATCAACCTGAACTCCCCTCTGCAAGAGAAAAGCAGAATAAGAGTAAGCAAACAGTAAATTTTGTCATTAGCAAAACCCACCGGTGTTTTCACTCCAGAAAGATAGAACAAAGGTCTAATGCTACATCTACACAAGATTCATTTGGACAAAAAAAACAGGTTTCCAAGATGATTGATTTGAAAACCATGAACTTTGGGGTCTTCTATGTGGGCTCAAGTTTAAAGTTCTTGATCAACCTCCAAAATTCAGCTCATCACCATTGTTTTAATAGACATTACTCTCAAAAACATGTGTGTGAGAAAAGTAGTGTTTCTAGAAATGATTTTATAATTTTTTTTTTGGATGAGATTAAAGACAGTATTTTAGGGAGACAGGAAGAAAAAAGCCTTCAAAACCTGGGGAGAAAAAAAGAAGTAGGTCAAAAAAAATAGTTTTTTCAATTGCACAGTCTTAATTTATGGGACACTGATGGATCATCAGAGCATAAAGAAAACCATGCTGGTGTTTTGAAGGCTAAACTCAGTGCTTGGGGAATATAACTGACGCCAGGCTTTTTTTTGCTTTTTTAATTCTCAGTTCAGTCTAGATTTCCTCCAAGGCAGTGAAGTTCCATGACTTTCAGTGAGGTTAGATGCTCTCAGTTCAACTTTGAATCTGTCATCTATAGTATGAAAGATTCCTTCTTATTTTTATCATCCTAGTTGGAATGAAAGAAGCATTTTCAGCTATCTTATCAGCTAGCTTTGCAAGACTCTCTTCTCACTCCCATCTTAGGATGTATTATTAATGATAGAAAAGCACAGCAGGCAACAGAATTTTACACAATAGATGGTGCTCAGTGCCATGCCAAGATATTATTAATGTAGCTTTTTGTGAAAACAAAACCAGATTTAAAATACAGCCTGTAGCTCATGAGGCCACGGCTTAATATTTCAGGATGGGAATCTTCTGTTATGGACATTCTGATTCAGAACAAAAAAGCAAGATGGCTCTAGTTCAGCATTGCTTATGTCTGTGTCTCTACACCCTTCTTTATCTCCCAAAATCACTAGGCATTGTCAGTACATCCTTGGTGCTTTTTTCCCCCCAACCTAAAACCCTGCAGGAAACCTGGAAACAGAATCACTTGGTTTTGTTTCGAAATTCACTGAGAGTCCTATATCACAGTCCCTCAAAAATAGTTATTAAATCAGAATAGAAACAGAATCTAATTTGGTTCACATTCAAGACTTTGTTTAACTGCTAATCATTGTCCAAAAAACCCCAATAACAGACTTCATTATTTTAGCTGATTTTCATTATCAGAGTTAGTTTGCTTGCTGTTCACATCACTGTTGAGACATGAAAATTAGCAGCAAGAGAATAAGAAGAAAGGAGTTGATCCACCCAGCCTGCAACACTAGTGTTCCCTCATTGAGACTGTAGATATCGGGCTACTGAAGTTCTCACCAAGCAAAGGCATTTTGAAGAGAACATGATACTTCAGCTGGGGGTAAGATTATGCAAAGCATCAGTTTGTATCTGACAGCAATCAGGTGTCAGTGTTACCTTTCTGCTTGCAAAACACCCAGCATTGGAGCTGTGACTTCCCTAAAGGAATTTTCTCTCAGCAGTTTCCTGAAAGCCAGAGAAAGATGAACTTCATTTCCACCAGTGAACTGTAACGGGAGAGCTCTGATGATACATTACACATAAGAAATGAGTCATGCTGTGGTTTCCTGCTTCAGTTTATTGAGTGCAGAGTTGCTTGGCCTTTTTCTCCAGCTATGACCCTTCTGCTCAGAAGTCCTTGAAGATAGCTCTCTCCTTTCGCAGTCTCTATAGTTACAGTCAGGATCAAGGATACAAGTTTGTTATGCAGGCTCCTACTCTTGGCTCAGAGGCAAAAACCTACACCCACATCTTGTAAAATTATGGTGGCCAACAGCAGCCTGAAATGCAGACAAGAGCAACACAACTAGACAGCTGGCTTATAACTGCACCAGTGTTTTAAAATTATGTACTTTTTTTTTAATCTAGAAGTATCCCCAAGCGTCTCATATTATTAAAGACCTTTATTGTAAATTTCAAATAGTTCTACAAACTATCTTGCCAATGTCGAACTCCTCAGGAATCAGCAGCATGATGATTGTGAACAAACTAAGAGCAGCCTGTTGATCGAACATGACAGGGCAAAAAGTTCAGCGCACTCTAGATGTAACCTACTAGTTGAAGGCAAATTTGTGTATAATTTGATGCATAATTCTTGATAATTATGATATTTAATTCTGATAATTCTTACCTCTGATAAGACAATGCATTGTCATATATATACATCTTCATCATAGGAAAGTAATGGCATATAATCATGGTCAAAATATTTTCTTAATAGCTTAAATATCAGCTAGGTAAGGGAAGGGAAAGCAAATTGTAAAGTGGAAGTGCGTAAAGACCAGGTGAAAAATCATTGTTTCTAAACAGTGTAAACAGGATACTAGCAAGAAGGAGAAAAATGCAGATGGTCCTTCTTGACCCCATGATGTGTGCAACAGATTGCCAGTGGTACAAAACCATGGATCTTCTTGGAAGCCAGTCAGGCTACTCCAGTTTATATCTAACTGAGATTTGGTCCTCGAAATCAAGAATGATCTTGGCTACAATACCAAAAGGCTGAAGTGTCACGTTTTGACTAAACTTCATCATTTTTCTTTATGCGTACACATGCAAACACCCACTGTCAGCCTGCAGATTACCTACAGTATTTGTGAATTTTTCAGACAAATTACCAAGAATGTCATTATTCTGAATAAATTTTCTCTCATATCTCCCTCATTGACTTCCTTGTTATACTGTCTTTATATATTTTCTCTCATTTTCTGACTTTTTAAAAAGACCTTACATACACTTTCTTATAAGCTTCTTTCAGAATAATTCAGATTTCTCTTGGAAAAGCAATGGCCAAAAATGGCTGTGTCTTAGTATTTCTGTAGTTATCTCTTCTCCAATGACTTCAAGCTGTTTAACGTTTCTGGAAAGCTTCTTGAAACATGTTCTCCATGAAAGGGAGTTGTATTTTGGCAACTCTTATGCTGTTTTCATTTTGTTTGAGGCAGAGCATATTAATTTGAAGGGCATTTTTGTCATCACAAGTATTATCGTGGTGCCATGGAGCAGGGATCCTGAATGCTTCTGTGCTGCACCTGCTGGTCCCAGATTTAGCTCTTTAAAGCCAAATCCTTTATGTCTACAGCAGGCAGGCCAAGTGTGCAAGCACACATATGCAGATAGGTGTGAGCATTTATCCACCATTACATGTGTGACATTCAGCAGATCTTGTGGCGGTCTCCTAGCTTTCATTCCCTGGATTTCCTACTAAACAGGGTATAAAGTACAACCGATCAAGATGATGGCTATTGCTTGAAGAAGAACTGCTGAAAGAAAGCAAAGTCTTACTTCATATATGTTGGGAAATATTTGAAGAGGTCATTCACTGATGGGAATAGCTAATTTTTCTAGGGTCTTTTCAGTCTGGTTTCTAAGTGCAATCTTAAGTGGAAGTGCAATCTCAAGTGGTGCTGAAAGCACTGCAGTAAGAGATAAAGTATATGATGCATTAGAGTCTAATGGCACCCAATGCATGATGCCCAGTCTTCACATACGAGCAACATTTAAGGCTAGATCAACCCTGGATAACACCTGGAAAAATACCTTTTCTGTCAGTGGTTCATCAGGGCAGACCCCTGTCTTCCCTCCTGCCTTCCTAACACAGAAAAGGCACATTTTAAATCCCAAAACCATATCCCCAGTGCTGGTAAGTGACTGTCCCTGGCCTTAGTCACCCAAATATAAATGGAAACCCTTGAAACACTTTCTCCAGTCATTGGCAATCTAAACATAATTCAAACCATTAATCTAAAAACCTTTTATACACCCTCTAAATTACAGCTGGATTCTTCTATTAGCTTGAATAGTCATTGATGTTTTAATTTTTTGTTGTGTTTTAGTTTTAACACAGCTTGTCATGAAGTTCTGAGAAAAATACAAAGGTAAGCAAGTTACAAAACAGCGTTTCTTTGAAATAACTCAAAGGGCAGGAGTTCAGTTCTACTTTAATAACCATTTTTGCTGGACATATGTTGCTATCATTTGCAAGGAAACGAGGAAAACAAAACCTTATCAGCTTTGTCTGCTGTAACTCCTGCTGTGATACTACCACTGCTCTTTTCAATAGTATAGGGATTAAGTCTGTGCCTATTGCAATGTCCCTAAGCTATCCTCTGCTTATGCCTGCATACAAACTGTTAACCGGGGCAAATGATCCTGGGATCTTTACAAGTAGATTAGCACAGCCTGGCAGATCGCTTCCAAAGGAATTATTTTCCTGGGTTGTTTCTGGACTTGTCTATGGGTGTCTGGATGCACAGCCACAATTATTTGTTTCAAAACTACTTATTTCCCAGACAATTACTTCATCTGCGAAAGACTGTATCTGCTGCTTAGCTGGGGGAGCCTGCAGAAATTTTTCAGTATTCCTATGGTATTTTCTCCTACACATGCATTATAAAACTTGTGGGTTCCAGAGAGAGCTAAAATCACACTGGCTTTCCAATCCACTGAACCAAGTGGGTAAACTGCAGTGAACTTCCACCTCCTTCAAACCCTGCTCAAAATTTTGCTTTGTCTAAAAGAATGGTACAACCAAATATGCACGCTTAATGCAGACACGTTCCTCCCCACTTTCCTTACACACAGGTCATAGCTCTACATCGTCACAAACCGGGTTGCTGTGCGGGGCTGCAAGTTCCCCCTTGAATCTCCTACTCAGCAGAGGAATTGGAGAGAACCTGCAGTGGCACGCTGGCAACAATCTCCAGCCCTCCACCAGGAGGGGAAGTCCACATTTCCAAGCCGTTTTAGCCCCCCTTATCATCACTGTGCAAGGGCTAAAACCCAGATAACAGTTCTTGCTACTTGTGCCTTACAAACAAACCCAGACAATTACTGCAACCAGGGACAAGGACAAAGAAAACACTGCACAAGTTTTAAAATTAAGCCCATGTCAAAATGCTAATCTATTACAAATTTTCTCATGCCCTGTAAGGACTAACTTAACACTCTTACTTTGTGTCTGAATGGTATAGAAATCAATGAAGCTTATACTAAGGACAGAATTGAAATATCCTTTTTGATTGAAGTGAAATTCTTTTTATCTTCCTGAAGATTAAAGTAACATTAAAGTAACATTTTCATTACTTTCATTAAAGTAACAAGGAAAACAGCTGCCAGTTTTCTGAAACAAACATTGGACAATTTTCTTCACCCCTGTTGCTTTCTTATCTGTAGAATCCAAACTCCTAATACTGAAAAACTGACCTGGAAATTTCAAATGAATGGAGTCTCACCAAATACTTTTATACATCCTGCTTTCCATTTGTGTCTGACAAAGAACAATTATAATAACCTTTCCCAGAAGTCTATTGATTCTAGACTCAGGAAGTACAAAGATGTGAAAACTAAAGACAGAACTTAGCAAACTATTTTTGAATCTCAAGAGATTTACATTCATTATTAATTCTAATTTTGAGTCAGAGTTGGACATAGTTCTCTTTTATCTGCTTTACTAAACATCTCTGAAACAGTCAAAGTCTGTTTAATTAAAAATGGTCCTCTAAACTTGTTGTAGAAATTATTTTGGTAAATACTGTTGTAACTGCTTTCAGATTTCATCTAAACATTTTCATAGTGCAGTAATACATCATAACTGAATTGACATAAGTGAATCAAGTTTCTTTTCATTCAGTTAGCCTGATGTTGTATATTAAACTGATAAGAGATCTAACTTGATAGATTATCTTTTTTCCCCTCATTTCTTCTGGGCTGAAAGTTGCAAAAGATAATGCATCCAAGCCCCACAACCTAATCTCTTAAAATCAAATACTACTTAGGTGGTTGTTTGGAAAATCCAAGTAGTGAAAGCTATTATGAGAGTATTGTTTTGTATGATTCTTACTTACACATGCACACAAACACTATATATACATTTATACGTATATATAAATATATGTTTATACCCATAAATATTATACACCCATACATAAATACTTTCATACAAAGCATAAATATACTGTTTTAAACAGAATAAGAAGGCAACATCTGGGTAGATGTTGCTGCTTTCCCTGTTACCATTTCTGCTTACTCTCTGCCAACGACACTAGAACCCAATTATCCTATTTTGCTCTGAGTAAAAGTGAATTTTTATGTAATTATTTGTTCCATCTAAGACAATAATAGACACTTCTTGCCTTAACAGCTTTCAGTTTTCAAAAATCCAAGGCAGGTATTTCTGTTAAGTTACATAGAGATCATAGCTTTCCTTCTCCTGCTACTGTTATTTAAAGAACCCACACAAAATTTGCAACTATGGTAAACATCCCACTTTCCCATCCAAGTTATTTTTTTACAAAAAGCAGACAAATCAGGAGAAATGAAAATCAGGATGGCTGCAGATGTGAGAATAGTCAGTTAATATCAGTCTGCAAAAAGTAGCTCATTGGCACTTCTTGGATTTACCTAAATGTTAGTTGCATTTTTAGCCACAAACTACAGCAATATCTGGCTAAGAATCAACTTACCATGGTTAATCTAGAGTTCCTTCAACACACATCTACCCTGAACTGCAAAATTTCTCTACTTCAAGAGTCATACACACATCTTTCCATGGACAATGAACGATCTGCACCTTCTTCCAAAATTTAAGATTCTACTATAAGATACAGAAGAAAAGTATTAGGAAGTGTAGAAAGCATGATCAATTGTTAGAAGTACATAAGAAATTATTTCTAAAACAACTGCCACACTGCAAATAGCAGTAGCTGTAGGACACAAAATGGATACAAAATAATATTGACAGAGAAGCTTTTAATCATTGCGTAAATTTGAAATACTATGAGATGCCAGTGAATATATGTGAAGCTATTACAAATACAGTGCACCAATGCAATCTGTAGATGTCAATGAAACCATCAGAAAAAGAAAGCTAATACTTGCGAGTCCTCATTTACCAGTTGTCTCAAAGCAAATAAGCCTATCGCTCCCTTCCAGAGAGCACTGAAACAGGTACAAATAAATGGTGTCCTCTCTGGAGCACTGAATTACAGTCCCAACCCAACAGCACAGGACTGATAGGTGTTATCAGACTTCTGTCCAGCTCTGCAGCTCTCTTCTTCATAACAACACTAGGTCTGAGAAGACACGGTGAGAGCTTGTTCTATAGACTGTATTTCTCTGTGCTCTGCAATGTCAATCGGTGCAGGTTGTCCACCCAACAGAGCAAACTACAGGGATGGTCCTCCCGAAAGTGCTATTGGCCAACTGCACTCTTCCTCTTCAGAGAATTACCAGCATAATTATGATTATGTCAGAGAGACAGAGATGAGAATATGAAGATATGTAAAAATAATCTTTGTATTGCTTGCAATGATCTCTAGTAATCACTTACAGATTGAGTGTGTTTTTGTATACTGGCTGTTCAGGATATGCCTAAGACAATTGCTTTAGGAATGTCTGGCCCAAATAGACATGATTATATACTTCTGTATTTTTCTGCAAATGAATAAACCATTACAAGAATCATGTGTGCGCATTTGAAAAATAATATGCAAGATAAAAGTTAATATGGGATGAAACAAATGTTAAAAGCTGTAAACAAATTTTTCATGCAATGGATTAGAAAAGATGATGTTAAGTCAATAACTTTTTCCAACAAATTTTACATAACACTTATTAGAACTGTCAAATTTAATGTGCTGGATTTCAGCTTTAGATGTTTTCTGCTTTTTGAAAATAAATCATGTTTCATTTAGGGATATGATGAGATGGGTTGGGATGTGAAGGGATGGGGCAAAAAAACCATCACTGGCTGTAAACCACTATTGCATTATTCAGTAAATAGATCACAAGCATTAAAAAGCTTTATAAACTATAGACTTGAAGTTGTCGCTTTGACATGAAACAGCTATCCATGCATCTTTAAAAGAAAATATTTACTCTAAAAAGCCAACGAAAATGTTTGTGTTGGTATTCAAGATAAAAATATGTGCTTAACCATTTATATTTCTGAATTCAGCATCTGAAGAACGTAAATCACAGAGAAGCAATGAAGTTAGAAAAGGAGAGTTTTTCCATGGTGGTTCGGGCTTCTTTTTCTCGCACTTTGTAATGTTGGGACTCAAATAAAAAGTAAAAATTCTTGTTTTAATTTTTTCATGTCAGTTAAATTGTTATTCCCTGTCATCTCTGCTGTTGATTCTACAGAGAGGATAAAATACAAAGGGTTCATTTACAATTAAACTTGATTCTATCTCAGCAGCAAGACAGAAAGCAGGCAATGTACATGGTAAGTAATTTTAGTTAGGACAGTTAGGAAAAAAATAAAATTACTGAATCTTTATTTTCTTATTTCCTATCTAGAGAGTGAAGCAAATTAGATACTTTTAAATTAAATTTTTTAGGTAGATGGTAGAATCTGTGTTACAATTAGTTATGATTATAGGTAGGAACTACAGGGAAATGTGTAATTTTAAAATTGACTTTACACTTTAAGTGAGTTTTGCAACCAAGTTAGGGAAGGAAAATGAGGAAAAAAATCCTTCTTTAGTTACAGATTTTTTTCTGTTTGCTATATGCATGGATTCAGCATATTTAACATCACCACTGTTATCTTCTTTACTGTGTTCTATCACCTCTGCTCTTGCCATAATACATAGTATTTTGTATAATTAGACAGTACTTTCACAAAGCATAAACTCAAATAAAGTTCCTTGCTTGCATGACAACTGTATGACACCTTGCTTTAAAAGCATTTACTGGCCATTTAAGTGAAGAAATGGCTGCAAGATGAGCCTGGATACTACATTACTACTTCAGTAATACACCTAAAAACCATTACAAATTTATTTATCTGTTCGAGAAAAAGACCTTTTTCTCCTCCAAGAAATAGCTCAGAAGACATTATTGTTAGAAAGTTAGTCCAGACAAAATGCCATTTTGTCTATTACCCTTAAACTAACGCACAGAATTCGTGCTAGTTCATGTTCGCTTTTACTTAAGGTGGTTACTACAGTAGTAGTCAAACAGCAAACATATTGTTTGTGAGACTCCTGCTGAACTGCAAACTTGCTTTCATACTTCAGAAAATCTAAAAAGACAAAGGGAGAGAGACTGTGCTGGATTCTTCCAAATCATCCTGTTTCGGAGAGAACTTGCTTCTTGTAGGAGCCTCTTCCAGATGTTTGCATTGTGGAGGATATGCCTTGAAAAGGAAATACACCACTCCTGTCAACCTCAAACATGGAACAAATCTTGAGGAAGCTTCCAAAAATAAGTGAGTAACAGCAAAAATCAATGCAGTTACAAAAAGATTGAATTTAAAATTCATTCTTATTTAGCTCTGAGTATCTCATGCACATTTGTAGTCTCACTTTTTCGGGCTTTCCCTCCGTAACCTGGAGTTTAGAAATACTTTCTCAATAAATCAAAGCCAAAATTCTTGTGCAATCGTATTACTACAGTTGTTGGGATGGAGTAAGGAAAACAGCAGCGAGCCTTGCAATGAAACGAGGAAAGCTGGCAGACCTGACACAGCCACTATTTCCACTATATTTTCTACTCAAATGTCCACACAGCTGGCAATGACACAGAATAAACCCACTGGCCATTGCTTGTCCTCCTGAACAACTTAGATCCCTACCCTCACCACTGATTCCAGATGGAGGTTGCTGCAGCAAGTAACTTTCCTGCATTTTTTAAATTCAGTTCGATTCCCTCAAGTTTTCAAAATCTCATCTCCAGGTTCAATGAATGGCAGATGGTGCAGTCTGCCACAGCCATTAAGTCTCCATTCACTCCATTCAATGCTTTAAGAAATTATAATACTTGTTAGCAGCCTTACTTATGCAGGTGAACAAAAATGATGCAGAAGTAATCAAAATACAGAGAAAACCAAAGACTCAAGACACATTTTTATAGTGGATTTGAAAGAAGTCAGAGGAAGCTGACATCTGATTCCTGCTTAACCGTCTATAAGTTAATGAAAGTAACAAAACCAAAATGTACACAAATGCATGCACACACAAATATGAACTCTGAGATGACTCATCCCTTGGTGAAAGCTCCCTGCCTTTATTGCCCTTTCATCTTTCCCTCAGCCCTTCCAGAATTACATATTTAACTGGAAAGGGGCTGAAGTGGGATCCAGGGCACTGGCAGGTGCTGCAATGCCTCTACTCCAGTTTATAGATGTACTTGCACAGGTGTTGATCTTTGCTAATGAAAGCTGCCACCACAATCACATAGAAAAATTTGAAACAAGGCCAGAAAAAACACATGGATTCAAATCCAAAATGTAGAGTCATTTTTTTTTTTTTTTTTTTAAATGCTAAAGAGCTGGAAGGTTAAGACCCCTGATTTGTAACCATATGCTCTGAGTATATGGTGAGTGTTTTGAACAGTGAACACCAAGTATGACCACAGAAAAAGGCATCCACTTTTTGCAACAGAATGTCCAAAAACATCACAGGGTAGCGAGACATTCTAATGGGCGGTACCTGGCATGAAGGTGTACATCCAGAAACTATGTTCCTTCAACTAGCACAGATGTGCAGTCATCTCCTCACCTTCTCCACTCTCTTAGTTGCATGAAACACACATTCCCCTGGCTTTGAAAGACACTGAAATTATATGAGTTACCAAAGTTAAATAAGTAATTCCCAAGTGAAATGAATAAAGTAATACCACAACTGAAAAGAATTCTCATTTTGTGGTTGTCTCCAGTAGAATAAGCCACACAGGGACAGTATGAGCTGTTTTTCTTTTCTTTTTTGATAATTTTATTTCAACTGAATGTTCAATTTGAAAGACAGAGCAGAAAAAAAGTCCACATAGCTACCAAGAGTCAGCAATTTACAGACATTTAAAGCAGTATAATAATACTACGGGACAGGGCAGGTTTGAAATCATTAAGGAGACCAAATCTTGAGAGAGGAAATTGTAGCAAGATTGCATTATTTATAGAGTTAAACTATTCACTGGACTGAATCCAAAGTAGTCGTTATTAAGCAGTGAAACTTTGCCTGCTATGAACAAGCCATTCTGTTCTGTCTCATATCAATATTACAACAGCTGGTTTTAGTAAAACTTTTGGTAATGAGTTTTGGACCTATGCAATTCTGCTTCTGATCAACTCTGTAATTTTATCGTTACAACCTTTTTTGAAACAAATTTACAAATGCATACATACAAAAAATTCCCCCAGCTATAATTACAGCAATTTCAAAGGAAATAAAGAACTTGAAGTTTGATCTGCAAATATTCTACTTTGCATTTCAGTGTCTCTTATCAGCATGCTTTATACCTTGAAAATGCTCTTGAAAACCGCTCTAAAATTTTCATTTCCTGATTTGGTGGCTAGTCCTGTAAAAATGATACAATTTGCAGATAGACATCAAAATCTTACAGATTATCCCGTGGGAGCAGGATTTTACCAATCATTCCCATAAAGAATTTCCTTTTCAATAATCCATGAAGAAATATGCAAATGTTTTCATTCGAGGTACTGGGAGAATTAAAAAACAGTACTGTAACATTTCATTTAGGTTGGATAAAATAATTTCCTGGAGACAATGTCATTATGCACTGCACTGGAGCCTTCGGAGTACAACACAGGAAAAGTAGTTGGGAAGGCATAGGTAGAAGGAAGGGGTGGAGAATGACAGCAAAGTAAGTAGCAAAATACAGAGTTTTT
Organism: Chionis minor; assembly: GCA_013398295.1. Classification (NCBI taxonomy): domain Eukaryota; kingdom Metazoa; phylum Chordata; class Aves; order Charadriiformes; family Chionidae; genus Chionis; species Chionis minor. The sequence goes on along the minus strand of VZSF01007679.1, from coordinate 283,657 downwards.
CACTTGAGTTCTCATCAAATGCCTTTTGTCTATAAGAGAAAATACAATATTCTTGCCCATGGGTTTTTTTCTTTCTGTGAACACATTAGGACATAAGATGAGGATTGAGGGGGGTGAAGGTGCAATATTTAGTTTCGTGAGTGCTGAAAAATAGGATACCCTGATGCAGAAATGGAAATGGGAAGCTCATCTAAATAGGCTTACAAAGCAAAAAAAAAGGGGCTGATATTGTTATACCCTATTATATTATATCACATTAGTAAGCAGCATTCAGAACATGTTCAGGCCCTGATGGACCTCTATTTGACCTTCCCCACACCTTGTGGAGGCCTCACACAATGCCTGCAAGGAAAATGCTACAGGTGTCCAATAGGATCCTTCAGAAATCAGAGGGGAGATTTCCCAGTAGGAAGCATCAAGCTGTAACCATGCTACCATGCTAATGATGCTACAACAGGCAACAGCACACATTATTTTCTCTGAAGAAGGATAGTTCTAAGAGATCATTATCCCATGAAGGATTGATTTCCCAGCCACACAATGTGCAATGGAAAGAAAATGAAAGAAAAGTGTTTCATGATTTGGTATTAACTAAACTGCAGTAGGGGAGGTTGAATTTTGTGAATGAAAGCAAAGTGGCCAATCCCATTTAGCACCAGCATTCCAGTCCCCTTCTTTGAGAGGAGTTCTGAAAATAAAGCAACTCACTCCATACAAATACATAAATAACTGGGAAAGATGACATATCAAGCATCTATTGAGCTGCAAACATCTCAAAAGCCAGAACACTGTAAGTTGTCTTCTTTTCAATGTGTTTGTTTTTCATTTTGAATGCGATACATTTGCTATAGATAAAGGTCAGCAAAGAAAAGAATAAAGTGACATTATCAAATGTCCAGTCCATTTGATAACTCATTTTGCTTTAAAATAACCTGATGGATTAGATCAGCTGTAAATTAAAATGACAGATTTACAAGTGCTCTGAACCTTGCAGCAGCAGGAAGATTGTCCACACATGGCATACCAACAGATGAGAACTTTGATTATAGGGTGGCTGACTGGAGAGGAAAGAAAACACATTCTTCTGAGTTGCTATTTGCTATTCTTGATGTTTAAAGGCATTTTGAGGAAAAATAATGATCTAATGGCATTTTTCTACAGAAAATCAGTTTCCGAGCAAGCCCTTTAAATATATGCTTCCTAAGGAGCAGTCACATGCACAAAGGGAAACTGAGCAAGTTGTATCTCAGGTGATCATTCCCCTGCACTGGATATAATTACTATAATGATGCAATAATCATCAAGGGAGCACAAATGAGAGATGAGTGAGAAGCATACCAAGTTGACTTCTTCAGAGCATGATGCTAAGATTGCTGTCAGTTTAAGCAGCTTTTTGCATAGCACCACAGATTAGTCTTTTTCTCAGACAGATCCTTGAAGACGGTTTTTCACAGGGAGAGGGAAGGAAAGGAAGAAAGTGATAGCCCTGAGCAAACTATTTGGATTTGAATCACTTGCCAGTTCAGATTCATCTACTAGAAATATTTTCTGAGTGTTATTTATTTTTCAGGAGAAATGGGACACCACAGAATAACTTATTTTTAATGTTTGACATATATACAAGTGTAAAGTTCAGTCCATATCAGGAAATGTCTTGTTCATATAACACATATTTCCCAGAAGACATTACAAAAAGATCTTCTAGCATAATTAGCATAATTAAATAAAAAGAATAAGGATCTGGTTTCACATGCGTAGTCTTCCGGTTAAATGTGGAAGCTGGAATATGTTTTTCAGAGAGCATGGAATTATTTCCCAAGGAGGATACTCCACGGCAGAAAGTACCAGAAAAACCACATGAAAAAAAAACACACTGGGAAACTCAAGTGTTTTCAGATGAATGCATTGGTTCTTTCACATACTTTTTGCTTAACTGGGCTGACTACTAAAATTCCTTTTAAAAGGTGTTCAGATGAGATAATTATTGGAAAATACATTAAACCTATAACAACCTAACTAATATTACTGCAGAGAGACCAAAGTGCAAGACTGAGAAAAATGGAACATATCTGTTTCTGCCAGACTGTTATATTTTCTTTTTGTTTGTTTGTTTATTTACTTGAAATCAAATCTGAATCACAACATGGTACTCCATGTAAAGAACTTCTCATCTATACTTCAAGGGCAGGCACAGCTGTATCAAAAGCTCAGACACCTCTATCAGCGTGCTGAACCCTGGGCTTCAGGATGCACCAATTCACCAAAAATCATCCCATTGGAGATTAGATATCATCCCAGGGCAGGATCAAGAAAATCAGAGCTGCCATTGGCTGTTATGCATGTCTAAAGTAAACAACTCACAACAGCACTAGAAGAAAAAGGTTATAAAATAAAAACACCCCATGAAGGCCAAACGGTTTGAAGTTGATTTCTGGCATGAAAAACAGTATCCTCAGAAGGTATTCCATTCCTGCCAGACATCTGCGGTGAGGTTATGAGCCAGCCAGAGCAGGGAGGTAGGTTTGCCTTGATATTCTCTTTCAGTGACTTCCCCAAAGAAAACTAATAGACTTTTAAATGTAAAAAACAACCAAAGACTGAGGGGAGGAGGGAAAGGAGGTCATGGACAACACACACCAAAACACAAGAAATACTGAAACACAACTTTTCCCCTGCCCCTGTTATCTTTTTAGTCCTGTCTTAGCTCCCAGGCTTAGAATCGGTGATTATCTTAGTTGCAGCAACCCCCACTCGCTGTCCTTTTGTCACTTAGAAATTTTATGACCTCCAAGATGTGGCTGTCTACTCCCTGCTCCTCTCAGGAGTCCTCTCTGGACTTCTCTGCCTGACAGAACCATTGAGGAGTTTTGAGAATTTTCTCAAATGGAAAAAACAATTCAACCCACCCTCCATCTGACGAAGTCACTTTAAAAGGAATAGAATAGGATTGTCAATCAGAGTGAAAAATCCAACACCGTTCACCCAAGAGCTTCAGTGTTTCTCCTCTTGGCGTATGGGCCAAAGTCTGCAATACTTATTCCAGGGTCAAATCATCTTCTGTGTTACTAAGCATGGAAAACAAGAAGACAGCAAGATTTGCTGGGTCACAACTCTACTGCCGCATCTCCTCTGACTGCAGAGGCATGGTTTGCAAACAACTGCCCAGACCAGAAGCCAGAAGGACAAATATACCAGGCTCTGTGTGCAGTTTATATGGTTTAGGACACAGATATGTTTTTGACAGTTACAGCACTGGCTATACTTTGGCTCCATTGTGGTTTCCAGGAACTGCTGCTCTATATGTGCAGGATTGCATCAAACTTCAAGCTTGGGGTTCCGATTTCTCCATGTTCCTTTTTTTCACAGAAACGTTTAGAAGTTAATTAATTTGCAACCACCTTTGACCAATGTCCTCAATAGTTATGTAGATGTTGAAATATCTCAGTAATGAAAGCAAAGCAAAAGGTAACCTAGTTCTGTTAAGTATTTTACTTTTAAGCACATCTTTACTACAGCTGTGTCCATGTATGTCTGCCTGTTTTGGCATAAACTAATCTCCATATTCCCATACAGCTCAGTACTCTTTTAGAACAGCTGCATGGCATTTGGGGGGGGGGGGTGTGGAAACTTCATGATGCAAAGTATTCCAGTGACCAGTATGCACTCTGAAATTATTTTGCAGCCCTCTGTACAATGTCTAATTGGATTCTAGGACCTAAAAAGGGATAAAGGAAACCATGCTCCCACTTAATTCTTCTAGTACCCCATAAATTATCTGCTTCAACAATGCAGTGCAGGTTTTAGATAGCAGTAAAGCAACATGTGGAAGATGCTATTGGATGTTATAATCTTGTTGTTCATTACCATCAGCAGTCTTTAGGTCTTAGGGGCCACAAGTCCAGCTGACTGCAGATGAGTTGGGGGACTTCAAAAGTGAGATAACAGAGAAAGGTAAGACCAAGAAAAATCCACATAACTTTTTTCAGAGCAGCATTGTTCAGTGGAACACCACATCTGGTTTCATCTTAGACACAATAGTAATGCAGACCTGGCATGACCTTCAGGGAATGGTGTGATGACAAAATCATTTTTCTAGAAACCAGTGTGAACTCACTCTGACCAACAGAAGCTGAAGACAAACATCAACAGTTTCCTTAGCAGGGAGAAGAAAGTGGCAATTACAATTTGGAAGTTCACTGTCGCAGCCTCCACTAATTGACAGCTAGCCAGTTTAGTGTACTAGAACAACCTTTAAGCTATTCTCCTAGTGGCAGGCAACACTTAGTGATACTAAGCTGTATTAGAAGTACTACTCAGGCTGTCCCCTTCAGGTACGTGGTAAAGGAGTTGAGAATTGCTTCCCTTCTTTTTCAGAGACTTACCTCTCTCCGCGAACTGTATAGGGAACTCGGTCTCTGAACTTTTGTTATCTGAATTACATTTAAACAAGATATGTGATGTATCTAGCACCTAATCTTTCTCTTGCACCAAATTACAAATCCTACAAGGTGTCTATGGTTGTTTTAGGGCCCATTTGACAGCTGTGAAAAGTTCCTGGTGTAATGTAAAAAAAGTAATGAATGTAAAAAAGTGTAATGAATAATGACAGGACTGCTTGATGGCAATGGAAGAGCATTTTGCTCCCATGTCCACAGTGTTCAGTAAGGATGGTGGAAGCACTTTTGTCATTCCAAGAGGCTTTAGCATAATCTGCATTTTCCTAGATGACAGATAAGAAACAAGTTTACCCAAAACCTAACTAAACTAGCTGAAACTTGACCTGAGGGTTTGAAAGGGAATATGGAAACTCCCACGAGAAAAAGCCAGTATCTGCTTCTTGACGCATAGGTTCCACTTTGCACAAACTCTTTAGGAGCAAGTGAAAAAAGTTATCCAACAATATGAAAGAGATAAGCTTTATAGACATACCAGTCACATTAAAATGATGCATCTAAAAATCTCCCAAGCTGATGAGAAGGTGTTTTCACACCTTAAATGCTGGTTGTAAGAAGACAGAAAGCATTCTGCAAAGAAGGAAATTAACTGTATTTGTGTAATTATTTATTATTCATTGCTGATTTGGGCTTTGTGTGTGTATGAGCTAAACCTCTGATTTAACACAACAGAGCAGACTTAAAACACGTGAAACTGAAGAAGTCCAGCAAGCTGAGTACACATATGTACTTAGTACATGACAGTGAGATACCCAAGTCACTAGGTTCAAAAAACAATGCATTGAGAAAGCCTTAGGAGACTTTCCCTGTTCCAAAGGAGGCATTTTACAGCAGCATCAGCTAAGCACCTGGGAGAGGGGAAAAAAAGGACAGCTGGCATTAAATCTCCTCCTATGCTGTGAAGAACATGTAAATAGTATCTCCAGGTTCTCAAGCAGAGTTGCTGCGTTCCATGTCAGTTCAAATTACCATCCCTAAATGTGAGTACTCTCCTGAAAGCACTCTGCCTTTTCTAGGAGCCCTTCTTCTACCCGTTCTTCTGCTTTCTGAGCACTCTGACAAAATGCTTTAATAAAAGTTTGTTCTTTTGCTTAATTACAAAATTAAGCTGCTACCCAGAGCAGAGAAATTAGAGAGAGAAAAGGTTTAATCTCACAAGATGCTGTTATTTTGCTTTTTCCTCTTTCCCCCACTCTTTATTAGGAGAAATCTGAGATGTTATGAAGCACCATGAAAATCCAGAAACAGTCCCCTCGTCATAGAAGAGTTCATTGTTAAAGGATGTACCTGATGTAAAAGACACCACCCTGAGCCACTCTGTTCTGGGTACAAGGCAAGTGTTCTGCACTGTTGGCTGTTTCAGGGTAAGGGTAGATCTCTCAGCATCCTTTTACCCTAAGAAATCACAATTCTTCCAATGGAACTAAGTTTCTAAATATATGGGAATCAGCTGTTTTGTTGTTACACCAGCATACCCAAGGGTCGTGATGCTTGGAGTACTTAGACAGTAAGAAATACGTAGCTGTTAATCAGCAGAAACAGCCATGTCACAAGTTGCTTTACCCTCACTCTCTCTGACCACACCCAATAGAAAAGTGAGACTAGGAGACAAAAAGGGAAGCCAACAAGAGACAGTGAACATCTTGCCTTATCTTTTTTTCATGGGATTCTTGTTTAGTAAACAAAATTGATGGTTATTATTACTTTTAAAAATGCAGAGAGTTTTATTCACAGTCTCAAGGAAAACTGCCAAAATTAAGCATACAGTATAACTAGTTCTTTTACTCCCTTGTTTCTTGTCAGTTCTAGCAATCAAGCAACAATGCCACTCATTGAATTTAATACTGATGGTTACCTCCACCCTGGGGTAAGCAGCCAGCCAAACAGAAAAAATTAGGCCTTCCAACAGGAAGTGGAATGAGTAACATACTTGGTCAGATACATAGTTGATTTTCTGGTTTTAATAAACAAATATTAAGCATCTGGCATTGGGAAGCAACAATGCACATAAAGAGGCATATAGACAACACACCAGAAATAAAAATGTTTGGCCATCATTTGGAACTAGCTTATTGAATGCACCTACTGGATTTTATTGCACTTGCTGTTATATCTTCCAGCAGAACTGCTTCCACAGCAGTCTCTACCTGGATTTCTAGAACTTAGAAAACACACGTTTCTCCTTCGAGATGTAATGTGCCAGACAAGAGTCGGATTTCCAGTAGACCTGTGCCTTCTCAGAAGGCAGGTACTGGCAGAGGAAGGCAAGTTAATTGGATTCAAGATCCTGCCCTCATCCGTGCAAACTTCTGTGACAGAACTGGGTGGCTACATTTCATGCAGAGTTACAGTCACCTTCTCTCAGTACACACAGCAGGAGCACTACTTGTAGTTACCCAGCTACAACTTAATTAAAGAGCTTCAGTTTCACTCTCACTCACATTCTGTTACCGTTTGCAATGATAGGTGTTCACAGGTCTTGACTGCTGTACAGGAAGGATTCCCTTCCCACAGGGAAAAAAAATTAAGATATGCCATATGACTAGACTCACACACAGCACTGAATGTAGCTAATAACTAGCACACTCAGCATGTGGTCAGAGATACAAAATGGTTTAGGAGTAGTTGAGAGCTTTTGAATAACTATGCAGACAAGGTGCTCCTAGGACAGTAGGTGCACAGGGAAGATTGGCAGCTTGATACAAATGAGGAGCTGTGCTGTGTGGGGTGGCAGGGAGAATGTCAAAAGCTCTCTTGTCCAGTGAGCTGTAGAATTTTGTGTATCTGCAGGAAAATCATTCTAAAAGCTTGTTCTGGAATATTTTCAAGTAAAACAAAACCTAGGAACCGGCTATCATTTCTGTAGTAAGAAAGACGAGGATTTTGAGTTAACATGGGGAAAAAATAAGACAGGAAAGTAAGAGATTGTGCGACTAAGCAGAGAAACTATGTAACATATATGGTAAAGTGTAACACCTTAGTAAGGAATGATTCTTGCAAGTTCATCACTTAATCTAGCTCCTAAATGATAAGCATATAGGAAATACGTCCCATGACTCATTCTTAAAGTACATTCCAAAATTTTTAGACATTTTAGAAACCTCATTTGGAATTTTAGATATTAAGTAGCAAAATGTGGAAGCTTCCAGAGCTCCAGAGTGTTTTTTCCTAACAAATTAAAGTATCTTGCAGGAATAGCCCCCAAGGCAAACAAAGTGATGACACTTTGTCTTTTTAGTCAAGTTTTGAGTGTCAAGTTTGAATGAAGTCAAGGAATTTATTATTTGTGTTATTTTTATCATTGTTTTCTTTTTTTAAAAAAAAATAGCAGAACGGTAAAGGCATGGTCAACTTTAAAGTGGTTTCCTCCCAAATTAAGATAATCCTAACACTTGAGAGGAAAAAATCTGTGCATAGGACACCAAAGACAGCAAGTCTGAATGTGTTTCAAGAAATCCCTTGGCTTCGATACACTGAAACCAGTACCAGGGTTTAAGGATAAAAGGATAGATTTCTCTACTCTAAAGGTGATTTATTTTTATTTCTAGAAAAAAAGCCTTACAAAACTAGGAGAAGTAGTTTTCCTTTGAATCTTCCAACATGGAAATAGAAAATCAGAGCAGATGAACTTCTATCATCAAATCCTTCTCAGAGAAAGCACTTGGACTACTATCAAGTTCTTACCTAGACCACAGTAGCAGGACAGAAAATGTATGTGTCTGTGTTTTATCCTCCTTTTCTTTGCTTAAAAGGGTTTTGATTAGTTATCATAAGGAATAAGTGCTAGCTTTCATTTCCTGGGGAAAAGTATGCCCTTTGTCCCATGTGGGCAGAGACTAACAGCTGCAATCTACCTATTCATTTCTGAAAGTGACATCATTCTAAAAGGGTTGGTTCTCCCAATACAGAAAGCCACAAGTGACTGAGAGTTTGGGGCAATAGTCTACTTATTTCATAACCAGACACACCTCTGATCAAAGCTTTATTTTGTATGAAAAATAAAATAAAGGATTCTGAAAATGACTCATTTTCCCTCTATTTTCACTGTGTATGCGTTGGCATTTTTAAACTTTCTTTGCTGTGGTTTCACGATTGCTGTTTGCCTGCATCATCATCCTGTATTTACTACCAAGTGAAAATAGTTTACTTCATAAACCACAAAAGCCCCTTGATATCCCTTTCAGCGTAGCATTAATAATGTAATGTGATGCCCTGAGCATTATTCCAGATAGTTTATCAACAGCACATTGACCACTCTGTCTCAGTACTTTCTGCATAGTGTTAGTATCTTATATACCATCACTTCCTGTCTGTGTCAAATCTATTTTGACTGAGAAAGAGAAGTACCACCATCTTGCCACTAACTGGTGGTCTTTAACTGTGGTCTCATCTTGGAGACATGTGGATTCCATTTTCGAGACATCCTAGACAGTTCTTCCCACACAGCATCTGAAAATGTGATTTTGTACACTTGTAAGACTGTAATTCTTCAGTAGACTCACATTCAGAGTTCTTACTCTAACATCTTTCTTTCTAACCTTAAAAAATCCACTGTTTACAGAATCACAGAATGGTTTAGGTTGGAAGGGACCTCTGGAGGTTGTCTTGTCCTCCCCACCCACACTCAGGCAGGGCCAATTGCCTCACTTGTGTTTATCAAGAAGTGTGTGAATAACAAACAAGAAAACCCCGTCCTTTGCAACAACCCACCAGTTTTTGAACCAGTCTGACAAAGAAGGGAGGTAGGCAGCTGGCAACACACATTCTGGCTTTTCTCACTGCATGCTACCAAGGGGAGTTTATTGTCTCCCTGCCTCCATCCTAAATCAGCAAACCTCCAACTGCCTAGGTGATTACTCCAGCTTCCTTCATATTCATTTTACTCAAACAGGTCCTTATGTTTTCTTCCAGCTTGCCTATCATAGTTTTCATCCCAGTAATGTAGTTACTATAATGTTATCCTCAAAATCATCCATATCATTCTTCACTGTAGCAAGCCCAGAAGATTTGGCAAAAACAGATCATCCAGACTATAGCTTTGGCTTAAACTTCAGGTTTGTATACTTCATGGTTCATCAGTTTTTTTCAGCAGTTCATGTCTGCACATGAGATCTCAGGAGGAAGCCAAGTTTACTTCATTTGATTGTAAGCTGACCATTAGCAGAGCTTCACCGGTCTGACCACTATGCACACAACTTGTGTTTGACAGAAATGCTTGTAAATATTTGCTTATGGTCAAAGGTGATTCAAACACTTGAAACTACAGCTCCTTTAAAATAGGTATTAGAGTAGGTTCAAAGCCTAATAACTAAAAGTCTGGGTGTAAGAGAAATCTTACCTACAGTAATTTAGAATTTTCACAATATCAACCATTTTTAAGATATTCATATCACAGTTTGGACTCAAAAATAGCTTGGTGAATTTTCTGAAGACCCTCATGCTGGGTATTACCAGAAGTTCTAATAAAATCTCCAGATAAATACGTACAATAGAAAACTAATATAGAATTGTTGTTCTCAAAAAGCTACAAAATAAAACCAGAACAAAAGAATTTAGTTTTCTGGAACTGACTTTGACATCCGAACAAAAGAGCAGTCCAAATGACGTTGTCTAGTGTTAGAAAACTCCAGAAATCTTTCTTCTTTCTGGAGACTCTGACAGTCAATAATTAACATGAACCTACTGCAGTTTCTCTCTCAGACATTAATAGAACCTGTGATGTGCATCTAGATATCCACTTCTAGTGAAATTTGTGATTTGAAACCTTTAAACTTCTGTCAGATTTTGTCTGATCCAGAGAGGGTTGGGTTTGGTGGTAGAGAGGGACAGCAGGTAAAAGGATTCTTTTTTTAGCTTGGTTGTTTACAGATGTTCAAATCTAAAAAAAATAAAATAAAATAAAAAAATCTGAAATATAACTCTAAGGGATATGAGACAACAGAAATCAAGAAAAGCTATGCAAATATTGTTTATGTTCAACCCAGGACACAGACACACATCCATAGCTGTCTTTCACACAAAATTATGAGTTTAAAAGAAAAAGGATTTTGGTCAAAGTAAGTGGAAAGGGAGCATCAGGTTCAGCTTTTAATGGCAGTTGAGAGACAGAGAAGTAATGCTGCAAAACGTGGATATCTAAAGCATGGGGTCTGGGGTTGGGAGATTTTATTGCTGTTGAGGTTTACTTTAAATGTTGTGATACCCAACATAGATACTTCTTCCAAAGAGACCGGGCACCTGAAAACAGGTGTAATATTTACAGCTTGTTTCTGAGGACTACAAAGCAAAACCTCAAGTTCCTGAAAAATTACAGCTGTCAAACTAAGAACAACATTACTAAAGGATCATCAGAAAACAGAGCTATTAGCTTGTCTAATCTACCTGCCGCTGCTTTTAAAGCCATCCAATATTCAATCTCTGCTGCAGTTTTAGAATCATAAAGTTTGATTGACCTTACCAACACAGTAACATGCTTCTGGCTCCAGGATTTTCTCCCTAAAGAAAGCTGAATTACTATCACTTATTTACTCTACCACACAGAGGATGTATGCATCACTGTCTCATTGGTCAACTAGGCCAGTATCTCCTGAAATTGTTGCACCATTTGTGAGAACAGAATTAAAAGACTGAAATACCTAAGTAACTTTCTACCTGGCTTGTTCTGTCTCCTGCTGATTATGCAGTCAAACAATGGATTTAAGTTTGCAGAAATTGTATTTGGCTTTTCAGTCAATCTCTTTTCCATAAGGAGCAAAGGTTCCCATTCATGCAGTTAATCATGATACCTCCTGCAGCATGGACAGAATTTATGAAAAAATGCTGGTTTATGATCTTTAACAGAAAAGAGAGAGTTATTGTCCGTTTCTATTGGGTTTATTACCTCACCATAACATCGGTGGTGCTATTAATATGGACATTAATTTCTTCTCAAGCCCTAAGCACTTTGATTAAATTTTACTAAGTTTCATCAGTGATTTTAATCAGTTCGGACTGAACTAAGACTACTATTTTGATGCAGTCTCAAAGTCTATACTGAGTATATAAATATGCATTTACACTGAATATATGCATTGTGTATAAATCCTCAGGGACTTTTTTAATTAACCTTTGGTCTTTCTGAAACAATTTGTTATCCCTGCTCACATCAGCCAGTCATGTAACCTAGACCTAGAGAAATGAAGTGCAATACTTCATATGAATTTCTTCATGCTTTTTATATAAATACAAATTGATCTTCAGAAGGCAAAATAATGTAAAGACTATTAAGGTAGAAAAAGAGCAATGTTATCTTTCCAGAAAACAATCTCTTTCGCTGTTGGTTGACACTTAGACACTAGCTGTTTTCTTCATGTTTTAAACTGAACTTTCTGGAGGACTACAAGGTACTTCTGAATGAATAAAGCATTACTAGGCTAAGTCCACAGCTTAGGAACTGAGATACAGTAAAATTTAAATAAAAAGTTGCTGAAAGACCACTGATTTAAAATATTTCAGCTTGCTATCAAATCAGAGATCTTCAGGCCTAGTTTAAAGGCATGTTCATCACTAATAATGTTATCCGAAGCTGTAGATGCTTAACAGTCCCAAAATCAATTTATAAGTTTGTATTTAAGTATAATAGGCTTAAAAGCTTATATAAGAACTAAAAATAGAACTCTTGTGCGTACTTTTTTCACTATTTAACTGCCCAGGCAGGGGAGGCAGGTTTGTTAAGGGAAAATAGCAGTCATTTAAAGTCATAAACATAATGTCTTGTTGAGGCTAAGCACCAGCTGAGTTTCTTAAATAGATTCCCATGATGCAATCTTGCTGAAAGAACCAGGTATCAGAAATATCACAGATATCATGGATGGGCACAGGATTTTTTATTTATGCATAAAAAGATTGCAGCTGATAACCATTAATACCACAGACGGATATTTTCAGGACATTACTCTTCTCACAAAGAAGAGTCAAGATGGTCAGTGTTTATGTAACTGTAGAGAAAGAAGCAGATGATTGGGTCTGCATGTTGCCAGAGAATCAAACACATCTACAGAGAATAGTTATAATCACATAAATAGCTGTCCGCTATATCATGTTCTCATATGTGTAATGCCAGTAAAGACAATACTGATCAGCACGAGCAGGAGTCTGGTCTTAGTGGCCAAGTCAAACTCTACAGCTTCATGCTTTAACACAAGTGAATAACATATTTTGAAAACTGTATACAAAAGCTGTGTCACTTTAAAATACAAGTGATGACTAGGTTTGAAATGACTGACTTAAGTTCAAGGCAAGCAGGCAGATAGACAACGCATAGCCAGAGCAGCTAGATATGTTTTCATACTTCCCCCCTCGTCAAGGCCATTCTCAATTGTCTTTGAAAGTTCATGGCAACTTTGGGAGGTTCCTGAGGACTGGCAGAAAGCAACCATCACAGCTATCTTCAAGAAAGGCAAGCAGCAGGATGTGAGGAGCTATAGGCTGGCCAGCTTCACCTCAGTGCCCAGAAAGGTGATGGAATAAGTGATCCCGGAAACAATTCAAAATACACTAAGGACAAGAAGGCAACTGAGCCTAGTCAGTGTGGATTTACAAAGAGTAAATTGTGCTTGAACAAACTGATAATATTCTACAACATGATAAGTAGTTTCATGGACGAGGGGGGAGCAGTGGACATTTCTTACCTTGAATTTAGAAAGGCTTTTGACACTGTCTCCCATAACATCTTCATAGACAAACTGATAAAATATAGACCAGATAAGTGGACAGTGACATGGACTGAAAACTGGCAGAACTGTCAGACTTAGAAGGTTGTGATTGGCATCATGAAGTCCAGCAGGAAGCCAGTCATAAGTGGTGCACCCCAGGGATCAGTACTGCGGCCAGTACTGTTTAACCTCTTCATTAATGTCTTAGACAATGGGACAGAGTGCATCCTCAGCAAATTTGCAGATGATACAAAACTGGGAGGAGTGTCTGATACGCTAGAAGGTTGTGCTGCCATTCAGAGGCTTGAGAGGCTGGACAAATAGGCCAACAAGAATCTCATGAAGTTCAGCAAAGGAAAGTACAAAGTCCTGCACCTTTGGAGATATAACCTCATGCACCAGTATAAGATGAGGGCTTACTGGCCGGAGACCAGCTTTGCAGAAAAGGACCTGTGAGTCCTGGTGGCCAACAAGTCTGCAAAGTGTCCTGTTGCAGCAAAGAAGCCTAATGGCATCCTGGACTGCAGTAGGAAGAGCATTGCCAGAAGGCTGAGGGAGGTGATCTTTCCCTTCTACTCAGCCTTTGATGAGACCACATCTGGAGTGCAGTAAAAGAGGGAGATGGGCATAGTGGAGTCATAGAATCATAGAACAGGATCATAGAACCATATAGGTTGGAAGGGACCTTTAATATCATTGAGTCCAACTATCAACCTAACACTGGAGTCAGTGCAGCAAAGGGTCACAAAGATGGTTGGAGGATCTGACACACAAGGATAGACCTGAGACTGATTAGCCTGGAGACCAGAAGGCTTCAGGGAATCTTACCAATATGTATAAGTACCTGATGGGAGAGAGTAAAGAAGACAGAGCTAGACTCTTCTCTGTGGGGCCCAATAACAGGAAAAGAGGCAATGGGCACTAATTGAAATCCAGGGAATTATGCCTAAACACAACTTTTTACTGCAAGGTCAGTTGATGACTGGAATGGGTTACCTAGAGAGGTTGTGGAGTCTCCATACTTGGAGATAATCAAAACCCAACTGGAGAAGGCCCTGAGCAACCTACTCTAATTGGAGCAGGGGTTTTGGACTAGACATGTTTCTCCCATCCCTAATAATTCTTCTTTACAAGGAAGTTGGAAGAAAAGGAATATTTTATTATCTCTAGGTACAGGTACTTACCATTTCTGGTCACAGTAGAGAAGCACTAAAATTGCATGCATATCTGTCAACTCTGCATCCTTTATGTATCTCATATGCTAAGGTCTGCTTTGGGCATTTCTTTAGTAACAGAAGGCTGCACAGATTATTACTTGGCTCAGAAAGTTAAACTCATGAGTAGAAAACAGGAGAACTTGTTCATACAAAAGGAAAAAAATGAAGACCAGTGACAAAATTTCTCTCCCAAATAGCATGACTGCATGGCCGTGGCTACCACTCAGTTCAGATAAAAGGTCACAGAGGGAAAGTTGTCTCTAGATTTTACCAGAAAGGATAGGCCTCCATCAGAACATCTGATCCCTAAAAACAAGGATCTAACTGTGCCTCTTTTTCTGGAAACCAATCTATTCCGGATCTGCAAAGGCACAAAAGTGAAGCTCTGGAGTAGCACTTCATATCCCGGGGGTGTCTCTAACCATTTTATTCTTCTTCACGTAACAACCGCTTTCCAGAAACCATTAAAACTTCATATGTCATTTCAGCTTCTCACCAATACATACCACTTGAAGGAAACAAACTCCTCATTATTTCTCTCCCAACATTACAGAAGCATGGAACAAAAATAAAACAGACTCCTACTGCCTGTGTGCAATGGCAGTCTAGCTGTTTCCTTCATTAATTTCTCCATACCTGATCTGTGGCAGGGGACAGAAG
The DNA here is from genome assembly GCA_013398295.1 of Chionis minor. Classification (NCBI taxonomy): domain Eukaryota; kingdom Metazoa; phylum Chordata; class Aves; order Charadriiformes; family Chionidae; genus Chionis; species Chionis minor. Next base: position 268,633 of record VZSF01007679.1, on the reverse strand, counting down.
GNCACCCCCCCACCCGGAAGTCATGGCATAATTTAAAACAAATGGAATTAAATAAAAAGACAAAACAACCTTCACCCTCAATACTATTTGTGGCTGCTTCTGGTACCATACATTGATTGCAGCCAAATGAGTTCACCATGCATCACGTTATGCAGCCATTTGAATCTAAGGAAAAGAATTTACTGCCAGGACAGTTTCTCTTAAAGTCTCTGACACTTTTCTCAACTCCAGTCATCCCAGCCTGGATCTATTAACTTGCAAGAGATTCTTAAAAACTGAGCTCTTCTCCTGGTGCTTATGAAGGGGGAGGCAGTGTAGGATAACAATAGGACTCTCATTTATGTGATTTAATTAAACTCAGTGGATGCTCCTTATTAGAAGATGTGTGCGTAGTGGTTTTTTCCCTATTTAAAAAGTTATTAGAGGGAATCCAATAAGTGTTTCATTCTTGTTAAGTGCAATCAGAGAAATTGTTTTCTACCAATTAAATACTGCTAAATAAATAGTTAAAAGCAGTGGCGGCTATAATGATTTGCAGATGGTGGATAGCTCCTCAAAAACTTTACAGTAGATGTCTGTTCCTGTCTGCACACATATAAAATAATGGAAATTTAAGGAAAACACCTTAAAAGCCAGAATGGTATAGGATATTCATTACCAAGATAATGCTAACAAGGCAAGAATACTAGCTGTTTATGTAGTGGAAAGCAGGCTAAATAGCCACTAACTTGCATCTTCCTCCTGCACATCCCCTTCACACAAAGCCTGAGTTGCCACATGATAGCTTGCATATAGCCTATGAAAGCCCTACTGAGGTCTTCTGTGCTGATATACAGACGCATGAGGACTGTAATGCAAGAACATCTTTGTTCAACATCACTTGAAAATAGAAGGCTGAAACACAGGACTACTCGATAAATTATCACCAGCTGTCTCATGAACAAAATCCAGGACAGCTGGGCCTATGTAACCTTCCCCATGCGTCAGTTCTTACACTTGGCTTTGTGCAGCTCTGCAGCTTTAGGAACAGCTGGGAAAATACCCACTGAAGGCTACTGTACAGGTACAGCACACTGCCTTTTCCTGTGTTTTCCGTGTGTCATGGTGCTGGGCTTGGTGTAGCACAAGAGGGAAACGAGGGTCAGTAACATTTTATCCTGGGTTGTAAACCCCTGGTGTGAACAGATCCCACTCTTCCCAGGGCAAGGGCTGCCCCTGGTTAGAAGGGCCTTAACTGCAGAGGTGAACACTAAGGATGACAAAACCAATGGTATCACCACATTTGTTATAAAAAGGGAAAGTTATAACTCTAAGTACACAGCAGAGGGGAGACAGAAAGAGATCTTCTTGAAGTACCCAATAAATAGGAAAATATTTGTGATGTGTTGTACGTGCAGTAGTCAAAACAGCACATATAGGGCACTTCCATTCCTAATTAAGCATCAATGTGCTGATACAGACCTTTTAAAATGAACTCAAGTTGGAGTTGAGTCTTGTTGCTGTTTAAAGCCCACAGAAAACCTTTAAAACAGCAGTCAGAGCATAAACAGGATGTGGACTTTGCTCTTGACACATGCCCATCCCATTCCACCAGCAGAACATCTGTGAGGCATTTCAGACATGAATGTTACATTGTTCTACACCTACAATGAGAGGTGAGGGAAACAAGAGAATAGACTACCCGTTTCAGGTCTGCCTTTTTTCCCTTTCCAAAATCCCTTTTGTTTTATTACCCCTGTATGCTTTGGCTGGCAACTCCAAAGCACATTTGTTTCCCACTAAGACTTGTGATTTTTTTTCTCGTTTCCCTCACAGTTTGGTGTGGTTTCTTGCATAAGCATAGCATTCCAAGCACTGAGTTATATTTAACGCTCTTCTCATTTCTTTGTTTGTATATTGAGTCTAACAATACAAAACCACATTAAACACAGACATATTTGCTATTTAAAGACATTTTCAGTCAAGACTCACAAGATGGAGTCACGTGACTGTCTCCTCAATAATATAAGAATGTGTAACCCTTGCCAGAGAGAATGATGCTTCGATAGTCCTCAACTTATCTGAGTTACTGAAAATAACTGATCTCAACTTATCCAAAATGCTCTCAGATCCCCTTTTCTTCATCTACAAATAAAGCGGGGCCTTTTCTGCCACCCCGTGCTTCCATGAACTAAACTTAATTGTCTGGAAATGAGCAGTCTTACAGATTACTCTCAGCTGATATAACCTCATGTTACGCATTCACTTACAAGTAAAGTTGCTCCTCCGTGGTTACACTTCCAGGTACACACAGAATTCCCAGTTTGACTCCTACTTCTCCCTGCTTGTTTTTAGCAAATAAGTGGTAACCATTTGGCAGAAATGCCTCTACCAGAACCGAGGCACAGGGCAGGAGGGGAGACAGATACATCTGAGATGTCTGTGCACTCTCTCTTGACCCATTGCACACTCTTGGCAGGTACAGGCAATATCAGAATCCCAGGGTGACAAGCCTGTTGCCACAATGTTCCAAGGAGCACATGTAGCCATGATTTTCTTGGTCTGTTGAGAAAAGTCTTGGTTCCTTGAAACATGAAGCAAGTCACTGAAACAAAGGATTTCCCCTGCAGTGGTTTTCTACAGAAATTTTAAGACCAAGATAAAGGTAAGAATCTAGTTAGAGCCTCCTGAAGCACCAGGAAAGGAAATACAGGGAAAACCAAAAGGGGAGCAATAAAGACAATTCCCTTGCACAGTTATCAGAAGATAGAATCATGGAATCAGTGAATCATCTAGGTTGGAAGGGACCTTTAAAGTCATCGAGTCCAACCATTAACCTAACACTGCCAAAACCCCAACTAAACCATGTCCCTCAGCTTCACGTCTACCCATCTTTTAAATCCCTCCAGGGCTGGCGATTCCACCACTGCCCTGGGCAGCCTGTTCCAATGCTTGATAACCCTTTCAGTGAAGAAATGTTTCGTAATATCCAATCTAAACCTCCCCCAGCACAACCTGAGGCCATTTCCTCTTGTCCTGTCGCTTGTTACTTGAGAGAAGAGACCGATCCCCACCTGGGCACAACCTCCTTTCAGGTAGTTGTAGAGAGTGATAAGGTCTCCCCTCAGCCTCCTTTTCTCCAGGCTGAACAATCCCAGTTCCCTCAGCCGCTCCTCATAAGACTTGTGCTCTAGACCCCTCACCAGCTTCCCTGCCCTTCTCTGGACACGCTCCAGCACCTCAATGTCTTTCTTGTAGTGAGGGGCCCGAAACTGAACACAGTATTCGAGGTGGGGTCTCACCAGTGCTGAGTACAGGGGGAAAATCACTTCCCTAGTCCCGCTCACCACACTATTCCTAATACACGGCAAGATGCTACCAGCCTTCTTGACCACCTGGGCATGCTGCTGGCTCATATTCAGCTGACTGTAGACCAACAGCCCTAGTTCCTTTCCTGCCAGGCAGTTTTCCAGAAGTATGGGATACTCAGAAATTGTGGAGACGACATTGCAGCCCAGAGACAGGACAGTCACGTGAGGGTCTAGGCCTGTGAAAGACTGGGTGTCAGTGCTCTCACCTGCCAGTTTCAGCACACAAGCTGGCACTGGCAATTTACTGATGTGGGAGCTGTCACAGAGAAGTGACTTGCTCAGTATTGAGCAACTGAGGGACCAGAAAACAGAATTCATGATGTAACATCTCTTTCTTTTGATTCTCACTCTAGGTCTTTCTGTTGATCCTGACTGAGAAACTGTTGCATATTTAGGGGTTAGCAATCCACAGAACAGTTAACCTGAGTGGGTGTGGGCCTGTGCTGTGCTGCACAAATTCCTTGGCTGAAGGATAAACTCACCCAGCTGATTGTAACAGAGGAGCCTGCAGGTAGCTCCCACTAATACCAGCGATTACACTACCTGGGTGCCCTTGCCTTACCTGAAAGCACGGCAAGAAGGTCTCATGACAACATCCTTTAGGAATAGAGTTGTTTCCTTGTAAGGAAATTACATATTAGCTCAAAGCACAAAAAGGGAGAGGTTTTCTCCACAGGTTGAATCTGCTCTGTGCAATGCACCAGCGGAAAATCCATCTGGGCTCCATCTGATGCTGCACAAACACCAACTACACAATATTTTTGCTATGTATATGCTTTTTCTTATTCTGTTTCATTAAAGCAGTTATCAAGACATTTGTTGTTGTGCCTTTCTTATTTGGATCCTGAAAGAAACCTGCATTGTGTCTCTCCTCTTTCTCTTACCTCAACCTCCATACACTCCCCAACCCCATGCACAACAGACTTGGAGGCCTTTAGGTCCAACCAACAGGTGAATCCTGGAACTTCCAGCTACAAAAGGGTGATATTCACTACCCTTAACACCTTTTCAGAAACTGAATATGCTCCTTAATCCTCAATTTGCAATTCCCACCAGACCTCCATGCCAGTTGCTGGGTTTTGACATAAGCTCCAAGACTGGAAAAAAAACGGAGCCAGAATAGAGCACAAATATATGGACTTAGACGACAACCAATGTGAAGGCAGCACCAGGGACAACAGAAAAATGGGCCATCAGTAGAAGAGAGATGGGGGCATTGCCATCAAGAAAAGGTCAGATCTCTTGAAGAGAAAAATCTGTTTTGGGAGGTGAGAAAGGTATAACAGTAGAAACAGTGCTAAATATGCTGCAGTACTGAAGGATTCCTATCAGTACACAGAAGTTCCTTTCTGGACAGCGTTAGTTTTCAGGAGAACAGAGGATGAATACACGCCATAAAGTCAATCAATACAGTTTAAGAATTTAAGAATCTGACTGAACTTCCTAATGCATGACAAGCTCTGCTTATGCAATGCTGTTGAGCCCCTGCATATTTTTAGTTGAGCTTCATTTGAACAGTGGTGCTAGAAAGATCAGTGTTTTAAGTATGATGGATAATGTTGTGAAGTTAGGAATAATATAAAAACTATGTTCCAGTAAGTTGCTCATAGTGCATCAGCTTATTCTCAGTAGGACTATAGACCCAATAAACCAGATCAGATCAATAGCGTGCTCCAGTACTGCCCCCCAGCTATGACTAGTACCAGACGTTTAAGAGGAAGTGTCGTGGTTTTGGACCGGATTGGCCCAAGCAAGCCGAGTGACAGATGTTCTCTCTCTCCTGCCGAGCAGGAGAGAGAGAAGAAGAGAGACTAGTTTAGTAAGAACTAAACTACTTTAATGAAATATAAAGAACAAAATAATAAAAAGAAAATAATGAAATATATACAAAACGATATCAAGCTCCCAGGATGACAATCACATCACCAGCAGGAGCTGGGGAAGTCCCAGACTGGACTCAGTGACAGATCGGAACTGGATTCAGGAACACACAGGTCAGGATCAAAGGCAGATAAACAGACGGAGTCTTCCTCGGATGCCAGCCATTGAAGAAAAAGAGAGTCAGAGGGCTGACCCTTTGATCCTTCAGCTTTTATACTGAGCATGACGCAGATGGGGTCGAATACCCTATTTGGTCAGTTTTGGGTCACCTGTCCTGTCCGCTCCTCCCCGCAGGTGGGACCCCTCTACGCTTTTCCGCTTCTGACCCTCCAACGGGGCAAATAACAAAGTTGGCTGGCCTTGGTTGTTACAGCAATAAGTGTAAGCAAGGGCCTCTCTGCGTACCGTGCCTCGGCATCAGCTATAAACATGGGTCTTATCGCTCTGAGAAAGAATAATTTTCTGCACAATCTGCTGCTAATTTCAGCAGTTAGAAGAGGCCTAGTTAGAAAGCAGAGTTACTGAACAAAATTGGTCCTGTTTTACCTCAAACCAGGACAGGAAGGAGTAATAAACTCCACAGGACACAATATTGGAAGACCATCCCGAAAAATAAGTTTCTTCCTGCCTCTATACCATTATTAACAGCCTGGCTTATACTCTTGACTCATTACTATTGTTATATATAACATTAGTCTACAGTGGCTGGAGATGTAACACAAAGCACATCTGTAACAGCTGCCTCAGTGGCACAGTTCCTTGGGTTAAGAGAAGGACAACAGAGGGTCAAAATCATCAAGTGCTGCTGTCAGCTTTAGCACAACTCTTCTGCAAGCCAGCGCCCTGAGCACAACTTGTTTAGCCCTTCCCATTTTACAGCGAGAATTGTTCAGCAGAGGCCAAACCACACGGTCTAAAACACCATCATGCTAAGCATTGTTTCTCAGTGTGACATCTGAACCTCTCTTCCAAGATATTTCTTCTTTCAGAGTACCATGATCAAGGATTTCTCCACAAGAGCCTTCTCCGTGCAGTCAGAAAATTATGAAAATTCAACTTGAACTTTCTGTGGACATGACTTTCTTCTCCTTTCATACTTCTGTTGGTTTTTTTCTTGTAACAGTACAAAGAAGTCCTGGCTTTAATCCTATTAGACATAGGTTGCTGACCTACATATGCTTTCACTAGTCACACTTCTAGCTCAGCTGAGCTCTTCCAGAAGATGGGTCTGTTAAATTAGTTGCCTCCTCCAAATACAGCTATGTTGGCTGAGTTCACCAGCTGTCACTAATCATTCCTTTTCTGGGGTGGATTTGCAGATTCCTGTTAAGTTGTTGCTCTCAACACAGTTTTCTAACAGCATTAGCCAATGTATAATAGCTACCAGTTTCCAACTATATGGACAAAATATCTGCATATTGCAAATGTTAATAAGTGGAGCGGGTTCAGTAGGATAGAAAAAGTAAAAGGAAATGAATAGAGAATTACTGATTTTTTTTCTTTCATAATTTTAAACAGAGGCATAGCCAAGGCAGAGCAATTATTGTCTATCTCACAATCCATGCCACAAAAATGTGGGCATTGATAAAATATCATTTAATCTAATCCTATTCAGAATCACAGCACACTATGAACAATTAAGATTTGGATAAAACATATCCAAATAGCCTACATCCAAAATGCCAAATAGAACAGGAATAACATTGCAAAAGCAAAATGAGTCCATTGTATGAACACAACCATTTATATATTTTCAAGTGAAAGATTTACTGTGACCAGAGTAAGGACAGTAGTCAGATTGGAAAGCAATGTAACTGTATTCTGTTTCTGGATTTGCTGCTGATTTCTAGTATGCCTTTGGGTAAGTCATTTAAAGCACAGAGCTTTTTATCTGAAATAACCACACCTCTCCTCCTTCTTCCTACCCTGCCTCCCACTTACCTGGAGCTATGTTCATGTTTGGAGCACTCTGAGTCTTCTACTGCCTGGCGTCCCTAAAAGTCAAGAGATCTGAAAAACTGATAACCCATTTTGATGAAAAAGTAAGAATCAGAATTACTCCTCATTTTCTTCATACAGATTCAAAACAACTACCAAGATTCTTACTTTAAAGAAGCCACGACATGCCATTATGTGCCCAATAGGGCAGAATGAACAGTGAGAATGACAGGTTTTGATAAGCTGTATTGCAAGGAGAAATGCACACTAGTTAACACTGCAAACACAATCTTAAGAAAGTCTTTAAAAATAGTCTTTAGGTATTAAAATACTTTAAAGCTCTGGAGCTGTAAAGCTATATGAAGCTCTGCTGTAATGCACACTGTCCGGTCTTACTTTCTTTGTATAAAAACACAGGGAAAGCTCCTTTATTTATACAGTCTTCCTCCAGTCAGCCCCTGTGAATCACTTTTACTCTCCACCTGATGGAAAGAGGACAGAAAGAAAACTCACAGACTAGAATATGTTTTATCATCAGGTAAATTTCTATATCTATAAGCACTTGACTGCCACTGCCATCAGCTTGCCTTCAGCTCTGTCTGCAGTACAGTTTTGAGTCCCATAGGCAATTTTTGCATCTTTAGTTCAGATATACGTTCACTGGTTTATGTCAGACTATCAAGGCGACAGTAAAATTTTCCTCTCCCATTTCACATACCATGTAAACACATATACACAACATTAACCATAAGGTAAAGTAACTTTCCATGCCTAACATACTCATGGTTGACTCAGGCTATTCTGTTCACTGCTTCTCCTATTCTCTCCATTACTCAAGTTCATCAAAGTCTTCCAGTCATGTTAACTTCAGATAGTTAAAAAGCCATGAACAATGCTGTGGTAAAAAGCTCATTTATTTTCCTCTGAGATGACGACACAAGGAAATCAGCCAGGTTTTGAGGAAAAATAATAGCATATTATTTTTCATATAAAGTTAAAAGAGGCCACACTGTTCCATCCTTTGGTAGAGGCTTTGTATATTATTTATTAATGACAAAGGCTAGCTTTTTTTTAGAAAACACAGCTTGTTGATAATAGGAGTCTTTTGTATCCACCTATGATATCAAATTAAAATTATACTTTAAGAGAACCAAGTTTGTGATATTATTGATATTCAAACAGTGAAGTTTCAAGTGTTTTTCTAATAGGACTTTTTGACACTCAGATCAGAATATCTGCTTTCCTAGTGTGTGCATAGATACAAAATACACTTGTGTCTATTGCTTCAGATGAATAAAATAGTTTATAGGAACAATGCAAAGCAAATGAGAACTTTTTTTTTAAAGAAGTCCCATATTCTTCATATATCTAAGAAATGCACTTGAGAAATATTGCTTATTCTCTAATAAAAACTGCTTTAGTATTAAAAAGTAAAAAGAATGAAAAAATTTACCGCAGAGTAAGTAATTTTTTTCAAATTGAAGCTAGATTATAAAGGCCTAACTAACCAAGAGAGTAATCATTTGCAGTCTCTGCATTCTCTTCAAAGTTGCAGTGTTTTGTATGACAGCTATACTTAAATACCTGTGGCTCTTGCTGCTTCAAATAAGTATTAACACAATAATGCATTTACCAGGTCAGTTTAGTCATTAAAAAAAATCCACTCTAATGAGTTACATTTTTTGTTACAAGCAAAAAATCAAAGTATGTTACAAATTATTCAAATCAAAACACTGCAAACTTCAGCTAATTCAAAAATCAAAGGAAATTCTATGATTTGTCCTGTTTGTCAAAGGAAGTTCAGTAACAGAAGCCAAATTCAAATTTTTAAATTCCTATTTTTATGGCTTCTAGAGAGCACGTTAGCATTAAATATTGTGGAGAACTAAGCTACTCAGAGTGTGTGAGGACAAACTACTTCCTGTTTATATGCAAAGGACGTTGTCTTGACAGTCATCAATAGCTTCCCAGCCAAAAAACACCTGTCAAAACAAATACAAAAATTCAACGGGCAATGTTTTCAATATCTTTTGTCTTTCGTCATGCTTTATTATTAAATGTGAAGTGTCAACAAGTGGCAGAGTCAGCTTTATGATACATGATAATGTATTCAGCTACTCCCGGTAACTAGGAGATCGCATACTAGGGATACTAGGGATACACTGGCGGACAGTGCTACCTACAGACAAAGCAGCTGAAATTTATCAGCACACCATTTAGCCTATTACAGAAAGAACACCTAGTTAAAATGGTTTGACGGCTTTCAGGTACTCTAAAATCTGTGGTGTTCATTTGCCATATAATGATTTTAGATCTAAATTGCTGCATGCGGCACATAAGAAGCAGCATAGAGTTATACCATTGTAAAAAGAGCCAGGGGGAGAGGTTGTGCACGCTTGTGTCAAGCTGTCTGATGGACTGGGATGCTTTCCACCATCCCCTGAGAAGTTGCTAAGTGCTTACTTCCATACACCTAGCCAACCTATACAGCCTTTATCCAGGGCCAATGCATTTTGCACCTCTGGGGATTCACAGTCTTATACATTGCTCTGTTTCCTCAGGTGGAAAGACTGAAAAAGCACAGGAAAAAGAGCGGTTAGACCTTTCAAGCCTTCAGCCTGCACAAGAACCAAGAATGTTAAGACCTAATCTTGCTCTTACTGAGCACCGTAAATGAGAATAGCATCTCAACAATTGTACTACACTTGTCTGTCCATCATGCTGAAACTCATTTTCTCTATCACCTTGAGGATCGGGGAGTGATAAACACACACAGTTTTTGTGTGTCCTGCAAATTAAAACTAGAAAGGAGACAAGATGTTGGAGTTGCTTTACAACTAGCATGGGTTGCACTTGAGTTGTGGCCAATGGTTCAATATCTAAGTGGAAACCAGTGATGAGTGGTGTCCTTCAAAGGTCTGTATTGGGACCGGCATTATTTAACATCTTTGTCGGGGACATGGACAGTGGGATTGAGTGCACCCTCAGCCTGTTTGCAGATGACACCAACCTGAGTGGTGCAGCTGATTTGCTTGGGGGAAGGGATGCCATCCAGAGGGACCTTGACAGGCTTAAGGAGTGGACCCATGCAAAGCTCATGAAGTTCAACAAGGCCAAGTGCAAGGTCCTGCACCTGGGTTAGGGAAACACCAAACATGGATACAGGTTGGAGGATGAGTGGATTGAGAGCAGCCCTGTAGAGATGGGGGTATCGGTAGATGAGCTGGAAACATGTGCTCACAGCCCAGAAAGGCAACCATATCCTGGACTGCATCAAGAGAATCATGGCCAGCAGGTTGAGGGATGTGATTGTTCTCCTCTACCTCATTCTGGTGAGACCCCATCTGGAGTACTGCATTCAGCTCTGGGGCCCCCAGAAAATGAAAGGCATGGACCTGCTCTAGTGGGACCAAAGGAGGGCCACAAAAATAATCAGAGGGCTGAAGCACCTCTCCTATGAAGACAGGCTGAGACAGCTGGGGTTGTTCAGCCTGAAGAAGAGAAGGCTCTGGGGAGACCTTATAGCAGCCTTCCAGTACCTAAAAGTGGCCTACAAGAGAGTTGGAGAGGGCATTTTCACAAGGGTATGTAGTGATAGGGCAAGGGGTAACGGCGTTAAACTGGAAGAGGGTAGATTTAGATTAGATCTCAGGAAGAAATTCTTCACTATGAGGGTAGTGAGGCACTGGAACAGATTGCCCAGAGAAGTTGTGGATGCCCCATCCCTGGAGTGTTCAAGACCAGGCTGAATTAGGTTATGAGCAGCCTGATCTGGTGGAAGATATCCCTGTCCACAGCAGGTGGTTTGGAACTAGATGATCTTTAAGGTCCCTTCCAACCCAAACCATTCTGTGATTCTATGACAGCATGTGAGCTGACAAGACTGATCTTTCTGCAACATTTCCTATATTTCCAGCTAAGAAACCTGCTCTAATGCCTCCAAGAAGATTAATTATTTTCCTGAGAATCACACAATAGGCCAAATATTCAGGAATGAAAATGTGTATATCACTGATTCAAATCAGCCATAGATCTTGCCCACTGAGCATGAAAGAAACTGTGGCTGATCTGTTCTTTCCCAGACTGTGGGCCACAGAAGAGCATAACCAAAGAAGCAAAAAATATATTGTCTGTAAAGCCAGGATATGCCATTTGCTAATGGGAAGGAGAGGGACTCTTTGCTCATTCTGGTGCATGTATGAGGCAACATGCTGCTCTAAACCCAAGTATTTTGGCTCAGTTGCCATCATTTGTGACCAGTACAAAGATAGTGAATAGATTTCTTTCTTGCTATTGAAAATACCAGACAATGTTTTGAGTATACAGCTGAAAGTAACAGAAACAGTGCAGAATAAAATAATCTGAGGTGGCAGGTTTTCTGCCAAACACCTGTTTGCCAGAGCTTCCTGAGGTAGCAAGCCCAAGAGAGATGCAAGTACACAAAAAATTAAACTTTTTTTCTAAATCAACATATACATAACAATTTGTACTGCTATAGGTATCCCCAATAGGGAAAGAGGAAAATAAATTAAAAAAAAAAAAAAAAAAGAAGGCGGCTGTGCTCGCTAATAATTAATTCCAGACCTAGTCAACAATGGTTTCTGGAGATTGTAATATATTTTCACTTGGTTTATATTAGACATTCTGCTCAAAATCTGTTCTTAGACATCCTCAAATACCATGATAATATGGCATCATCAGTACAGGAAAAATAGATTGGCAGACGTGATATCAAATACCGAGTAGCTTCAGAACTTAACTAGAACGGACGATTGCTCACAGGCAGCAGAACAACACAGGGACTTCTCAAGAAAGTCTCTACCTCAGCATGACAGCAATGAGTAAATGAATGTTAGAAAGGTCTCTTACATTTTTGCTACAGCCATTTATAAGCCGGTCTGTCAGAGTCTTGCCAGCCTAAAAAACTAGGGATCATCATCTCAGCAGCTTGCAAAGTATTTCTCTAAAAGAGAAGTCTGAGAAGCTAAAGTGCTTTGCTCTGACAAGTACAGCAAGGAAGTGTTCTTATTCCAGCCACATAAAGAAATTTGGACCAGAAAAAAATGAGGCTGGATAAGTCACGGACACTCCCTAACGGATGGAGGAATTTCCTTCTCTATGGACTGTGGAATACCAGTCCAGTCATCCAGTAATTGCAATAAATATGGGTTTGGAACATCTGACTATTTTTTTATTTTCAATTAGTCATGATCCACTAAACACGTTGCTCACTGGTTCTGTATGCTCTGCTGCAGAATCTCCTCCCTATTAACTCAGACCTAATGGCACATAAGGTACCTGAGTGTTTCCAATAAATCCCAGAGAGCTAATACTAGCTTTATGGGAGGACAGCCTGTCCAAGAGAAAACATTATGTTCTTTAAAGCCAAAAACTCCACCTTACTTCTTTCTGTGAATGGTCTCTCTTCTTACTTCAGAAGTTTCAGTTCTTTGGAGCATTTTACCCCCCCTCCTTTTTCTGTCACACAGATGTACACGCATGTCCCATTTCTTCTAATGTGGGAAAGTAACAGCTCCTGAGCAAAAGAGCCAAGCTATCAAGCTCATATACATATTTTTTAACGAAATCAATGCAAACTTGATACCAATTTTTTTTTTCAGTTTTTTCCCTTCCCTCAAATTAAACAGGCTACCTCTAAGCAAACAACTTAGATCACTACCTGAAAACATCAGTTCCGGGCTGCAGTTTTTTCAGTTCCTTGCAGTTCAGTTATAAACACATTCTGAACCCTTTTACCAAAGTATATGTTTAGCTGTCCACTGCGAACTATGGTTACTGTAACCATGTTACTGGGGCCTTTCAGCAGCAGGTCTGAGCAGAGTACCCCTGGTAGTGTTGGGCAGCATCCTGCATTGCTATTTTCCTATAACATTTTCTCCAGAGCAGCCTTAACATGGAATCCTTCTGTTAACATCACCCCTACATCTGTAATTTTCTAGTGAAGCGAACGCGTGCAAAAATTAGGTGCTCTTCAGGTTATTGTCTGACCTCAGTATCTGACTGACTCATCTCAAAGACAGCGAGTCAGTCTAGCTATGGCTAGGCTTCACCCTTTCATAACCACAATAAATAATGGCACCAGTAGTAGCTGTGTCCTCTGAGTACCGTGGCCTGTGAGAGCCGAATGTCTGCAGACATAAAGCGTTAGTGTGAACAAGCCTCCTGGATCTGCAGCGAGGTGTCTGAGGCTGCTTTGGATGGGCGATACTAAAGGCAACTGTCATGCCTTTTGGGGAGCCTTTCAGGCAGTCTGAAGCAAGAGCAACTTAAAAATGATGTGTGGGATAGCAGAGTCTCCGAGAAAGGTACCTCTCCTCTCTTTCAGGAGAAAGGTTTGCTCTAGCAGAGGCTGTGGAGCAATACCTAGGAGCAAATGGAACAAGGGAGGGCTGGCACATACAATGTGCTTTCCCAATGCTGTGAGAAAACAGCACCAGTGGAGTGGAAAGCTGGAAAAAATTGCTGGGTTGTCTCAGAAAGATATTTTATCTTCTGTCCTCGCATGGAAGGAAGGTCTACCTGGGCATAGCCTCTTTTTTTAGTCACCTTCCTGCATATAGGCTGTTACATTGTAGATGAATTGTCCAAGAAAGGAAAGGAAGCGGTCTTGGAAAAAAAAAAACTATACTTCTCTCTACACAAGAGACACTGTTCTAATGCACGTGCCATCTGTTTTCAGGCAGGACACAGTACTCAGTTTTGTATAAGAAATGTTAATCTATTTAAAGGACGATGTTGATTTATGCGTCTTTCATTGTGGATCCACAGCCACACTTGGGAAATGTCATGATTCTGGCTGTTTGTCTCCTAGAAATTCAGTATGTAGTTTGGGTTCTCTGGTGCCTTTGCTTTGCATTCCCTCTTCGTGTGCCTTATTAAATGAACTGGTTTTGAAAAGTTTTAAAAAGAACTACTTCTTCTCGACAGAACTACTGTCACTATCTACTTCCTCTGCAGTGACAGCAGACCCACATCTGCACTCTGTCCCTGTAGGGGTACTCATCCTGTCTCCAAGTTTCTGTCTGGGAGGAAAGAGGAGCACTTGCCCTTTGCCTTCCTAGCTGACCTCAGAACAAAGAGTTCTGAGCCAGAGGGAGTGCAGATAAAACTCCTCCACGGCATCTAATACTTACTCCTAATGAGAACTAACCCCGCTGCTGCACTGTTCTTTCAAAGTAAGAGTAAACAGATAAATGTTTATACTTAGAAGTACAGTTGCAAGAGGAATAAGGAGGATACAGAGGCCTATCTGCAACTCAGTTCTAATCATACAAGATTAAAACTCATATCACAGTGAATCGACAATATCTTTTTAATTTAAATTTAGATCCAAGTTGATCCTTCCCATTACAGTATTTTACCTCACATACACAGCCGTGGCTAAACCTGTGAATACATGCCATTAGTCTCTGGGATCTTATAAAAGACAGTGCTATTCACTGTGGTCTGGAACAATTGTTTGGAGAGGTATATAGCTAAACTACATGGATTTTGACTGTTTAAATCCTGAACTTGAAATCAGGGGACAAATTTTGAAGTAGTTCTCATGCAATTAAAAAAAAGACAGAAAAAGAGAAAGCTCGCGACAGTGATACACAGCCAACTAAAATTTTGTACTCTAGTGTATTTGAGTGTGCAATACAAGATTTATTCCCCTGTGTATATAAATCTGTTTCACACATTCAAATAAATGCAGCTGTGTTTATTCCAGAGAGTAGAGTTCCAGATGTATACATGCAGAACACCAGATATACATATGAGCACCTTATTACGTTACAATTTTCCATTACATTTTTATAACACTTAGAATTTTTTGCTGCAGAGCCCTCTGGAATATGCCCCAGTACATTCAGCACTTGCCCAAACAATACAATCTGAAATCCTAAGGGCCACCCAAGTTTGAACCGCTGTGATACCACCTCCATGTTTTGCCTGGAATGAGAAGAGGGTTTCAGACTGTAAGAATTTAAGTTACAGGTTCAGCACTTGAATAATACCATTCTTTCAGCAGTATAACTGTGAAGTTTTAGACCTTACAACAACTTCAAACTATACTAAAAAATAGCAACTCCAGATGAAATTCATATTTTTGCAAACAGGCAATGTCTGCTTGCAGGCATAATAATGAGCGTATGCCAAAAAAACCTGCCAGTGAAACATAGAGAAAGGCACTGGACTGAAAATTTCTGTGATTTTTAAACAAAAAAAAATTATTTCTTCTGCACGTCCAATCACAGTAGGATAGATTTCACAGCCCCCCAGCATTAAGTAGTAGCCCTTGTTAATAAAAGTGCAAAAGACATTAAAAGCTTAAAGCAATAAACTTGAAAACATAAACCACACTGCTTCATAGCCTGCTTTTCAGACACCATTACCATTACTGTACTCTTTGAGACATGGGCTATAGCATTAATAGCCATAATACAAACTGCAAACACAAAACTGCTAAATAAAACTGTGAAATAAAAAAGGGTATGCTGTTTTCTATAAAGTGCAGACCAGAACCCTACACAATTTAGATTACAGTTCTAGAGATTATTTCACATATTTATGTGCTTAGCAGATTATTTTCCCAACATGAAACATGTAAATAGTGTCATGGAGCACATACTGAAAATCTAAGGCAAAAAAAAAGTGTAAAATAAACAAAATACAGAGAAGATCTCTTACCATTGTGCAAAATCCCTTATTTGTATCAGGAAAAGTTTATTTTCTACCAAACAATATAGAACTGCAGCAGAAAAAATAGTGGAAATAATGTTACCAAAGACAAAAATTTAAGATCCATTTAGACATTAGGGTTTTTAGTCTGTCACCTTATTGTGAAGACGTCAAACAACTAGAAAGATAATAGAGACTTTCACTTTTCTGAAACCATGGGCGAGACCTTTACACAAATCACACTGACACCACGTAAATAAGTGTCGTTCCAAGAATAAAAATATATGTTCCTTTCACATTTCTTTTCTGCTTCAGTTTGTAATTTAGAAAGCCTGTTCTCTGTAAAGGATCACATGCTGTATTATAGTTGATTTTTAAACTACATCAATTTTTCAAGTCAAAAGACACTTATCTTTATTGACAAATAAGTCAGAGACAAGTTGGAAATGTTTAAAATGTCGTTGCTACGCGATCTCATCACAAAAGAAGGCAATCTAGAAGAACAGTATCAAGAACCTTCCACAGCATCACTTGTGGCCTGAGAACTTCTGTATAAGGAATGTACGCAAAGGGTACTTTTTAGGAGGTTACTGGCACCTGAAAGTGGCCCCTGAGGTACAGATGTAGCATTGCTACCACGAGAGCTTATAGTTAACAGTTTAAAAATGAGGTGTGGAAGGAGAGAGTCCAGCATTGAACCTTTTCCGGTGCATACACTGAGGCACTGTACTGCCCATGTATCCAGCAGAACCCTCATTCAGCTTGTAAAGCCTGATCCCATACCAGGCATACTTCATGGAAACAGTTTAAAAATAATTTTTCCCAGTGAATAGAAGGTGGGACTACCCTACAAAATCTTTTTTGGCTTGGGGCACAAACCTGCTGAAATACTTCACCCAAAAGAACGATAAAAGATGTATTGCTTGAAACTTTGGTCATAGTCTGGCTGGTGTCTGGGTAGAGCCTGACAACTCTCACGTTTTATGAAGGAATCTGCCTCACTGTGTGTGTTTACTTTGCATATGTGACGACCGGCTCACACAGCCATTTTCTATTCTAGGTGGTCTCACAAGTTTGAGTATTTTTTCATCCACAGACAGACTGAAGGGAACCCACTGTATATATTGAGTTGTAATGTGATTTGCAGGTAGCTAATAAATGAAAATACCTTATGTTTGTTGCAAATGAAACTCTAGATCCTTAATTAGCAGATAACTGGATTGCTGACAGAGTTCAAAGAGTCAGTGATAATGAAGTCAGGAATAAGCAACCTGCACACCCTGGTGGAGTCATTAAAGGAAAGTTAGAGGGAATTTGACAATTAGATTGCTTTAGAAGGCACTACAGCACAATGCAAACAAACAAAAAGATTACTGGCAGGTCACAATGAGGGTATTTGAAATAGTCTAGATTTACGCTAACCCATTTAAGCCCATTTGTCTGGCACATTGACTCAAAATAATACTGACATCATATTTACCCTGACAGGACTGTTAGGCCTCCGATTAAGGTATACAGAAACCCTGATTTAGCATTTCTACAAAATGAATAAAAAGTAGATAAATGCTCAAACCAGGGATTTTGTTAAACATCCTCTATACTAGCACACAGAATAAGACAAGGAATTGGCAAATGTGATAAATACCAAAGTACTTTTTTGAATGCCCATCTGAGAGATGACACAGTAATAGATTTTGATCCAAAGTCCAGAGTCTTTGTTGCTTGCATGGGAGGAAAATGGCAGCATTATTCTCTGCATTTAAACTAATCCTTCAGGAAAAATTAAAATAAAATAATGATATGTTCTACAGGAAGACTAAATATAAAGTACATTGGTATCAGATGCTACACTACAACTTAAAATGTAATGGCACAGGGTCCTAATTTCTCTGGATTTCTCCTATAATCCATTGGCAAAGAGAAGCTCCTCCAAAGGCTGACTTAAAGCATCCAGGTTGGGCTTCTCCTCTTAACCAGCCTCTGGAGGCAACTCTAGAGTGGAGTCACTCTTGTGAGAATACGAAACACATGCGAACTTTCTCTGCTTCCTATTTATAAACATTTCTATTCCTTCTTGAATCTAGTTTTGACCTGACGACTACTCAGTGGCTGCTTCACAAACTGTCTAATCTGTGCTCCAAAATCCATAGCAAGTACATTTTAATGACCTGTTCTGAGAGAACTGAAAATTATAATTTTCAGGAATACGACAATGAATTTTAATACTCCAACAGTTAGGACGAAAGTTTGCTGCTTGCGATCCGTACTGTCCCCTTCCACAAAGGATAACTGATCCTGTGAACTCAGTCAGCCATCTGTGCACAAAGCAAAACGGAAGCACAGAAGCCAGATAACATCAATGACTTTGTAATGGTGTACTAACTCTTGAAGTAATTTTAAATATATCCCCAGTGTCCTCCTGCTCAGTGCCTGCAATGTCTGGTTAAGTCTAGGCAAAAACTAAAACACCAGCAAAAAAATGCAAATTCAGGTAGAAAATATCTGTGTCACTTAACTCAGCAGATCTCATGCTTTCCAGTTCAGGGGCGAAGCCAAACAGTCCTCGATCCTGTGACACACTCAAAGGTTATAATAATCCACAACAAGCACAGGGCAAGTGGAGAGTCCTGCGGTGTAAGGTACTGCCGTGTTAGCAGTAAAGGTGAATGTACATTACCATGACAAAGCTAATACAAAGGGGATCCAAATTCCAGTGTTACATCTAATTTACAGAATAATGAACTGAATATGTCAATGTCCTTCTGTGTTAAATTTTAGTCCCTTGAGCATTTCTTCTCTTGAACCATTACACAGTTACTCTTCACTAAAATATTTGAACAGCTTAAAAGGCTTCGAAAAATGAAAATGTATTCAGAAATAGATAAGTAAAACCAGTGTGGATATCTTCTCTAAAAGATAAATAAACTAGCATTTGCTCTATGTGACTAAATAATTCTTTATTGCTCAGCAAAAAATAGGTTATACTTTGCAATAAGAATGCATCGATATACCACACCAGGACTCTATGCCCCATATGCATACGATAGACTGTGCTGTTGCTATTAGCTATGTATTCCTTATCTCAGAACCATGGAATGGTTGAGGTTGGATGGGGCCTCTGGAGGTCATCCTGTCCAACCCCCCTGCTCAAGCAGGACCACCTACAGCTGGTGGCCCAGGGCCATGTCCCTACAGCTTTTGCATATCTCCAAAGATGGATACCCCACAATCTTCTTGGGCAACCTGTGCCAGCGTTCAGTGACCCTCAGAGTAAAGTGTTTCCTGATATTCAGAGGGAATCTCTTGGGTTTCAGCATATGCCTATTTCCTCTGGTCTTGTCAAATGAATGCTTTCCTGTGCTATGAATGCTTTGTTTTTATTGCCAAAATTTAGCACTCATTTTACATCCTATTTAATTTCTATGATAAAAATAGATATTCTAATATACTTTTATGTACAGTAAATCTTGGCAGCATCATCAGACTGTTACTATCGCACGGAGCAAACTATCACTTTACCATATGATATCTAAAATTTAGTTGAGTTGATCCTCAAGGTTTTGTTTGGTGTACAAGCCTGTACAACCCTACATCACAATGGCACTTAATTAATATTAATTAATGAATGGTATTTTTAAGGAAAATATCTTTAGTCAAGCAGTTAGCAAGATCATGCCTCCTTCTTCTCTAATTTTAAGGCAAAATGCTTTATAAGCTCATACTGTAAGTTATGTCTTCTTCCATATAAACTTGCATACAAATTAGTATTTACTGTGAATTAGGTAATGCAGTAGGCCCTTGCGTTTATTTTTCTTTGTCGTTTTCAGCAAACCTCTATAGCATTTATGGCAGGCAGCACTTTTAAGTCAACTTTTTATTTGAAGTACAAGTTGGCTGTCATCCAGGCTGCAGACTACCATGAAGAAGGAAAAGAAAAAAAAAAATACAACCAAGAAAGGGCAAACTCCGAGGGTTCTAGTGTCTTCTAGCTGAACAGATCCACTCCCGTTAATCTCTGCAGGCACTTGGTGCCAACAGGACCACACTGAAGGGAGACGAAGACCCCTAGATTAGATGGGGGCTCCATGCCATCTGAGAAGGGAGGGGCCTGGGTGTGCAAGTGACCTGGCACTGGAGTGCTGAGACAAACACTGCTGATTTGCCAAGTGCTAAATTTTTCCAGTTGCTAAACTGATTTAAACAAGTTTGTTTTGTGTTAATGCTTATTCACACTGCTACATAAGGGGAACTTGGACTTTTATAATGTCGTGCTTGGCTAGAGGCATCTTCTCATAGTCTGATTGCCATTAACCCCAGCATTCCTACAGCACTTTTAGTCATGCAATCCCCATTGCAATTAATGGCAGATGGGCTAAGTCCCATGCAAATGTGAGGGAAAAGAGAAGACGACGTAACTCTGTTTAAATGTTCAAGAACATGTACCTCAAGGAAGGGTGGGAGTAGAAGGAAAAACAGCTTAGTGCTATGTAAACATTAAAAAATGAAGATCTGGTGTTGAGCTCTGAAGACAACTACATCATGAACTATGCACAGTGATTTTGATGGGTGCAACAGGTAAGGGTACGAAAAGAAAGAAGAAAATACTGAAGATACCTCCCTTTTCATGACTTGTTTAAGAAAAGAAGTAATGCAATACCAAGGAAACAGAGTAGTGCAATCATTAAGCAGACACAAAAGAACAATGACAAGGTATGATTACAAAGAAAAATGTGGTTGAATGGGGATGAATTAATTTGAGAGTCAGTCACCTTCCTTTGGATGAGAAAAGTAGGTTAGATAAAACTCCAGCAAAGGTACTGCAGGAGGTTTATGAGCTGACGGGATAGTTGACATTGAAATGCTAGAATTTTCACAGTAAATTAGCCTAATGATTACTTGGAAATTGCATTTTTGAAAGTCTTAAAAGTACTCAAAATTAAAGAAAGTTAAAGGTCTAAGAACTGAATTTCTTTATACACAATCATTTAGGAAGATGGGGGCTCACTGCATACACACAGTCACCAAAAGAATTAATATCCTATCTATTTAGCTAATAAAAGAGAATGGTTAAGGGAACTTAAAAGTCCAGGCTTAAACTTTCAGTGTACTTACCACCTCTTATACTGTTTGCTTACTCTTGACGTTTCCCAAAACTTGGATAATGAAAATGCTCCCCTTATTATGCACTGAGTTTTACTTTCTGGTTGTCCATGCTGCCTGGCAGAGCTCTCAGCACTGCCATGTTTACTTAGCAAAACTCTTTTATTGGAATTCTTACATTAGGGAATGTAAATATTTCTGTCAGTCTTATGATTTTACCATTCTTTTTTTGTTGGATTTTGTGGTATTTTTGAAGACAAAATCTAAATTGAAACCTAATGTGGAATCAACAAAAATCTTTCAAATCTATCTCTGTGAAATACACTCATGCAGATGCACAAAATCAACTTTTTAAAATCAGATTCCTTTTTCATTTTATGTTACAGTGCAATAAAGACAAAACTTAGCTAAATGAGAAACTTCTAAATTACACATTGGCACTGAAAAATAAGATAATGAAGGCCTCACAAAAATGAACGGTAGATAAAACACACATACATTGTCTAGTACTACAAACCAAATATTAAAGACAAAAATATCAAAATAAAGCTGTAATGCTGCCACATATTTTGACATATATATATGTCTATAGCTGGCAATATACACATCTACAGCCCACAATATTTTAAGTAAAAAAGAGATGAAGTTTAAACCACAGAAAAACCCAAAAACTGTTTTGGAGGGGTCCTTATTTTTGGGTGGTGCGGGTTTTTTTGTTGGATTTTTTTGTGGACAGAATTTTATTGACAGTATTTAAGGAATAAAATATCATATATAAATGAATACTGGATTATAAAGATCAGGAACCCATAATTCCAAAGCAGTCTTGAGATATATTTCAATATCCCATTTTGGAGTATTCCTTCCTATTTTGTAACAAAAGAATTTGTATATTGAACTGATTTTTGAACAAGAAGTCAGAGGGTGGGGCATTTGGGAAATGAATAATTGCAGTTTTCAGCAAGATACGTTTTTCAAAATTCTCTTATATCAAGTATAAAGAATTCATTTACACTGGGGCAATCACGTAAAGGTCTCCTCCATTTTTTTCAAAATTAAGAGAAATCACTGGGAAAGCTGTAAAGAAAATTAACACCATTTTTTTTAAAAAAAATCTATCATCCATCTTTCCTGTGGCACATAAACCACTAGTACATAGATATCCTGCCTTAACTAATGATATATTCACTATGGGAACCCATTATTAAACATTGGTTGCACACCGCTGCCTGAGAGAGATCTCTTAACCCTTATTAACAATGTAAAGTATGGTAGACATTATAATATGGTGAGTCTTTTTATTTCAGTAGCAGAATACCACTTTTCTGAAAAAACATGTCATGAAATAAGCAAGACATTTATAATCCTCATACGATTTTACCAAGGAGCAGCAAAATGAAAATGTTAACTCTTAGAATCAGTGAAGGTTAGAAATGCTGTTAAAAGGGCAGTGGCCTGAAATGGCTCGGTAGTCCATGTTTCTCAGGTAAATAGCAGAGGAAACATTTATAGGTCTGATCACAGAGATGGGCAAAACAACTGTCTTGGATGTTGCTGGGATGTAGTTTATTTTCTTCATAGTGGCTAATACAGTGCTGCACTTTGGATTTGTTTTCAAAATAGTGTTGATAGCACACCAGTGTTTTGGCTGTTTCTGAACAGTGTCAAGGCCTTCTGTGTTTCTCACACTGCCCCACCAGCGAGTAGGCTGGGGATGACCAAGAAGCTGGGAGGGGACACAGCTGGGACAGCTGACCCAAACTGATGACATCATACTCAGCAATAAAATGGAAAAGAGTGGGATTTAAGTGGATTAGCTGTCTTCTGTTCAGGAACTGGCTCGGCAACAGTCTATGCATGGGAGTTAGTGGATGATTGCCTTTGTATCACTTGTTTTGTTTTCCATCTCTCTTCTTCCACTTCACCTTCACTTATTAAACAATTTTTATCTTTACCCATAAGTTTTCTCGCTTTTACTCTGCCTTTCCTTTTCCCTCATCCCACTTTGGGGAGGAAGGAAAATGAGCGAGTGGATGTGTGGTGCTTAGCTGCCTAGTGGGATTAACCCACAACAATGGTATAGTTTTGTAATGGAGAAGAGTCTTTTTAAAAAGTCATTTTGTAACATGGGTCAATCTGGTTTGCTGCCAATGTGATTTTACATTTAAAAGAGTTTACACCAAAAAGTGCCCATGTGCCATGTCTCAGATGACAAGACCTGGCCGACTGCCCATTCACATCTGTTCTCAATATGCACCCCCAGAAAGTAATGAAAATCCTATAACCACAGCCTCAATATTTTTTTTTCACAGAAAACAACAAGCTTTTTCATGAACTGAGCAATGACTTTAGCTCAAACATGAGGCCTGTAAAATGGGAACATGGATAACAATTGACAGATGACCTCATATAAGGATTCGTAAACTTCAGTAGATGGAGGCAGAGGGAACAGATAAAAGGAAAAGAAAACACAAACAAGTACTAAGACAGTTTTCATTTTGGCTTTCACCTCCAGTTGAATATTTAGTTTCAGAGGGACTAGAAAGCATAAACAGAAATGTCCAGACATTCTTAATTACGAAAGAAGACTCAGGAAAAAAAGTACAAAGTAATCATAACTATCCCACCTCTAGGATACCAGACTTTCTTGTGAGGACAATGTGAAAAAAAAGGGTGGAATTTAGACCCAAGTTAGATCTTTTCAGAATTACCTTTTTTCTGCACGCTGAGTATGTACCTCTTCCATTTATGTTCTTTCCAAAAGGAGTGACTTTTGCAAGTAAGGAGTATTAAGTAAGTATTTGCAAGTAAGTTCTGTTTAAATCTGTTACTTATCTGTGTATTTAGACGCTTAATTTTAGACATGTGTGGTTACAAAATATCAGCCTTGGACCATATGATAAATAGCATCAGGATTTCTCAGTTCTGCTTTGTATATTCAACAGGAACACCAGAATGCTTTTCAGTTTTCAAGCATCTGACTTTTAAAGAACACTCTTTTCTGCCCTGAGGTACACTGAAGACAAAGGTGCTTGTCGGCAGTGCACTCCTCATCACCATTTTTCCTCTCCCATTCATCGTTTCATGTGGAGACACGTTCTGCTCCCAGCTCCTACCCTGTTCTGTGGAGAACTGAGGTGTGATCATTGATGATCCTCCATTGCTACAGAGCAGCAATAGCTACTAGTATTTTACTTATCAAACTGAGGACCATGACAAACCTTTCATCCACATACAAGGTATGCTTTTTGTAAACATGTACCTTCTCTAGCAAAGCAATACATACACTTCGGAACAAATAAAAGAGAAGTTCTAAAAAAACAAACAATCCTAGAGACAAGAATGAGAGAAATAACTAGCACAAGTGACAAGCATAAGTCATGTCTCTTAAGTGCTGTGGGAACTTCTCCACCTCTTAGTTAATGAGGGTGGTATAAGACCCTACAGTTTCTCACCTTTATCTCTATTACAAAACTGGAGCTGCTGCTCTGGGATGTGAATGTTCCAAGAGTTACCCAGACATTTTGTTATACCCAAACTAGCTGATTAACAGCAATATCACAGAAAATGAGGCCTGCAAAGACACACAGGTTTACCAGAACATCTAGAGACTTTCTAATGAGAAAAACCCTCAAAAGTTTCACATTCCTGAAGACAGCAGCAAAGGAATTTGTTGGGTTTAAGATCAGATGTCTCCTTAAGCAAGATTTCAGTGCAACAACCTTTTACTGGCACAGTGCAAAATGATGTCTATTAAAAAAAAAAGAGAAAAAAAAAAAAAGCAAAATAAAAGCATCAGCAAAGCACTACCTGATGTCTCAAGAGGACCAAAGCTTGATAAGTAAGTTCACCACTTGTTCTTTACAGTCATATAAAATTTTCTGGAGCAGTTGATGTTTTCCATATTTCCATGTAAGTATATATAGAGAGATAGAGATAGAAATATACAGATGACTTGTGATAAATCCTATTCAGTTATGAATAGTGTTTATACTAACTTACTTTTTCTAAATCCAGGATTAAGCAGTATTGTTCTACTTTTTAACCTATAAAATAAACTATTCTTCTGAGAATGTTCTTTGTTCCAATGCTAATTTATGAATTTATTTTATCAGGAATTATTGGACGACATTCTCTAATTCATCTTGGCTCATTGTCTCTGTGGTCCCGCTCCCCAAAGCAGCTAAGAAAATGCTTGAATTTTCATGTCTCTCTAATAAAAAGTGATTCATTTTGAAAAGTGAGATATACTTGTCCTGGTACAAGTGTTTACCTCTGGCATAGACATATTTGCATTTTGAGTGACAACTTTCATTCTAGTTTTCAACTTTGGGTTTTTCTATAATAATCAATATCACACCTATTACTTTAAAGTACACATTTTGCTATGTGAGTTTTTGTAATATTTTCGAAGTAAAACCCCATCTCTAAGTCCCAACAGTTGCACACCATAGAAAAACCAGACACAGCCATAAAACAAGGTGTGCATTGTGGATTGTACTGATGCATTACCTATGACTATGGCTCATCTGGCTGCTAGGTTAACAGGTCACTGGCGTGGAGCCACCAACTTCCAGAGAACAGCCTCTCTCATGGTATTTTGGTATTTCCCCTTCTGGATTTGTCCCAACAGGGAAGTGCCAGACCATATGAAAACTGGGAGTGGAGCTGGGAAGCTAACCAAACGATTTCAAACCTCAAATGTTTAGGTTAGATGCTTATGTGGTCTTAACTAACTCACCCATCCCTAAATATTACAGCATCAGGAATGATGATTTAAAATTACAGGAATGGTACAACAGTACCAGCCACTGTCCAGTGCATTCCACATTTCATGCAATGGCTTCTGCACCAATGAGCACATAACTTGTGTATTTTGGGCATGGTTTTAGTAATAACATTTCACCTTTTCCTAGTTCTCTTTAGGCTTATCATTATAGACTACCTGGACATGCTGTCCCTTTGCTGTCCTTGTTCCTGTGCAGCTGGAGGAACAACCTAAATAGGATCTATTAAATAATCAGATACCAATGTTGGCAAAAAAGCCAACCCTATATTCCAGCAGAGAGCATGGCACTATCCCACGTACCAGTATGGTTCAGGTCTCACTCCAGACAAAAATAAACTGGTAGTTTTGTGCAAGATCCTGGGTTTGGATTTACAAGATTCATCAGTATAAAAAGGCAGTATTCATTGCTGTACAGGAAGAGGAAGTCTTGCAGTGTTTTAAAGGGCCTTTATCATTGTAAAGCACATTTAATGCTAAAATGACATACTTTAGTTTTGGGGGGGGGGGGGGACCGGGGGGGTGTTAATCATGATGCTGAACAAAACAACAGTGGCAAAAAACCCATGGGTCTGTTACCTCAAACATTGCAAATTCATTTTTTCTTTCTCATGGAAACTGTTGAGACTGTCAGTTCATTAATATCAGTGGCACTCGACTGTCACCCCTGTCAAAGTGAACCTACCACCAGTGCGACCGCAAAACACCGCTGGGCCCAGTCCTTCCCCCCCACTCAGACTGTCGGGACAGCTCAACGCCACCATTTTCCTCTCGTGTTAACTTACAGGCCACAGCGACGGCATCTTCGTTCACCAGTTTATCGTCCTTTTTTGTACTGGGCACAGGTGCCGAGGTGCTGGCAGCGGGGATCTGCAGGCAAAGCCCCTGTGAGGAGAGGCTGGGGCTGCCCGGGCCTGGTTCCAGCTGGTTTCAGCCAGTTCCAATGTGCCCGCTGCAGCACACAGCTGAGCCCTTCAGCCAAGATGGCGGCCTCTGGCAAACATATTTGAAGGGCAAAACACCGCCTGGGAGCGATCAATAAGGGGAAAAAGGTGTGAGAAACCACCCTGCAGACACCAAGGGCAGAGGAGGAAGGGGAAGGGGAAGGGGAAAGGGAAGGGGAAGGGGAAGGGGAAGGGGAAGGGGGTCCCTGTACCACAGCAGGAGCCCCTGCAGCCGGGGAGGGACAGTCAGAGCTCACCCATCCCTCTACTGCTCTCTCCCTACAGTTCTTTGAAATGGTGAGTGGATAAAGGAAAATAAGACAGCGGGAAAAGGGCTGAAGTGCTGGGCTAGGGAGAGCGAGGCGGTGGAAGGACACCAGGCGCAAAGCGCAGCTACATGGCTGCCACTGCCAGTGGGCCTGTACGGCCCAGCCGCATGCCCTGGGGCCCAAAAGGGTTTAAAAATATACTTCTCTTTGTTGTATTTTACCATGCAAGTTTTAAACTGCATTAAGAGGCATATGCGAATGTTTTGAATCATTATGCTATCAGACATTCGATTTGCCAGGCCACTGAGGGGAAACCTGAAAGCACTCAATAATGTCTCGATATTTAAGTGCATAATGGTAATGTAGAAGAAACAAATGTTTTTTTTATCAATACAATATCGTGTGACCATGAATCATGCAAATCACTTCGCAAATCACAAAGCTCGAGCTAGTGTCATCAGCCCAGCAGCATATGATGCAAGATCCGTTAATGTCTTTTGTCTGATCTCCTATATGCTGCAAAAATAACGTCAAATCTTTCACTGTTTGGTGTTGAAGAATCTGAAATGGGGAGTGATAACAAAGTGTATTTTTTCACAGCAAGACTGCCAAATGCTACAGAAATGAATGTCCTGCACAAGCCTGCAGCTGTTTGGAGGGCTATAACTCAGCACACAATATGGAGACAAGGTTTAAGCTTATTTTACCTTTTTCAGCCTGAGCAGCTTGAACATTTACTACTCATATTAGTTATTTTACAGTTAGGCCTGTAGGGTAAGTCTGGAAGACAGTGATTTTAGAAAAGATAACACTGAAGAAACATGTGAATTAAGTTAGAAGAAAATGCCCAAACTATGAATAATGAACGCACACTACATTACAAGCTTTCAGCCTACGAGCGTGTATCATTTAAATTTTTAGGCACCTTTGGGAAAAACAGAAAAAGAGACTGTATTCAGTTAAGATGACACTTTCCGTCAGAGGCAATGACAGATGTCGAATAAATGCTTAGCAGAAATGAGACTGACATCCACCAAAGGCACACATGGCTCTCATACAGTGGAAGGGCTACTGACTTGTAAACTTTTAACAGTTTTTAAAAAATTCTCCTCCTACAAACCAATCTGTTTCAATTAAAATTAAAGAACACTTTAACCAAAAAGCCTCTCACAGCACTGCTGTTGCTCCTAGAAGTTAAAGGACAGCTCCTGACAGTTAAAGGACAACAGTGATTAGTATAAACAAGGTTTAAAGGTAAATGAGGGATGAAGGATTTTTCTCTCTTGATTCTCATTCACTTAAAAGTGCAAATTTGCTGGAGTGGCTTTGTTTACAAGTGCAGATTGAATGCAGCAACGACTTACCCAAGAAAATTGGGGTGATGAGATATTTGCAGAAAGGTTTAAATGCTTCCAAGTTCTTTTTATGAAACTTTTAATTTAAACAATTACATTTCCACTGTTCACTCTAGAAACTGCCAGAATTTCTTTTGAACATATTTAACATTCCCAAGCAAAATTTTCATGTCAGGCAAAATCTTAAAACTGGAAAAAAAAAAATTTAATTTATTTCCCCGAGAAGATTTGAAATAAAGACTTATTCAGATATCCAAACCAGAAAGTATTAATGAAAATTAATTTCACCTTGTAATCAAAAACATTCCCCCCCCCCGGAATAAGCCTATTATCTGTATATGCAGTTGTAGATACAAGGCTTAAGAACTGTAACATGGGTAATTAATGGAGACTAGAAAGAAGCAAAAATATCTAACCTGCCAGCCATGGTGTAAAAGCATTGCGGCTTCAAGGCAACATTTTTGATACAGCTCTACGGGTGATTTGCCTTCATGGAAGTTGTTGACAGCATAGTAATAGGAATGCTAGGTTGTAGAATTTAAACCTTAGTAAATTGTAACAAAGCCGTTCAGATTTTTATCATCACAGCTATTTGATCTTTGAACCAAACAATCCTGCTGTTGTTACCTCTTAATTTTATATTCTGCTTCTTGAAAACTACTTGAGCCCTGTCCACAAAAATTAATGATACTAGAAATTCCTATGTCAGTAGGAGTTCAAGTATCTTGGAAAGGCAACATATAGACAGGATAATTAGCTATGAAAATATACTTTTAAAATTATGTCTCTACAGTAACCCGTATGACTCCAAATAATCCAGTAATATCTTCTGTTTATTTTAGTGGAATTTGTTGTGCCTTCCACATAAATAAACACGCCCCATTCCTCCTGCATTTTTTATTCTGCGTTACATATCTTATCCATACATCATGGCTTTATCTGAAGGGGTACCCTCATTGTGTGTATCCTCATTGTAGAAAATTAGCTGCCTCTAGGAAGGAATGTATTTTGTGTTGAGTTTCCTTGGGCACATACAAAACTTCTTAATTCCTGTTTTTACACACATTTTTTGCCTAAAATATGCACAAGTGAAACTGAGGGACTAGTGAGGAGAGAAGGTAATTCTTCCCAACTCTGATTCTAAAAAAAGATTTTGCTTACAGCAGATATCTATATAATGCAACCATCCACTTTTATGTGTGTCATTTGATCCAACAGAAAATAATGTGTGAGCATACAATAGAGAATTGTATATCAGCAATACTAAATAGTTTTTAGATGGCAACCAAGAATAATGCCTACACATACTGTACAGGAAACCATGAGGGAGCTCAGTTAGTCCCAGCTGAAATTGTAGCAGAAACAACCATTATCATTGTTGTCCAAAATACTAGCAGGTTTTAAGGAAATTTTTTAATAGATGAGCTTTGGTCTTATTCCAAAAACATATGAGCTTTAAAAGCTGGAAACAAAGGACTTTCACAAAGATTCCATAAAGCCATGTGCATACGTACATCACTAAATTTTCCCAGCACAAGAATAAGCATAATCTCTTTCTTCCTGCTGAAATACCAGTCTATCACTGGAGAAACTAGGAAGGCAATAAGCTGAGAAGAAATAAGTGATATAATTTGGAAAACTTTCCCATGTACTAAGAGGAAAATATTAACCACTGAATATTAACAAACTCTTTAAACTGGCATAACACTTTTATGTGGATGTTGGTGTGTCTTCGCTTATTTTACTGTTTCATGTAAAACAGTATTTTAGTACAGAATCTTTGTGAATCTGAAGTATCTATTATTAAGGCTAAAATGTATTCATGATGGGTGTCATCTTTCTCTTAGGAAACAATGGGATGAAGGAGGCAACAGTAGACATTACGCTGTTTCAGAGGGATGGTTACTTCATAAAGCAGAAGTGTGAGCAGTGGAATAGAGTTAATTCTCTGTGTCTTTAAAAGCTTGGCTCAGAAAAAAAAACCAAAAAACTTCACAGATGCCTGACTATGCCTCTGCTAAACCACAAGAACTTGCCAGTAGAAAGTATATGCCTGAGAAAAAAACATATAAAGCTTTATGGAAGGTAAGCTACCGTGAGAGTTTCACAATTCTTTTGGGACTCTGCTTTGAAAACAAACCCCCTAATGCCAATGCTGAAAAACCCTATTGCTTTTAAAGCTTATTTGAAAACACTATACGTGAAAGGGCTCTTTGTTTTGTTTTCATATGCAACAGTGGGATTTTTCAAATGTCTGTTTATGATTTTTACATTCAGCACTGTCTGAGCATGGCTGAAAACAGAAGTAAATACCAAGTAATCAATGAACAATATTCTTTGCTTTATTCCTTTTTTTTATTTCTACCTTTCTCTCTCCTTGGGAAAACTGGTCATATTTCACATTCTAGGGGATAAGATAAATAGAGATTTGCCCTATATAGAAAGCTGAGCATCCTCTTAGAATACAATTTCTTCCTGGCTAGCCTAGCAACATTTTTATGCTTTTATATCACTAAAAAATCTATTTGAAATTTCTGATTTAACACTAGAAAAGCACAAGCCACTTCAGAATCTACAGAGTGAATTATTACAGCCAAATTCTCTCACCACAGCCATATTCTCAGTCACAAGTATTACATGAGAGTTATATATAACAAACTTTAATTTTACTAGCTATAGGACATTCTATTTTGGAGATCCTGTCTACTACAGTCTTCCGGAAGTAAAGCTTACTCTTGTTACATCATGATTAGCTGAAGTAGAAAAAGCACCAGAAAACAGAATTAAGTTTTTGAATACCACTTTGCATTTTGTGATGTTTGCATGTCAGACTACAGAACTTAAACACACTTTTAACCTAACTCTGTTATGTTTAATATAACCCTGAAATGCCACTTAATTTTTGCAGGCAAATCTCCATACTCTGAATCTAAATGGAGTATTATCATCTCACAGTTTCAATTCCATCCCATATAGAGATTTTTATTTCAGGCTGCCATTTTTTCACAGTCTCAGTAGCCACCAAGTATTTTTCTGAACCTGTTAAAACACGGAAGAGGGAAGTACACAACTGCAGGAGGTGTCTGTACCCTCACACGAATGATAATTATGAGTGTGCTGTGAGAATTTGAAATAGTGATGGTTTGTCTTCCATAAGACTTTGTCTCCCTTTAGAAGATGAAGGATAAAACCCCTCTGTTTGCAGATGCTCATCTTTTGTGACATTTATTTATCAGAACATACAATTTGCCTTCCCAGCAGCAGGAGAGGCAGTGCTTTTTCTGAAACCTCTGCCAAAGGCTTAACGTATATTGAGTGCTGCCAGCTCTTGAGATCTCTTCTGGAATGTGATCCAAGTTTGGTTGGATATGGAGCCAGCTTTGCAACAGCTTCTTACAAAATCCCCCACCCCACACACACACACACCCCCACCCCCTTCCCCCCAAATTGCCTCTCATGCTCATTCACATCTGAGATAGATATGCCAAAGCGCCAGGGCCACTGGAAGAAGTCATCAGAGCTCCCCCACCTTCACATTTGAGCATCCCCACACTTCAGTAAGTGAGGCACAGAAAGACAAAAGCAGGTATGGGCAGCTTCTCTCCCTCCTTTGCTTCTCCTCTTCTTTTAGAAATTAGCTAAGTGTTGAGTTCTGCCTTTAACATCCAGACTTCCTCCAAAATAGGAGCTTCTGTACACATTTATCCTAGCTTAGAATAAGTGGCAAGATCCCACAAGGCTGCTTGATTCCTCTAGAGCCTTTTAGAGCGTGTTCCAAAAATACAAGAAATTGGACTGAGGTGTGGTCTGAGAGCTCACCTAACAGGTCAGAGCTGGCTAACTGGAAGGTTGACAGGGAAAATGAAAATTTGGGGCTGCATTTATTGAGGCAACTAGAAGACAATCATAACACACACATAGGGTACAGTTTACCAGAGACATAAAAAAAAGACAGGAACAATGAGGAGGGAGACATTCACTGCAAGATTCCCTCTTGTTATACTCTACTGTATGTTCTTAGCTTTATCAGCCCAGAACGTGGTTCCCCCTTGGACAACTGAGTCCCTTCCAGCAGTCACCAAGCAAGATGTCCCAGGCGGACAGAGGGCACACCTGGAAAATCAGGCTTTTCATTTTCAGGATGTCAGAACAAATATGGCAAGTCCAATAGGCAACAGGACAATCCCAGCAGCCAAATACAGCTGTGTGCTCACAGACACATAATGTTTGAGAGACAGAAGTCACCGAAAAGACAATAGAGTACAGTATAATCTTTCTTTTAAAAGATTTGGGCCAACCTCAGAGCTTCTACCATCTGAATCATGATTTTGAGCCTTCAGATTGCTGGTTGAGTGATTCATTGTTGTACTTACTGTTCACTGCACGTGAACAGTACGTGAACATCTTCCCTTGGGAAGATGTTGCATAAATGCTTGCATAACTCATTCTAGAGGACAACTGAAGTCCCAAAACATCTATTGCAGGAGGCAGATACACAACCATAAAATGTTCCAAAAAAGAACATGAAAGAAGTGTAGAGTTAGAACACTGCAAATATATATATGGCTCTAAATATATGAAATATTTTCAAGTAAATTATCTTTTACTTTTCTGCTTCAGTTTTTTTTCCTTAAAAAAGTTCTTAGTTCTAGAGGCTTAAAAAAATCCATTTTTTTCATAGGAGGATTTAACTTAGTATGAAAATGTGAGATTTAACCAAGACAATGATCAATTTGGAATCCTATTAGTAAATATCTTGCTTATTTCCAACATACCTTGTTAATGCCAAGGGACTAAGTGAAACTTAATAGGTGTTAAATATAGGTGTGAAAAATAAAATCAAATTACCAAATAAACATTGAGAGACGCCTTAAACATTAAATGTAGGAAGCATTGTTTTTGTTTCTGCATCTCATTTGAGAGGGAATGGGTTGGTTTTGTTCTATTCTCAGGCTCCACTGACTTTTCTTTTGACACAGTGTTCTGGTACACCAGGGTAGGTACCCCAGTAAAACTGCCAAGTTACCTGTTTCAAATTGCTTTACACTCCACCTTGACCTTTTCCTGTCACTTTTCTGTTGGTGACACAGAATCTTCCTACAGAAGCAGCTTATGGTGTTTTCTTGCTTTTGGTTTACCCAAAAACAATCTGCAGTTTCTTTCAGACTGTTGAAGGGAGGCAAGCTGGCATACATACTGGTGTCAGCCCTAAAATAGTCTGAAAGCAGATTTAAAACTGCCAACCTGACAGGAAACGCTATAGCATTTTATGATTCCTCTGGTGGCAAAACTAGCTCAAGATCTGTGCAGTTTATTGCACTTCCAGTTTTGCCAATTCAGCTGTCTGCAAAGTAGACTCTAACCAGATCAATGAGCCCAGTAAAATCAAGACTAAGAAAAGTCTATACCTGTTTAGTTTAAAGTATGTGAAGTGTTCAGAAAAAGACTTGGCTGAGAAGTGAGGACCTCAGCTTGAAAATGCAGTTTTTAACGCGCTATCTAATGATCTCTAGTCCTCAAATTCATTGATCACTCAAGGACAATGTGTCAGATGGGTCGGATATGTCATTTCATGAGAGAAATTCAGGCAGACAGCAGAGACAACAGAAACTTACTAAAGCAGTATCCACGTAGAATGAAATAGTACAAGATAGACAAGGCCATCTGACAAATGAATAAACAAGATAATCAAATAAACAATATTTTACATTATTTGAATTAGGGTAAGTTACACCATTAGAAAGAGAAAAGGTAGCTGTTTAATATTAGTAGAGATGAAATCAATAGAAAAAGCAAATCTGCTAGTGGAAAGGTAGAAGATGAGTGGAACAATCTAGCCAGCAGCTCTACATCTGAGAGCTTCACAATAAATTAACTAAATTTATCTTCGTGACACCTTTATAAAGTAACATTCTTATTTCACACATGAATGACCAAATCAAAGAGGAACCATGTGGCTGAGCCAACTCCCAAACTCATATCTCACAGTCCTTCCGAGCTAAATTGGAAAACATGTTTTGAATGTATTTCAAAAAGTAAATAATAAGAAAGGGGAGGAAAGGAGGAAAGAGATATAATACAGACCGTTACTGATAAGAGACATGATTTTCACTGACCTTCCATTATATTTCAAACTTAACTCATCAACATTTTGAATAGTAGCTACTAATAGTATCTTTATCTAGTCTAAAGAGAGGGTTTAGTGCATATCTATAGGAAGTATCTGGAAGTAGTCTCTTTCATTGAGAAAGCAGTCTATATAGAGATTCATTTGTGTTAAAGTCAGATGTAACTTCTCTCTGTTCTCTTCACAACTACTCCAAAACCCAGAAAGGGACTTGTACAATAGACCAGTTTTATAACAGCTCCTTTAAACTTTTGAGCAGTGGGAGTATGTCTATAGAAGCAAGTAGTGCAGTATAACTGATGCAGATCTGTAAGGTGAAATAGCTGGTGCTGAGTACCCAACACCTACTCTATACATATTTTAGGGATTTTACATCAGACTAGCTCTAAACAATTATTAATAGCTGGAGCACATTATATTCACTCCTGAAACACACCTCCTAGTTTAGCTTGATTCAAAAGCAATCCATCTGGTTGCTTCGCACCCCACAGTGCAAACCATAACATAGTAAAGGGGTCAGCCTTGC
Source organism: Chionis minor (assembly GCA_013398295.1). NCBI lineage: Eukaryota > Metazoa > Chordata > Aves > Charadriiformes > Chionidae > Chionis > Chionis minor. Next base: position 233,675 of record VZSF01007679.1, on the reverse strand, counting down.
TGCTTGCCTCAAAAGCACACTAATCCTACAAAACCCATAATGTAGACGCCCCTTTCTGTCTCACAAATTCATTGCTATGTCGTACACAAAACCTTGAGTTCCTCCTCTTCTTACACGATTTGATGACTGGCTGAAAAACACAAGCACGCAGCGGACAGCTGGCAACTTGGGAGTTCTGATCTCTGAGCTATCACTGATCCTCACCATCAGTGGGACAGATTCAGATCAGGAAGACATGTTTACCTACAGCATACATGATTATGCAGATTGGCTTGAATACACCATCAGACTTGGGTTTGTTTGGCATGCAAATTATCCCTTAGGGAAAGAAGAGACTTGCCTACAAGAGGGGAAAAAACCAAACAAACAAAAAAACCCAACAACCTTTCCTGGAATCAGAATGGTGCAGGAACAAAAAATCCCAATCTCAGAACAGACACCTCTGTGGCCTTCCTCAGCTATGAAACATACTCAGTCTCTTTCAACTACAGCCACATATCATTATCTGAGTCGAGGGGCTGCTGCAAAGACTGCTTTTGGTCCACAATTTGAAGGTAAAATTGGCTAAGTATTCATTAAAGTTTCCAGGAATGCTAAGAATCATCTTAGCAATTTCCTTCTCACCGTGATGCAGACAACATCCCATGCAATGCCTCTAAGGAGAAATCACAGCTGTCATTTCAAAGTTAACATCTTAGACTATTAAATCTCTAATTTGGTTTATTATTTTAAAGACTTACCTTCTAGTCATTTAGACAGGCCTCGCAGAGCACTGGGAGCCATTCCAAATTAGAAATGAAATTAGAATCTCAGTCTGTGAGAGAAATCTCAGTGCATTTTCCGATCAGCAGACATACTCTGTTCCAGTTCTGCTCCCATACTCCAAAAGATCCAGGAAGGGAAAGGATCTGAGTATACTCTGTGATACTTACTGTGTCTCTGTATTCCAAAAACGGCTGACTTCCAATAAGTTGTGGATTCAACAATAAATGCTCTTGACCAAAAATAGTTCGGTGTTCAATTACCAAGCATGTTTTCCTATACTGAGGATTCAGTTTTGCTGAATGCCCTGAACGGGGACATGAATAGAAAAGTGACACAGTTTCCCGGTGATACAAACTTACTCCGGATAGTCAAAAACTGACTGCAAGGTGTCGCAGAGAGTCTCGTTGTACTGAGGGGCCGGGAGATAAAAGGCAGGGGGAATTCGGTGCTGATTAAGTGTAAAGTATTGCACATGAGAAAAGTGTTTCTAAATAGATAAAGATGATGGGTTCTAAACTACTACTATGACTCAGGAATAGAAATTTTGGATTAAACTGAAAATTGCATCTCCGTGCTCAGCAGCCATCAAGAACATTTAAGAAACTATTGGAAAAGGAAACAGAAAACCTCTTTATGCCACTAAGAAAACAAGTGTACCCACTTCTTGAATACCGGTCTCAATTGCTCTAAGGAAGTACATAATGGATACTAGAAACAGAGAGAAAGTTTGGTGAAGAATGATGTGAATAGGACAGCTTTCATACAAAATGAAATGAGGATTCTTCAGCTTTGAAAAAAGATGACTAAGGATTATATGAAATATTTCTGTAAAATTTGTACTTCCCCAGAAAAAGCTTCCAGATCCTGGTAGATGGACAATGCTGAATTCTTAAAATTCTTCAAAGCTCATTAAGCATAACTGGATGGCATGATTATGAGGCACAATTATTACAGAAAAACTATTTCCCTAAACTGAGATGTTCCAACATAATATGAACTGATATAAAATATGACAGAGTGAACAGACTTGCAAGTTTTTCTCACCAGTACATATTTACACAAGTGTATAAACTGTCTCAAAGTTAGTTAAAAAGTTCATTCCTAAGTGTGTTCCCCAGGAGTCAATTGACTTGATCGGCAGCTCCTGTTACACCATCAGCTTCAAAGAGAGCCAATTTTTTTCATTCTAACATCTACTATTTTCCGTATCATTGCTAAGTTCTTGAAATTCTACCTGTTGGGGTTCCATATTTTAGCAAAGTAACAAGCACATTCACAAAAGTTCGTTTGGATCCAAACATAAAATAATGGCTGGTTTTAAAGGATGTTAAAGAAAGTTTTGTCAAAGGACAAATGGACATTAATTTTTTTAAAATGAGAGGACTGAAATCCTAATACTAAAATAAAAGTAACCATTTTTTGTATGAATTCAGGAGATGTTTACACTATTGGTGTATATTTTATACATGCAGGCATTCACTATCATTATCTTCACACGTTACTTGCACTATTTTGACTATCATGACCTTTGTTTCTTCCTAACAAAGAGTATTTATATTTAAGTTTTCAAACTACTCAGAATAGAGAAACAGGTCTTTGTCACAAGATACAGAGTTACCGGCACAAGAGGAAACTGGATGTTGTTGAATGTTATCAGAGTAGCCCCATCTTGTTTCTGGGGCTCTACATGAGTAGAAAAGATTAATTTCAGTAACGCTGCTGAAAGGACTGGGGCAACATGTTGAGCAATTGAGCTTTTTCCACAGACAGCAGCCATTTCAGAGGCAGACCTCATAAAGAATATGTTAATAAAGTACTACTTTTTATTTTGTGTTAAATTGAAGAACATTAAATTTGAAGACCAAAAGCATAAACTTCAGAGTTTATGGTGGAACATGAACTAGTTGGGGTAGTTCTTGGCCAAACACTAAATGACCATTCCTAGATAGAACGCAGAAGGAGGCAAGACATTTCGTTGTCTGGTAAACTTCATATGTAAATGGAAAAGAAAATCCCACTGAAGAACATTCAAAAGGATAAGATTTTTTCAGGATAGGATTGACATTTTGACATGGAAAGTGCGCAAAGAGAAAGTAACACAGTGAAAGTTTGTTTGTAGTCTGTTGCATCGGGAGTGTTGGGCATATCGATCATGGCTAGTCATGAAGCTCCTCAGGGAGGAGCAGGGTGTGATAGGAGGAGGCATAGCTGCACCTCAGCCACCTGTTTCTCACAGGGGAAGAGGTTCCATCAGTCAGCATGTAGCTTTCTATCCAAAATCACACTGAAAATTGGAAAATTAGAATTTTAAGCTCAAACCCAAGTTCACTTCTGGTTTTGAGGTTGTAATTATCTCACTGTTACATATCGTATCTAGGGGAGAATGAAGAACTCAGAAATCCTGGGCACTCTGCTGGCATTCTAAATTATATTTGCACTTTGCAAATATGGAATAGTATTTATGTTCCCAGAATGCCTCAAACATTGGACAACAAAATATTACTTTATGTTTATTATCATTGTGTTTGGTTTTCCTTGCATACAAAATCTATTCATTCAGTTCCATATCCAAGCAATTCTTTTCAAGGATTATGTTGTTAATGCCAGAAACAAGGTTGTTACACAGTATCTGGAAAACTCTTATATTGATAAAATCATCTACAAAAAGCTTGTGACTAGAACTGAGTTAACAGGTAAAGGATAAGTACTCTGATGACATGCAGGGAACAGAATGTGAGTTAATGTGCTTTCCAGAATCAGGACCTTGTGAAAAAATGCAGTTTAAATAAGGTTTTGTTTGATTTTCCAATTTGAAGATAGAGCAAAAGTATTAATGCTCACCGTGGCTGGGTCAAAATGTGGTAATGAAAAGGTTACTAGAAAACTTATTATTTCTAGTCTTCACAAGACACAGTAATTTAAACATAAAAAACTTTGCTGCCTGCGTTTTTTTAAAAAGCCAGATTAGGACATGGGGAACATGCAGGCACCATGTAATATTTCTGTTTCTTTATAACACATAAACTGTTTGATGACTTTTTCCATAAAAGTAGTTCACTTTTTTAATGAGTCTGTTAAAAATAATTTTTTTTTTTTGAAAAAACAGTGGTGTAACAAGGATTGCCTGTATAGTTTGCAATAGAACAGAATCAGAAGCCCCAGGTTCAGCGGTCCAAAAAATGACAGACCTATGATTCAATGTGATGTTAAAGTCATAAAGAAATCAAATCTAATGCTGAGAATTTAACCATAAAATATTAACAAATTCGGGGTTAAAGTTGTCATGACAGATCCAGTAACTCCGCATTAAAAAAATAAAATGTGATTTAATTGGCTTTAGTTTGAAAGTAATCCAGCAGAACAGAACCTTAACAGGTTGCATATGATCTTTATAATAATTCGTATAACACTGCTTTCCGTGGTTTATTTGAGATGGCCTTTTCACACAGCTAACTTTCTCAGGCAAGCAGACAATCTGAATAATATACTGAGTAGATGTGAAGCAAGTACAGGGCTGGACATGGCCTATATGCTGAAGTATCCTGACATTTTACACATTTAAATGGAATGTGTCATGAATACAGTTGGACAAGTTTAAATTTGCAAGTAAGAGCTAGCGAGGCAGTAGGGAAACTATCTATTGAAACTCATTTCTGAAAGGAAGACATACAGCCTGCCCACACCTGGAAGGTCATGCTCAATTCAGTAACTGACAGTTCAGGATATATGATACTCCTGACAAATTTCATTTTTTGCATAAAGACAAAAATGCTACAAGGGGTAGTGTTGTCTTGTGGAAGCCTCCTTTTGGCGCTCAGGACATTCAAGATGATAGAGGTAGCACAGCTGCTTTTAGGCAATAGTTCAGTCACCCAGCAGGCTGGGGGAGAGAACAGCAACAGCAAAAGCAAAGAAACTCGTGGGATGACATAAGGACAGTTTAATACGTGAAGAAAAGTGAAAAGGGGGAAAAAAAGAATGCAAAGGCAGTCAGCACAAGTAAACCAATGCTTAGCCAGTCTCAAAGGAACAGCTACCTTCCACAAAGCCTCCTCCCCTGAGTTTTTATTGCTGAGCATGATGTTATATGGCACGGAATAGCCTTTTGATGGGTTCAGGTCTGCTGTCCCGGCTGTGTCCCCTCCCAGCGTCTTTCCCACCCCCAGCCTACTCCCTAAAGCAGCAAAGTGGGGAAAAGAGAAAGCCTTGATGCTGTGTAATGCTCAGCAATAGGCAAAACACTGGTGTGTTATTACAGTGTTTTGGTCACAAATCCAAAACAGTGTGAAGAAAATGAACTCCATCCCTGTCCCATCCAGATCTAGAACAAGTACCTTTCCAGTTGTTAATCTCACCCACTTCAGGGAATCCATTCTCTTCCACTCGAGAAAGTTAACTATTGCTAGTTAACTCACATTTTTTGCCATGAGCACTGAGGTATATCACAAATGTGGACATTTCAGGTTTTGATACTGACTAGAGCACTTGCTCTCCACATTTTTTTCTGGCAAGTTTAAAGTGGAAATGTTTTTATTTTTCTTATAAGAAAATTATAAAAGTTTTCAAGTGCTTTGTTTCAAAGCACACTTACAGGTATAATGGGAAAATCACTAATATATTTGATTGTCCTGACCCTCTCCCCCAGTGGGCTTAATGGGTTTTCAAAATGAAGGTGTAATGTACTGTACATATCATTACAAGATCAGAATATATTAAAGCTGTGCCAGCAGCATGCTCTTGGAAGTTACTATTACTCCTTCACAGCAGTGATTTATAAGCCAGCATTTCTGGGAAAAGTTCTCTGTGAATATCACTGAAACACTTGCTGGAAAACTCTTGGTTTGTTGCTGTTTTCTTAATTTGGATTGACTATCTCCCTTTTGGGTTCATACACAACTTGTATAATCAGTGCGAGAGCATTTGCACCACAGCTCGGGCGTTCCAATAAAGTTACCACACTTTTGTGCAACGTGAGTAGTGTAATATTTCATAGGGCACATCTAAAAAGGTTATTGCTCAGGAATACCTATTACTTTCAAAGTTCACAGTCTATCTGTCTCCAGCTTACCTTGCAATGATAAGATGAGCCCTTGGTTCTGATGCAGGGATTAATAATACTGCTCATTAATAATACTGCTCCTGGAGGCGATTTTAAACAGATCATACTTTGGTAGGCACTTACAGGTAAACTGTCAGTGTTAAAGTTTTACAGAGAATTCTGACTGTAAATGTCATAATCAATATAATTTCCCTTTCCTAAATCCCCAGAAGGGGGCTGAGCCTATCCCGCAGGTAAGGGTCACTGCTACAGTCGAATTTTCTTCCTTACTCTTCAGGTCTCTCCCTAAAGATGTTCCTCCCAAAAGCTGTCTCTTCCTGCAACACTGTCAAAACTTTGTAAAAGGGCAGACAACATGTGTGTTGCTACCGCTGCTGTTTGGAGTGATTAGTAGTATCTCATGGCTGGTTTGTTGTGTGCTTCCTCTTTCCACCTTTCCATTTTTCTAAATGTCAGGTGACTTTTATCGTAGTCTTAGCTCATAAATATTTTAGGCCAGGCTTCTGGTTTTGTTCTATATTGCACAGTAGATACATGTAGAACAGTTTCCTGCCCTATACGTGGCATGGCCTCCTGGGTTTACTGATAGTGTGAATAAGTCTAAGCTTGCCCAGGATATTCTGAAGGTCTAGCAAACTTCTGTGCTGCCTCCCCTGTGTAACGAGGGCAGAAGGCACATGGGATTCTTGAGTCACAGGTGAAATCAGCACCAAAGGGCAGAAAGCTGGGAATGGAGCTGACAGAACAGCATGGACTTATGTTTCTTCTTGAAGAAATGGGTGTCAAGGGAGAAATCAAGATGATACTCGTGGCTGGATGCAGACGATACTTGATGCTCCTAGATTTCTCCCAGAAGATGCCAAAACAAGAGGTACAAAACAAGTTCCTGGGAAACAAAGACAGATCCAAAGGTTGTTATGTGCTGGCAGAATATCAGCACTGAAAGTTTTACCATGCAAAGAAACTTGGTGCTTTAAAAAATATCCAGTAGTATTTTGTCATTCAGAAATTAAGATCGTGATCTGCCTGAGAGAGCATTGTGTAACTTATTACCTGAGGAGAAACTGCGTCTAAATACCTGTAGAGCAACAGGTGATAACCTAATTTATCTACTATCATAAGCATATGAGCCTGACATTCCATATGGTCAAACAGCTCATACTTCAGCAGGGTGCCTCATGCTCATCCTAGCTTGAGGAAACACATTACTTGAATTTCCCTTGCTGCAGAGAACACTACGCTACCATTCAGCTTCATGGGATGATTACGTCAACTAACTAGATGTACTGCCTGCAACTGTCTTATCACCAACACCCAACTGAACTGCAGCCAACTCAGCTCAGAACCTTCTTCGTTGTTAACTTTGTAGTGTAAAGAAACTCATAGGAAGTTAATCGCATGTGTTAGTGCTTATTTATCCCTGAAAGTTATTGGCATTTAAAGAAAGGCTTGAGACTAAAGTACATTTATTCCAGTCAATGTTGTCAAGCCCTGGAAAGCTACAGGCTCAAAAATTTATCCTATGGCATATGGAATAGGAGGAACAGAAAATAAGAAAGAACACCTAAGCTGGCCTCGCCTGTAAAATTGTCTCAGCTTTTTGCATATGCAGACATAACAATCACTGTTCAAGTCACACCATTTAAACAAGATACAAGATACACATCCAGTGGACAGCAAAAACACCTAAAATGTTTTCTATTTCAGAGCAAACAAATGATGCTCCAGTATCATTTTGTTTTTCCTGTGTTACTGCAAATGAGAGAGAAAAATATTTTTTGTAAGTTCAAGAAAACTGCTTGAGTAAGGGCTATTCCTTTTGTAATGTGAATCACATGTAGGATAACCAGCTATTCATATAGTGCCTACAACAGAAACCACTTTCTGAAGAAAAGCGTGTCATTTTAAAGTTTACTGGCATTAGAAGGTTTGCTCTGTGTTGCGTTTTCTCCTGGTTTTGTTTTTTAAAAACTTCTGGTAATTGCTTTAAAAGAACAAAGCTCTTTGTTTAAGGGTAGCTCAGGGAGATCATAATTGCTATAAGGTACAAGGCTGTTTCCAAGTATTTCTGAATTGCTTCTCTTCTGCATTAAATATTTAATGTCTAATGTTTGGCCAAAATGTAGAAATTCCCTCTGGAACATGGGTGATGACTTCAGGAAGAGAATGAAGACCTGTCAATTCAATTTTCAATATGACTTTCTTTAGAAAACCACAGTTATTAAAGAGTGGGGTTTTTTTTTAAGAAAAATAATAAAAATAATTCCAGGAGTACATGAACATGTCCTCAGTGAAAAATATCAAGCAATTTATTCCATTACTTTGAATATTATAGGTTCACAGACACGAATCTAAGAAAGTGATAATCATGCATTCCTCCATAAAGATTTTTTTTTTTAAGGATTGTTGTTAATGTAACCGGGTGTGTCACATCTTGCCCTCTCTCTCATGAACCCATTTCCTCCTGGATTTTATCAGACACGCTCCTTACTCTTATCTCCAGCAAGATCCAAGAGTGCCGTTGTCTGGCGGTATCCGGCAACAAGACTGTAACCCAACTGCCCAGGGGGGAAGTGTGTTAAGGCTTCTATTGACTAGTAAAATCCTGTTGCATCAGCTAAATAGCACCTGCCCCTTACTCAGATATTCTCCCTCCAGATGTTCTGTTTTCACCTGAGAGACCGGTGTGTCCCAGGAGAGCTGACTACTACTTTCTCATTGTATTAAAACCTGACAGAACGCTGGGAATAAGCTGTTTCAAAGCCTAATGAAAACAAGCATGTGTTTCCTCCTAGCCAACGATACGCTCTGATGTGGATGCAGCCCTTCACAGAACACGTGCGCAGCATTACAAAAGCTGCCCATTTTGAAACTCTGAAAATTGCTACTATTTGTCAGGCTATTTTGGCTTCTGCCATGACATAGCGACACTGTTGTGCTACTCACCCATGATCACTAACTTGTCTTCACTAGACAGCTAAATATACCCGGGACTGATGACAGCATTCAAAGAGCTGTCACACCATCGTATTGCAACTGCTCAGGAAAGCCTCAGGCAGTGGCATGTAACCCAGTATATTGAACTGACCTCTAAAAGGCTAGGAGAGGAAGAGATTTAAAGAAAAGTCAGCAGAAGAAGAACAGAGCTTATGCCAGCTAGGATTGTATTAAAATTTCAATATTTAAAAGTTAATTCAGCTATGTTGCATGTTACCTGGCTTTAAATACATTTATAACATCATACACATTACTATTTATAGCATTAAGCATATATAAAGACATAGGCAGGGTGTTTAGTACTGCTGGTTTAGAGTTACTGAAAAAAACATTTAACTATGAAATATCTTGCCTTTTTGTAATCATTATTGTGTGTCCCCTAGCAGCTTATTAACATAGCCTTCATATTTAGTTTTACAGTATCCCTTTTCCACAACACTTTTCCTAATACAGCAGTTGCCTATAATAAAGAAGGTTGGTTGGTCAATGTATGAAGGTTCAGTTGTTTCAGAACGACCTAAAAGGTAGTTTTCCACTTTTCTCCTCCCCCCGCTTCTTTTGCATATTCAATCCAAGTTACCCTCGCACAAGCTACATATTCAATGTGCTTTAAGAAAAATGACCACAAGTGAAGATTAGGACGCTCTGGAAATTGCTTACTTCAGCAGAGAAAGGTTCTCCCTAGAAAACCCACGTTCTGGGGTTGTCCCCAGACCCCAGGCTTGCAGAGGCTCCATGCAACCCAAGAAAATTGCAAGCTGGGGATCCTAAATTAGAGCCCAAGTTCAGTTCTCAGACTGAATTCTGGGGATCCAGTAAATTTTAGTCTTTCTGAAATTTGATTTCCTCACACTGAAGCATGCCACGTACAACTGCCAAGCCACAGGCTAGACCCAAAACAAATATTTTAAAAATGGTGAATGAAATAAGTAGCTTCTAAATTTAGATTTAAAAGTCCCCAATGTTGGCACAGTCCTTACTTCTACTGGCAATGAATTTTAAAAGCAAGTGACTGTTCCATAATCTAAGTAACAGTTAATGGTCCAGTGTCTACTGATCTCTAATAGATACGCGTGCATGTGTGAATATGAGCACACATGAAAGAAAAATATAAAAGGATGAGGAACAAAGCAATGAGTTTTCTGTATTTGCAGAGATGATCTACTGACGTATGACCAAACCCTTGGGAGCTGCATAGTCAAATATTATCATGATTTTTGAATCAATTTCACACAGTCAGGAGAAGGATTTGGGGTAGGTTATTGTTTAGCGACATATTAAAGGAACCCCTCTGACATCCAGAGTGAGCCAACACACTTGCATCTAGCACACTTCCTTAATATTTGGTTTCAATAGCAGCTAAGGGTCCTAAATGTTTCTGAGAACAAAGTATCTCAGATAGGTCACCCAAAAATTGTGTCACATGAAACTATTGAACACTTCTGGAAACTTGGCCTGGCTGCTGGAAACTGGCGTTCTTAATAGTACGCAAGCTAAAATAAATACTGAGAAAATAAAATGTAAAATTATTATAAAACAAGCCCACCTAAAAGTTCAAGCACAAAGTAAAACCATCTTTAAACAACCTAATTAAAATATAGTAAAAACTATTTTTAAATAAAATCTTACAATCAGAAGACTGAGCCAGCAATAGAGAGAAAGTAGAAGCCAAACCACAGTCTTGCTAGAAGACACCCCAGTATATAATGCCACACGCTTTTTCCGTCCTTGAACGTAAGAAATTTAGACTGCACTTCTCCAATTTTGGTACCTAGGTATTGAACATGATTGTTTAACCACATTGCTTAAGCTCTCTGCCAACAAGCCACATAGCATGAGAATGGTTGAATGAAATTCAAAACAATTAGGTTCAAAGCATATTATATATGACACAAATGTCATGTTAACTTCTTAAAGCAAAAAATAATCTTCATTATTTACATATGCCTTTCATTAGCGGCCGAGGAACTAACTCTGGAAGCTAAACCCGATTTCTTTATATAGTGTTATCACCTACATAAAGGTTTTCCAGCAGGAACGGAACAATAGATTCCCTTTTGAACTGACACATTATAGAACTAGATGATCTACATCTATCACTTTTTTGTTTAATCTTGAATGGTGGAGAACTTAGTTATGGCTTTATAATCACAACACCAAGACAGCTATGAATCAGGATTACTCATCAGTCTGATTCAAATCTTATCCAGACAGGATAAGGGAGCCTAAGGGAGGTAAAGAAGCCTTTGTTTCTAATAAAATAATGGAACCTGTTACTGAGAAAAAGATATGTAATATCTTTGAAGTTTCTCTTGGCATTTTTTTTAAATATGAACAGAGATGATCACTGTTAGCATGTAGGACGTTATTGGAAAGCAAATCCTTTGTCCAATTTACAAAGTTTTTTAACTGTGAACTGAAACTATTAATAAACTTATCTTTCCTGCTCTTCAGACTTCTACCACAACTGCTATTCAGATTTATTCATGACTTCCTTTTATTAGAGACGTGCCAAATGTGCTATATTGTCCATCTGGAAAAATGCCCACTGTTCACAGCCACTGAAGATATTAAACTTAATTATTTGCATTGCAGCCATCCAAAATGTTTCCACTCTTATAAAAGTTTTAGAACAATGTATTATTTTTAACAATTTATTTTAAAACAATTTCTTATGAAACTGATTTCTCAAACTTGAAGGTTTTGTCTCATTTGTACAAATGACTTATTTTCAAATCTCTTTTTGCATAAAAACTTGTGGTTCCAAAACTGTCTGGTGTCTCAGAACACAGAATTCCTTTTAGGGGAATCAGAGATACTTTTCCTATGTAAGCACTGTTTTTAATTAGATACTGCTGGGTAGTGGCACATGTACAACACATAAACAAAAACAAAACAAAAAAAAAATCAAGAAAAAATGAACAATGATCCTCCACAGCATTAAAAATGAATCAAAAATATAAGGGAGCATTATGCCCAGAAAAAATGGGTCAAATTATTTTCAATTTGGGTTCCAAATATTCATATGCAGACATCTAAAGTAGTCTGATAGAATGTATAAGTAGGTCCTGCATTTATCTACACGGAGTCAAAAGGGAGTGAAGACAAAAGAAGAAAACCTGAGCATCTCTACTGAAAATTTGACAAGCTTTGGGTAGATACGTTTAGTGGCATTGTCTTTCTTGTCAATGCTGATCTTTTTCAGGCTCCTAACCAACCAAATGTTCAGGGTAGAGCATGCAGAGCTGACGGCATAGACAGGATGATTTAGAACCAACCTCTTAGGATTCCCACTTTCATAACAAGAAAGACACAACCTTGGGGTTTATTAAAACACAAGGAGAAAATGGACAGTAAGTATAGTGCTTTGAACAGTACTATACACATACTGCCACCATTGCGATTTCCTTTCTGCGGACTTAACATTCAGTCCCAAATTATACTTAATAGTAACTAGCAAAATGAAGTTTATATGCAGTAATACTCTATTGAAGGGTTAGAGCATTACTGGCCAGAATCTGGGAGAAGCAACACGCATACAGATGTGCCATAATGTTGTTGTGTGCAGTCCCTGCTGGGACTATTAACTGGCTCATCAAAATGGTCCTTGAAGAGTCAGGGTTCTTGGGGTGGGCAGGCAGACAGAAGGAGACCCAAGGTCCTAGAAGCAGGCCAAGAGAGTAGGCAGACCAACCCACCAAGCAGCTCTAGACAGTCTAAGCAGAATCATTTCCCCCACCTCCCACCCACATTTGACATCTTGCCCCTTCATAAGACGTTTGAGCTTCTAGGTGCTTCCATCCCCTCACCTATGTGCTGCCTCATGCTTAAGGGTGTTGCTTTCCCAGGGTGCATCAGGCACCTTATCCTATTGCTCAGCTGCGTGTCACTTGTTTAGTGGCCAGCCCACCCTAAACCCCTCTTTTGAACCTCTAGCCTTTCTCAAAAGAACAGGAAGGGAGAAAAAGGAAGACAGACTTCTCAGCTGAAAAGAAAGTAAACCACTTTAATGAAATACTAATAATAAACAGAAAAGATAATATTATCAATAAGAAAATAGTGAAATATATACAATATATAAAAAAACAATATTGAGCTCCCAGGATGATGTTCACATTACCGGAAGGCACTGGGAAAGTCCCAGACTGAACTTGGAGATGGACAGAAACTGGATTCGGGAACTGGGTTCAGGAACACATGGATCGGGATCAAAAGCAGACAAACAGACAGAGTCCTCCTCAGATGCTGGCCACTGAATAAAGAGGCTGACCCTTTGATCTCTCAGCTTTTATACTGAGCATGAGGCAGATGGGATGGAATGCCCCGCTGGTCAGGTTTGGGTCACCTGTCCTGTCTGCTCCTCCCCCGAGGTGCAACTTCTTTACACTCTTCCTCTTCCAGTCCTCCAACTTGGTACAGAACAAAGTCGGCTGCCCCTGGGTGTTATAGCAATAAGTATAAAGAAGAGCCTTTCTGCATACCATGCACTGGCATCAGCTATAAACATCAGGCGTTATCACTCTGGAAGCAGACACTGTCTGAAAAATATGCTGTTAACTTCAGAGAGTACAGTCAGTTAGAAGAGACTTATCTGAAAAGTAAAATTACCGAAAAGAAAATTGATCGTAGAAAGCAAATAGTTTGCTTTGAGTTCCAGGGCGGATATGTGTGGTGGGGGAGGAGCTATTAGATTATTGCTGGAATCATTTCTAGGTCATAGTGAAATAAAATGAGCTTCAGTAGCAGCCAGCAACAGTAACCAAGAATCTACAGTATGTTGTATGGGGATTTGCTTATATTTTGACATTTATCCAGAATATAGAAATTCTCCCTGCCAGGTTCTCAAGCCTGGGCCAATAATCCCTTATACACTCATAAGAAAAACAAAAGCTTCTCCCTATGTGTAGCCAAAAGACTTTGGCACTTTGTTGCATCAGATGAGGTTTTTTGATAGCGGCACCAGGATATTTCAGTCTGAAAAGGTCATCTTTATGTTCTGTCACCTGTAGAAGGGAATCAAGGGAGACTTTCAACAACTGTTTTGAAAATTGATTTTTAAATATTTTTCCAGATGGAAAGCTAGACAGAGACAGGAAAGCAATAGGGGATCAAGCCACTTTTATGGCGATGTTGCATTACTGTCAAAGGTTTGAACTAAGGAGCAGAGATTGATTTCTGTCTCTGAGAAGACAAGATATAGAAGAACATGGATACTGCTGTTTGACATGTATTTATGTTACTTTTAAAGAGGTCACAGCAAACTAAAGCTAATTCCAAAAGGGACTGGGAAGTAAAAGCTATTCACCAAATTGTTATTAAAAAACCCCACAGTATATTCCCATTGCCTCCATTGCTCCCCAAAATGGTATCAAAGGGCAAGAAATAATCAGAGTACAGTATCAGCTCTTAGAACAAATGGATCATAAATGAGAAATTTTAGTTTGTGTCCTACTCCAGACAAAAATATCATCTATATAGTCTGAAAAAAAGTACTTCATAGTTTGGGAGAGAAGAGGTGGACCTTAATATGTTGCTGATGCTGAGGTGTCCAGCATATGCACAGACAGCCACTAACTGACTGAAGAAAACAACGTTCAAGCCACTTTGATTTCACCCTCCCTCCACCAGCATACTCACACAAGTCAAATAGATGTTGATGGGACCAGAACTTTCACCTGCATCATCCTGTCACCACTGGCTACCCATTCATTATCGAATTACATCACAATTTGCAAAATGTCTCAGTCCAGACAACATAGCCAAGTAAAGAAATAAAGAAGCAGCAATGTATTTCACCACAGAATATGATATAGATACCATTGGTAGCGTCAGTGAGAGAGCTGAGGGAAAAGAAGTTCTGACACATCACACTTGGTCCTGGGTCCTCTAGTCACATTTAGGGAGGTGATTTTGAAGCTCTTATTTGGACTGTCCTAATTCTAGTTAGTTAAAATGACGCAAGTGTTTCAGCAGGTTGGGATACCTCTTTCCTTGCATGATCACACTGTAGAGCATTTTCTTTTCTGTTCCATAATACCACTTTGACTTCTTTAAATCTCTGTGCTTCACAAACATGGCCCCTAAGGGCCCATGAAAAAGTTCAAAGTGGGTCACAGACTGCTGTGGGGTGAGAACAGACTGTATTAATTGTCTGCAATGGGGAAACCGAGTTGCTACCAGCAATTAAAGGAGGCTAATAGTTCTTTGGCTGATGGAAACACTTGTAGCCAGTAATTACAGCTATTGCATATTCCCCAGACCTGAAGAAATTGAACTGCTGCCATTTTGTCTGAGAAGTGGTAACTGACAGCTTAATTGACTTCTTTAGATGGAGAATGGGAATTCAAACTGCATGCTAACAGTAAAGTTACTAATTGTAAATCAATATTTTTTTTAATTGTGAAGAAGTTTTAAAGAAGAAACATACACAGTGTGGATTTAAGTCTGGGGGTCTCATAATGAGGAGACTGGCAGCAAGACTTAAGGAAAAGAACTTTTTTTCAAACATGTGAGAGACATTGCTTTGTCATATAACCTACCACACAAAAAAAGGAGAATGATCAGGTCAGCGAAGAAGTCATTGAAGGGTAAAACTTTTGGAAAATACCAAGCAGATTTAGGTAAGATACATTAAAGGAATGATAAAGAAGGAAAAAAAAATTTACCTTCTGTTCTATTTCCTCCCCTCCTCGATTCTCTTTGCTAGCTATGCCTAAATATTTGTGAATGTATCTAAAAATCCAACAAAGAAATACCACTTTGTTATTCTGCCCTTCCCCGTTACCCAGGCAATTCAGTAATTCTGCCCTACACAAACCCCTGCTTGTCCAGCTTCACAAATCGCTTTGCTCCGTGTGGCACTGGTTCCTGTTCTTGTGCCATGAGTTTCAGCTTATTCATCACTTTATCTGCTCCTTGTTTCTTTGCTATTGTTGTCTGAGCTGATGGGATGAGACGAGGCATTAGCAGAGGAGAGTGAGCATGCTTCTTGAATCCCCAAAAAGAAGACAAAATGAGCTGAAAAAAGAGGTGAAGCGGTTGAGCTCTTCAAGCTCTTTAAGAGCTCTGCTCTTTTCTTGTGCAGTAGGAACATGTCAGCTCCCCACAAAGGGGATGCAGAAACAGCTAAAGAGAATTTGACTGTGGACACAAGGAAGGTGGGAGACTTTCATTGTTCCTAGCTTCTACTCTCCAAATATGCCCATCTCTATGTTTCCCCTCCATAAAAGCCCAAAAGCTTTCCATTGGCTAGCTAGCCCCGCTCCCACAGGCAGGAACACTCAGTGCTGAGAAGGTGAAGGAAAGGAGTATAAGAGCAAATAGGGTTTTGCATTGCCATTCACAGAAAAGGACATTCCTATCTTTGCCCCTCACCTGTTCTTGTGTTCATGCAGGATTTGCCCTTAGACTTCCTCTAATTCATTCATTCTGATTACACAGAAAATTAAAGTGGGAGCTGATAGTCACCTAACTTGGTCATAGAATCACAGAATGGTTTGTGTTGGAAGTGGCTTTTAAAGATGATCTAGTTCCAGGCCCCCAGCCATTGACAGGGACATCTTCCATTAGATCAGATTGCTGAGAGCAAAAAATTTTCTTCCAATCTAAATCTACCCTTTTCCAGTTTAAAATTGTTGCCCCTTGTCCTATCACTACAGGATTTGGTAAAAAGTCTTTGTCTGTTTTGTAAGCTCCCTTCACATATTGAAAGGATGCAATAAGGTGTCATGGAGCCTTTTCTCTATACTGAACAACACCAACTCTCTTCATAGGAGAGGTATTCCAGTCCTCTGACCATTTTCATGGCCTTCCTCTGGACTTGCTGTAACAGATTCATGTCTTTCTTGTGCTGCAGTCCCCAGAGGTGGATCAGCACTCCAGATGGGGTCTCACCAGAACGGAGTAGAGGGGAACAATCACCTCCCTGCACCTGCTGGCCACATTTCTTTTGAGGCAACCCAGGATGCAATTGGCTTTCTGGGCTGCGAGCACACATTGCCAGCTCATATTCAGTTTTTTATCAACCAGTACCCCCAAGTCCTTCTCCACAGAGCTGCTCTCAATCCACTCATTGCCCAGCTTGTATCCATGTTGGGGACTGCCCCGACCCAGGTGCCGGACCTTGCACTTGGCCTTGTTGAACTTCATGAGGTTTGCATGGGTCCACTCCTTAAGCCTGTCAAGGTCCCTCTGGATGGCATCCCTTCCTTCAAGCAAATCAACTGCACCACTCAGGTTGGTGTCATCTGCAAACTTGCTGAGGGTGCACTTGATCCCACTGCCTATGTCGTTAATGAAAATACTAAATAGTATTAATCCCTGTAGCAATGAAGAAGTAGAGGGATCTTGCTTAAAGGGAAAAGTCTCCAGCTCCTTGGAGCTTCACCAAGGGCAAATCCTGCCTGACAAACCTGATGGCCTTCTACGATACTGCCACGAACTTGGTGGACAAAGGCAGAGCAACGGACGTCATCTACCTGGACTTAAGCAAAGCATTTGACACTGTCCCACATGACATCCTAGTCTCCAAATTGGAGAGTCATGGGTTCGATGAATGGACCATTCGGTGGATAAGGAACTGGCTGGATGGCCGCACTCAAAGGGTTGTGGTTAATGGGTCAATGTCCACGTGGCGGCCAGTGACGAGTGGTGTCCCGCAAGGGTCAGTACTGGGACCAGTGCTATTTAACATCTTTGTTGGAGACATGGACAGTGGGATCGAGTGCACCCTCAGCAAGTTTGCCGATGACACCAAGCTCGGTGGCGCGGTTGACACACTGGAGGGAAGGGATGCCATCCAGAGGGACCTGGACAGGCTTGAGAGGTGGGCTAATGCAAATGGCATGAAGTTCAACCAAGCCAAGTGCAGAGTCCTACACCTGGGACGTGGCAATCCCAGGCATAAATACAGGCTGGGCAGAGAATGGCTGGAGAGCAGCCCTGAGGAGAAGGACTTGGGAGTGCTCATGGATGAGAAGCTCAACATGAGCCGGCAGTGCGCGCTGGCAGCCCAGAAAGCCAACCGTATCCTGGGTTGCATCAAAAGAAGCGTGGCCAGCAGGGCACGGGAGGTGATTCTCCCCCTCTACTCTGCGCTTGTGAGACCCCACCTGGAGTACTGTGTCCAGCTCTGGAGTCCTCAACATAGAAAGGACATCGAACTGTTGGAACAGGTCCAGCGAAGGGCCACTAAGATGATTAGAGGGATGGAGCACCTCTCCTATGAGGACAGGCTGAGAGAGCTGGGGCTGTTCAGCCTGGAGAAGAGAAGGCTCCGGGGAGACCTGATAGCAGCCTTTCAGTGTCTGAAGGGAGCCTACAGGAGAGCTGGAGAGGGACTCTTTGTCAGGAAGTCTAGTGATAGGACAAGGGGTAATGGTTTTAAATTGGAAGAGGGGAGATTTAGATTAGATACTAGGAAGAAGTTCTTTACTGTGAGGGTGGTGAGGCACTGGAACAGGTTACCCAGGGAAGTTGTGGAGGCCCCATCCCTGGAAGTGTTTAAGGCCAGGCTGGATGGGGCTTTGAGCAACCTGCTGTAGTCAGAGGTGTCCCTGCCCATGGCAGGGGGGTTGGAACTTGATGATCTTTAAGGTCCCTTCCAACTCTAGCCATTCTATGATTCTATGATCCTTCAGGACAATAAAATATGAAAATCTAATGAACATGTCCCTTCTGTGACAAGCCTTTTCCTGCCAGAGCCCAGGAACCCTGCAGCAGGATATTAAGGAACAGAAAATTCCACTTCAGGTGACCCCTAGAGGTTTTTTCAATAATACATGTAACATCTAATAAAACTAACAAGAAAAGATACTCTATATTAATTCCCACTTCAGCGAACATATTTCTTTCTTTCCTATTCCTGCCTACAAAAGCCCTGTAATAGGGAATTTCTTGAAATAGTAGATCAGGTTTGTTCAGACAGCACAGCACTAATACAGCTGCAATATTAGCCATGGAGCTATTTTTAGTACACAATTTCCTTGACTTTAGCTTTGAATGTCACGCATGTGAAATCTAAAAGTCATATTCTGCTGACTGTGCCCTTGGAACTGTTAAGCTCATTTTGAGAGTCTTACATCTTGTCCAAAGACCCCTGGTTTCATAAAAGCTGTGCTATTTAACACTGTACATCATTATAAAGCCTTGAGTTCGGGTACTATTAGGCATCTGATGAAGGTGGAAGTTGGGAACTATATATGCAAATGTAAACTCCATGAGTTGAGTTGCTCAACAGGAATATAAAAGATAGATAAAAATGCGCTAAAGTGATATAGCTGGGTATTTTCCAATTCTTTAATACACACGATACAGTCAAGGTAGAAGCACTGGTTCTGGCATTCTTGAAGGTTACCGGATATCATACTGTCTACTCTAGGAAGAAACCTTATTTTCAGTCATGATCTAACCAGAGATCTTTGACTACCATGGGAAGTTCTCCTAGTCTAAGAAATATACTTAGTTGGGAAGACACAGCATAGCCAAAGACTCACAACTGCCTCCCACATATTGTGCAGAAGTCAGCAACCATCCTGGGAATAGAGGAAATGCCTCAAGTTAAAAGCATATTCAGAACAGTACCTTGATATTAACAGCTAATTAAGAAGCAAATTACTGGTGGACATGTAGCATTGGTAACCATCCTTATGTCAAGCCTTTCCTTCCTCTGCTATGTTTGAAGTTTTAATATATAAACTCTTTCCTGGTTTGTTTTGATAGCGATTAAGTGCCTTTTAATGTGTGAGATCACCAACAGACCATCATTTCCATATCTCTAATGATAAGACTATGTGAGCTAAAAATGCCAATGATGTGATCTAATCAATCTATGCAATACAACAGTAACAAAATACTGAACATATTTCCCATCTTGTTGAACACTGTATGGTACCTCCATCTTGTTCCACGTTATTAAAGATCAAGTGCTCTGATTTACTCCATTTTGCTGTGGCAAGAAGGGAATATGGCTGGTGATCAGAGTGACTTCCTGGACCAGCTATTTATTATCAATAACATCTATGTTCATTTAAACAAATTTTGGCACGATGAGTCTTTAGTCCTTAATGGCAGCTGTGCCTAATGGAATCACTGAGACAGTAAATTTTATGGCTTCAAAATTAGACTATGTAATTCTGGGACCGGTATTGGAATGTGCATTATTTCTTAGGTAATCTGATAATATATATAAAAATAGCATGAGAAAATTGAAAAGGTTAAAAATATACAATGACAGGAAGTCCAAACTTAACTCTTGTACAAGAAACTGCAACTCACAGTGACTTCAGCAATGCAATACTCAGAACAACTGCTGAAAAATGAGTTTCACATAGTACCTGAAATCTGGGAGTCCAAAAATAGATTAAATATCAGTTGAAAGTTTCTTGTCACCAACAAAGACTAATCTCACACAATGATGTTTAAATTTTCCTTTAAATATTTATGACATTCCAGTGTGAGAAAAGGACATTATCTGCAGCGCTTTTGTGAACAGTTGAAAAGGGACCTGATGCAGAAACACAGTGAAGACCCCTAGCAGGTAATTGTCAATGTTCACCGGTAGTTTTCTCAGCCTTGACAGGCCCTTCACGAGGCTGTATCACCCAAGCACTCAGTAAGTCATGAAGATTTTGTACTCCACATATTCAAACCTGATACTTTTTTCTGATCTATGGTACTACCGTTTTTGAACAATCAGTCTGAATTTCAAGACGTGAAAGCCAAAGTCACTAGAAAATGGTGATGTTCCTAGCAAAAATTGTTAAAATATCTGCATTAAAATTGTTTTCAAAAGGATTTTTTGTTGCTGAAGATTTTTCCTTTGTACATACAGAAGAATAAAATATTTAGAAATACTCTTTCCTCTTCTTTTCTAATGTCAGAGTCTATTTTTCCCATTACTGTTACACTTGTTCTTCCTTTCCTTCTCCCAGCTTCAATTCCTGGCAATGGAATGAAAATAAGTCTTGCTATGTAAAGGACTATGAAGAAGTTATGACCTGTCTGTTTCCCACTCCAGTTCTGATGACATCCTGTAGCCTCTTGAATTTGCAGAGGATTTGGCAGGATTAGAAATTGCCATTAAAATCGCAAATTAGACCAGACAAATAGCTGTATTGCCCTAAGGCAGCATAGGCTTTGCTACCTATCTCTCCTACAAAATTTTGGTTTTCACCCATTCAGCTCTTTCTGCAGGTGAGAATTTGGTGACAATGGGTCAGGTTTCCCAAATGCATCTAGGCACCTAAAAACAGCCTAAACAGGATAGTACCAGGACCCATTGGAAGGAAGGAGCTGAGTTGGAGCCTAGTTATGTATCAAAATCTGGATATCCCCCATTTCTCTTCCAAATGTCCACTACATCTTTTAGGGACATTTTAAAATGTTTTTTTCACAGTCTGGTCCTTGAAGGACATTGCACCACTTCTAAAAGCTACTGTCTGGGTAGCGGGTACCCACTAGGCTGAAATGTGTCACCCATTGAATACTCTGGCTCAAACCAGTTAGTTTTTATTCTGTTTAGTATCATTACACAGAAAAGATCACTACCATTCCTTCCCAAGTCCCTCTCTCCAATGTTTGTTAGCCTACCTGGTAGAATATCAAAGGTTCTGTGTTCTTAGAAGTAACATGTGAGATTTCTCTTTGGTTGGCATTGGAAAATCCTACATGAGCAAGAAGTCAGTGGAAAAAGAAAAAGAACAAATGTGTATAGAAACCAAGAACCAAGACAATGCAAAGAGTGAAATACAGCTGAGGCTACTGCTGCAGCTAGAACTCTCTAGGTAAGTACTGGAGAAATGCAAAATGTTCCAAAACCCATCTGATTTATTTGCAGAGCAAGCAGAGCTCTTCTGAACAAAACAATGAACAAAAGTGGGGCCTTTTAATACAGAAGTAGCATATTTGTTGACTAATATACTGCTAAGCGAAAAAGAAAAGCCAGGTACATTAATGTGCCAAAAAGTGTCAGGAATATTGCACAGTTAGAGAGAGTGAAAATTCTGAGCCATGTCAATTTTATATGAGCATCCACCAAGGGGATACTTTTGAGACGGTCATGACAGATCTGAGACTGCTGGGTGTGACATGCAGTTTTGGAGGAACTATAGAATCTGTCATTCAAGACAGGATAGTAATGGAGATCAGAAAACCCTTGCTGGAGAAACTAACTCCAGCTAAGCTAACTGCTTAAAAAGATGATAATTCACATTTAAGAAACACAGCTAAAACTTGCCAGACTTTAGAACATCACTAGATCATTTTGAAGTATTCTGAGGCAAAATAAAACAATTTCTTATGCACCTAGGACAAAAAAAGAACAGATGCTCAGGAAAACGTGGGAGTAGATAAAACTGAAAGCTCTATAGCATGTTCTGTAAACAAAACCTAGGAGGAACCACCACTGGAGGATTTTGCACTCATGAAAACATAAGCAGTGTCCTGACTTGGGACAGAGCTATTATACTTTAACAGTGCAAAATCTTTCTGCAAAGAAAACTGCAGAAAAGAACAGACNCCCTACACGACGCTCTTCCGATCTGGGAAGATATGCATTCTATATAACGAAAATTACTATACAGCACTTTGCACAGGGGTGATCAAACACTAAGAAGATCTTATCATTCACAGGCACTACACAGTAACAGCTACAACCAGCGACTGGAATATTAGCTTAACAAAAATAACCCAGAAGTTGGTCACTTGTGCATGATCTATGTGACACTTGAAGATGCAATAGTAAGCTTGAAGAAATATCGAGTTGAACAGAGCCAAGTAAAACTCAAAGCATATAGCAAAGAAATTGTTCCTCCTCACAAGTTGAAAGTAAAGACAAAAATCGCCCAAAATATAATGTATGTAGTTGTTTCACAAAATGTCTTCTCTGCTGATGAAAAGGCCAGACATTCAGTGTAAGACCTGGGCACCTCAAAAGACAGGTACTTCTAGATATACTGTCTTGTTTTAAAGTAGACATTTTAAATGGTTACATGAATTAAGAGTTTCTTCCATTTTATCTTTGAAATCTAGATTTGACAGTCTCAGAACTAGACTCATACAGTATAATGTTGGCAGAACTGAACCCCACCTTAAACGTCACTAAGTGTATTTTATAGAAGGACAGAAACCTACACAGATAGAGCAAGGATCAGAGCAAGATATTGTACACATAAATATGCCAAAAAAAAAAAAAAANAAAAAAAAAAAAAAAAAAAAAAAAAGATGCCAAACAGAAGAATTTATACCATAATCTATTTATGTCAGATCTTTGGTCCAACCATGGCATAAATTCCCTATCTACATGCTGGGAAATTTACAAACAGGTACTGTTTTATTATTCTCACTAACTAGCAACAGCATTATTAGACAATACAGTTGCTGAATATGCAACCTCAGATTGGTGCTAAACTGTTGAACGGGCAGTTAAACAGCTAAGGAATCAACACCTTTGTTTGTCACTGCACTATTTTTTCTGAAATGTTTAGTGTAATCAGGTGTAATCGAGACTATTTGATTATATGGTCACTAGTGATGAAAACAGAAGTATCAAAATTTTTCCCCTTTTATAAGAAATGGTCAAATGGAACATACATTGTGAGAAAAAATCACTTGAGCTAAAGTTTTTGCAGATAAACTCCATCTATATCATTACAGATTGGCACCAAAAAGTGATCATTTCTTATGAAGTTGTTCCTTGCTCCTTAAATTAAAGAAAGGCAGTTTAGCACAAAGTGGGAGGCACAACAACCTCTCCCACAAAAGAATGAAAAAGACACCTGTTTTTTTTCTTTGTCTAAAGCATCAGAAAAAAAGCGGGCCACAAATGAGCCAGTGGATTTGACAGCAGGAGAGAAGACCAAGGAGAACAGTGTAGAGAGTAAACCCTGAAAGGATTTTGAGATCCAAGTGATAAAGGAGACTGAGAAATATTGCAATACTACACTTTTCAAAAAGAACACATAAAGCAACAGCAACTGGCCTTTTGAAAGCGTAAATCTTAGACTTGCTGAACGCAAGTTCAGACTAGCACATGCATTTAAATACAGAGACCTCTCCCCTCTTGTAGGAAGCTCTTTTTTCTGATGATTGCTTGTTATGTTAATATAATAAGGTCTGTAATAGCTCTGAGCTCAGATCTAGATTTTTCACTAGTCACTACTTGAGAAGGCTCTGTTTATAGCAGAGGCTCAGGATAAAAATAAGCATCTCTCACAATTGTCTTTGGAACCCGCTTTAACGGCAGAACACAGTTCAATCAACAATTTTTCAACCTGCAACACCTTTCAAAACCCTCCAAGAATTACAAAGATTTTTATAAAAAGCATAACAAACAGGTTTGCAGCAGATTCTGGTTTAGGGAAGACAGTAGCTAAGGACAAAGGGTAGTAACAAGCTAAACTGTTCCCTTCAACTAAGGTCCCTAAATTAAAACAGCTCCCTGCATCTCCCCCTAAGCCGTAAATTGGCGCAGATTGATAGCATGCCCAAGTCAATGTAAAGCTCAAGATCTGCCTAGGGCTGCAACACCACAAATGAGTAAGTGTGCTGCACAATTCCATAGCCAAGGCCCAACGGGACAAAACTGTGACCATAATTGAGATGACAAGGGCCTTACAAGTGTATTAGATAAGTCTAGGGTAGGACTGAGCGCCCTACTTCAGTCACGCCGACCTCAGTCTGACAGCCAAACTACCAATGGAAACAGTGCAGAAATACATCAAGACTGATGATGACAGGGCTGCAGTGCAGAGGTATGCCCAAAGGTTTTCCACAAAGAGATGGTAGTTGAATTTGCGGTGGCAGATGGGACTAGATTTTGTGTCAGGAAGAGAACTAAGGACAGAACTTTGCATCACCCCCTGCAAAGCAGATGATGAGGATCCACAAAAGCAGCATGGGAATCATTATGTTCACACATATGTTAGTATAAAACTGAAGACTGCTTCTCCTCTACTTGTTTTCGTGTATCTTTGATACATATCTTACAATAGCAATTTTCTGTTCAACAAGCGGACACTTTTCCGAGGCATGCTGCTTTCTGACCTCACTCTGTGTGTACTCTGTTTCCTTCCTCTTCATCTGCCTAAATTTACTCACTGAGAACAAAGATACCATTGTACCAGACCAGTGGTCCATCTGTTCTAGAAAGCTGTTTCCAGCTGTAGTTAGCACCAGATGTTTCCTAAGGAAACATCCTCATGGTCAAAATATTGAATATCCTCAGTGAATGTTCAAATGTACTAAATGCAAGGAATACCACCAAGTTTGTATAGTATAGATCTTTTTTACATGCTTTGTTACTCTCCTTCCTTAAAGGTAGAACAATAGTATTTCACAGTGAATTGTACCGCATTCTCTCATACTGCACTTGTCTGTTAAAATTTGGAAAAATTTCAGAAGATTGTATTTTATCTCACTACTCACAAAAGAAATTTAGTATTTCTTGCTTCGTAAAGCACTGCAGTGATTTGTCTAATTCTGAGCACCTACAACAAATTGATGAGTTCTCTAAGTTCTTAAATCCTCAATGGACTCTAGAGTCTTTTGAGAAAAATCCCTAAATTAATAGTCCTGGAGCTTTTAAGAACCCAAATTATTTGCCTTGCTGCTATGAAATTTCCACTGCTTTTATCAACAGTCATGTCATAATTAGACAAAAAAGAGCTTAATTTTAATGGATCTTGCCATTTCACTGTGCAAAATTACATAAAATGGGGGCTGTCATCTATAGCCATTTAAATACCGGGTGAAGTCATGCCCATACAGATCGGACTGCAAGGTGAAGATTTTGGGGGGTTTTCTACATAGGAAATCAGAAAGTAAAACTTTTTCATGATGCATTTCTTCATTTTCTATTTGCTCATTTCTGAGTTCTATTTCTACTTGTTTAATCAGCCCGTTTCTGCCATTTGAGACTCCCAAAAGCTTATTCCTTCAATCATAACACATATACGAACTGTCTCCTGAGCCGTATCTCTGTGCCAAATAACTGTTGAGGAGCTAGTATAAAGTCCTTGTTTCATTCAAAGCAGGTTTTAAATTTTAGCAAATGTTCTGAATTACATGGAAAATGTCTCAGACTTTATTTCCTTTTCCAAATTAATCATTTTTTTGTATGAAGTATTTTTACTTTTCAGAAAGCCTGAGAAGTCACAAAGCTAGTACATGAAGACCAAAGAAGCAGAGATAGAGCACATGGTAATTTTGAAACAGGAGGCAGGTGTTTCTTAATAATTTTATCAAGCTGTCATCTCAGCGTGGCCACCTCTGAGAAGCTGTCAACTTCACTGATATAAATGAAGTTGGAATAAGGGAAGATTGCCAAACACTGGCTGATCCAAAGGACCATAAGGAACTGCAGCCACCACCAGTTCAAGGAGCAGTGCAGTGAGCTTCTAGGAGTATTCTAGGCATGTTCCAGCGCTCTTCAAAACTCTGGGGCCCTGTAGAAAATTGACGAATATGTTGGTGGTATACTGACTATAAAATTTCGTCTTGTACAAGCAACCAAAGTATGGACCACTTCACGGGGTTTTAACTATTCTGTATGTATGAGATTTATTTCTATTTTCAATTAGTCTACTTCCATCTTCCAGCTGCTGGATCTTGTTGCAATTTGGCCTGCTAGACTGAAGAGACCGTTGTTAAATTTCTATTCCCCACACATCTTCCAAAACCTTCCCTTTATATCTGTCCTTTTTAATTTTTTTTCTTTCAATAAGAAAGAACAGCTTGATAGGCAGATTCATCTTAAACTTGCTATTATAAAGCATGTTTTCTAATTCTTAATAATTCTTATGGTTTTACTTAGTTCCCAGTGGCCTTCTTTGAACGTGGATATCAAAACCAGAGATAGAATGCCAGTTATCCTAAGGTAAAAGCCGAATGTAAGCCAAGAAGTTTCCCAATTGCCACATCATTCACCTTCCCATGCTTTGAAAGATTACATTAATCCTTTCTCCACGACAGTGCTCCAGGAACTGATTACTCACCGCAAAGCCCATTTTTTTGATCCCACTCTTACCAATGCTTCCATCTTCCTTCCATTTCTGTCTCTACATAATCCAGAAATCCTTGTTTCTATATGACTGGCTTTTCTAAATTCAGTGATCCAAATCACTTGGATCACTTTCTCTTCCACTCTCAGCCTTTCTGATATTTTTTTCAGGTTTATCAGTCATGTGCCTGGTTGCCAGAGTATTTTCTCCCAGTATACAAATCCCTGTCAGGACAAGGACGTAACTGAACTAAAAAATAATGCACCAGGATTCCTGGTACATAAAACAGGAATGTGTCAATTCATGTGCATTTTCAAGTGTTAACAGAAACATAACATATTTATAATAGATCTTTCTTTTCACAAAGTGATGGTTCCTTTTAGGTTTCCACTGTTTCAACAGCTTTAAAAGAGCAGTATTGGAAGTTGAGGCTATAAATGACAGGGGTGGTGAGTGGTAGATCACTAACAAAAATAAGACAAAAGCATTTACTTCCTCCTGAAGAAAGGAAGTAAAAAAACTGGAAAATTTTAAAAAGAACAAAAGCGTATCTTAAAACAATTTTGAATTTTACTACAAAGTAACAGACAAGTTGAGCCACAAGGAGGAAGAACATGTTACAAGAAGGAAGAAGATGTGTTAGGAAGTTACATTCTCAGATAAAGGGAAATGAAGTCTATAACTACACAGGTGCATGAAGTTACCAAATTTCTACAGACATTAAAAAACTCACATGCAGATGAGCAGTTTGGTGCTGGCATACACAGGATACAGGACACACAAAGGGACTGAATATTCATCCAACTGCATGTTACGTGTCTATGCACAGGTTTGCTACACATCTGCATAGGTGCTTAGCTTTTCCAAATGCATCCCAAAATAGCCTTATTCTCCTCTCAGTAGTGTAATGAGAAGATGAAGCAGTAAAATACATGCACGTTCAATACTTCTGTGTATATATACACAGCCACACACTCATTCATGACTGGACTATATGAGAGGTCTGACTGACCTCAACTAAGTATAACCTCTGTGGTGAATATAATTGTTTCTGTAGAGAATTCTGAATAAGCAGTCATTACGTCATAGATTTTTTTTGTCTTTTAATAGGCAGTAAAATTATGGCATATACTTAAAACACGTTTGGAAGAGGAACTCTATCATCATTGTCTTTATTTCCACACGTAAGATGGTGCATTTTTTGTGGTTATGCGTGTACTTTTACCCCACACTTCTTCAACCAGTAAATATTTTCCAGATGTCTAATATTTTGAGAAATTTAATGGAAAGCATATAGTGAGGTCTGCGTTTGTCAATATGGAGAAGCTCATCACTTTGCAAGCCTTGAGGGTATTCTACAGTATCACAAAGGGTCTATTAATAAAGTCTCAATCAAAGTAATCCAAGCAAAGTATCGTCTCAAAAATGGGATGGTAGATATGCACTAAAAGTGATGCAAATGCAATATTTAGGACAAAAGCTGCCTGAAATTGTTAAAACTATATTTACACTTATTTATAAAACCTCCAAAATTCTGAAAAAATGATTACTCATCCATTTACACACAGGCCTTGGCTTTAGGTAATATTTTGTTTTGTGCGAACTTCTTAGCCCAAAATAAAAAGAAAACCAACAATACTACATTCCCATGAAAATACCCATAGAAGGTATGTAACAGCATTATGATGAGCAGGATGGAATTTTGCCACAATATAGTCGTAATGTTTCTGGTTTTGTGGTTAGTCAAGTGCCCATGATCAAGTCTTTAATGGATTCAGTATTTGTTTAATGTAGAAACTTCGACACTGAAATGAACTGTTCAGTTTATTCAATAGGAAATACTACCAGTTTCTGAATCTGCATTATACAGTTTCTTCATTTTTCTGACTTTTTCTTGCAGCAACAAGGAAAATCCTTCCTTCTGTGTATTTACTGAGCAAACTAAGCAGCAGGATTTCTCATTAGATAAAATGCCAGCTGCAGGTAGAACAGCTGTAGCCATCTTCAGACATTTCCCAAAGCTCTAGAAATTATTAACTTCTCTTTTTGTTTTCTTAAGAAACATTTTAATCACTCTACTAGAACTAAAATCAGAGCACTGAAACAGTTTGTCTTCTGCCTGGATTAAAATTTGTCCCTCCCAAACATACCACATTAAGTACTTCCAGTCAGTATGAGGTTTAGTTTCACAAACTAGTGATATTTCATTAGAGCTACATATCTTACTTCCTGATTTATCAGTACTTCAGAGGACTTTTGTAGCTATTTTGGTTTTATTCTTCCAGTTCCAGAAACTCACCAAAAAATAGTCCTGGGGTGTTTAAGAAAAGGTAGAGAAAAACCCTTTCCACAGACCAAATATGAAGCAATTTCTCCATGAAGTATGTATAAATGCACAAATAAATATGATGTATTAAAATCTGGGAAGCAATATTGGCTCTGCTTTTGGGGAGAAGAGGGTTTGAGAACATGGCACATGAGAGCTATTGCCTAGCTTAGATATTGCTCCCTAGCTCATGGTTTATCCCTGCCTATCCCTGAGACTTCCAGCTTGATTTTCTCCTGGCTTTATCAACCCTAAAACCAGCAGGAACAAAATTTGAAATTTACCTCATAAAAAAATTAGAACTGAAAGGTCGCACAAGGAAGCAAAGTGCTTATAAAGTAGAAATATTATTCCCAATTTAAAAAAAAAAGAAAAAAAAAAAAAAACCAACACACTAAGTACTCAAAAACTGAGGAGTGTAGAAAATATATTTTTGTGTTAGTTTCCTGTAACACTAGAAAAGCAGATCTGAATTACCCACTGTGTGGCATTTACTGCAGTAGCCCCTGAAGGCAGCTGCCCTGAAGAGCAGGAGCTGCACCAGACCACACAGTAGGTTCCAATAATGCCTCTCAGCTTGGATGCCCCTTCTAACTGCTTCTGTGAAATAATCAAGAAACTGAGAAACAACTCCGGAATAACTAAGATGCTGTTGAACTCGAGAGTAGGAAATATTTTTCCCGTCAGAGTGTTACCTTTGGCTGTGTGGCCCTAGGGTAGCTCTCCTTTTCTACTGCAGGTGGAAATTTACTTCCTAGACGTGTTTACGCACCAGCTAGGTACTTCCTCACACATGAGAAAGTCCTAGAAAGGGATCCAGTTCCAGCTATTTTTCCTGTTTCCAGTGACTCGCTAAGCTTCAGAGGTTTTCCCACTGCCTCCTTATAGTGGTCTGGGTTACAAAATCCAGAAACAGACCTTCTCCCTCGAGGACACATTAGCCCATGCAGGAATAGCCCGTGGCTGGTGCTGACTGACCTCTCCTCATCAACAACAAGGGAACAAGCTGAGGCTTTGACCGTCTAATTTGATTCATTTCCTTGGACCTCGGTCACTCTGCTCTCGTCAATATTACAGAAAAGCCTTTCTCTGCTAATGTCATTCACAAAAAACGAATATTCCTGGCGGTGGGGTGGCTGTGCAGGGCACTCGCACCCTCTTGTGGTGCTCAGCAAGGGGCCCTGCAGGCAGCCTGTCCTCAGGCCAGCCATCCCGCTCTCCTGGGCATCCCACTGCCCCAGGCATCCCGCTTCCCCGGGCCAGCCATTCCTCTCCCCTGGGCACCCCGCTCCCCGAGGCATCCCATGCCCCCAGGCATCCCATGCCCCCAGGCATCCCACACCTCCAGACATCCTGCTCCCCCAGGCATCCCGCTCCCCCAGGCAGCACCCTGCCCAGATCCTTGCCCTGCCCAGAGCCTTGCCGGACAGGGGTTCAGAGCCAGCCCAGGCAGCCAGGATCTGGGAAAAGCAACGAAGGCGTCTGTTGATGAGCTCAAACAACTACTGGTTAGGTCAGCTAAGAGACAAGGGGTTTCCCTAAAATGATGGAAACACATCTTTCTGAAAGACATAATCTTATCCGATAATCTTTCTCATTCTCTAATGTTTTAGAATGAAAAATCCATTTTCATAGTCACAAACACAGGCAAACAACATCTCGGTGAAAAGCTCAGCTGTTATTAAATACATTTATCTGAGCCTCATCCTTATCCTTAGCTGCCATACACTGACTGGCTAGACAGACAAACAACAAATTTGAAGGAAATGGATCAATAAATGAAATTTAATATATGGCTTTCTAATACATCTCCATTTAAAAGTACTTTTATTTAAAGTGTGCTTTTATTTTAAAGTCAAAAGGAAACAAAATACCTAATGTATAATGTGGAAGTAATAACATCCGATTTCAAAGATACAGAAAAAAAATTATTTAAGTAACAGTTTCTAACATTGTTATTTGTGTTTAATAAATAATATTTTTCTTCACAATACTTCCATTAATCTAATTTACCCTAAGAATTTTATGTTAATTTTATTACTGCCCGTTAAATTTCATACTCTCTCAGCCATTTAAATTCATAGATAAAATGCAAATTAACTTATAATAAGAAGCTAGGTGGTACAATTATGTTGTATCAGTTAGCATTTATGTTTTATCAGTTAGGGTACTTTTAAGCACTCAGTTGCCATAACTAGAGGATCAATTTAAAAGAAAAAATGCCACAGAGAAAGTAGGAGAAAGCCACAGGGATAATGTCACAGAAAATTCTTCCTACTCCAAGTGAAACATTTCCGTTATGGATCATAATCTATAGTAGTAAGGCCTATATAAAAAGATGCCCTCAAGAATTTCCTGCATAGTTCCTGGGAAAAAACTTTGACCAGCTGAAAAAAAAAATATATTGGGGTCAAAAGCACCACTATTTCTGTTAAACATTTTGTTTAACAGAAATGTCTGAATCCTTTTTGGGGTATTAGTGCATTGCTGTAATCCAGAGGAAAATTCAGTAGAAGCAGATTCTTGCTGTAAACAGCAGCTCATATAGCTTGCCAGTCACTTTTAGTTGGATTCATGAGTTACATTCAAGTACATCCGCATAAACATCACTGTGTATGATTCAGAAGTAGCTCTTTTTTAAAAGAAAAGCTTTAGAAGTCAAGCTCAATTTTTTTTTTATATATACTCATTGCTATATATAAACATCTATATACACACACCCATATACATATATATATAGTGTATTTATATGTAAATAGAATGTAGTTTGTGAAATTTGGAGTAAGAGGAAAACAGAAAATGGAAAAAAAAAAAAAAACAAAAAAGGTTCTAGACCCACTTAATTAAACTTGTGTGAATAACTGATTTATTCAGTTGGTTGGAGAAACTGAAAGGCCACTTCAGGTTAGCCTCAAAGTTCAATGAAATGATGACTTTTGTACTCCAAGACCTGTTCCCATTTGAGGGGGGAAGAAACTAAGATGTCTTTCCTCATTTTATATGCATTTGGAGTTAGAGAAAAGCTTGATTACATTTCATTTCAAAGTTCATCATCCCAAAGAGATGACAAAACCCCAAAAGCCAGTCAGAGAGCAATGCCAGCCCACAGAGCTGGCTGATAGGTTGTGTCCCAGGGCCCATTCTTCTCGCTTAACATACAGCAGCTCTTGAGCTGCACTAAATCCGTGGGCAGGAGGCAATTCACCTGCCATCTCTTCCCCACACCAGATCGTGGGGTGGTTGCAAAACATCAGTTTAGTCTCTTCTCCTTAGGTTTGTACTATGTGATCACTTCAGGCAGAGAATCATAGAGTTGCCCCAACACATAGATAAGATTTCCAGTGTAGGGAATTATCTGGTCAACAAACGCAGGATTAAGAACATAATTTGGTTACTTCTTCCACTGCAGAATGCACATCGATTCACACTCAGTGTGATCTCTTGTTGTAATAACTGTACTCAGGAAAGAGTTTAATATTTCCATCCCCTGCAAAGCATTACTATTTATTTTGACTGGTTATATTGCTACTTGAACATTTCATATGCAACTCCCCAAAGAGCCACAACCTTTCGCATGTGACTGTCACACCCCAAACTGATTTCTACATTCTCTGCAAGAGAACAACGCCTAGAAGTATCTAATGTAAACATTCCAAATTGATGGCATTTTCTGCCATGATAGTGAAAGGCTCTGCACTAACATGAGGCTGTCGTCCTCTAATGGTCATAGACCAGAAAGAGGTGAGAAGTTGGCAGCAAAACGGTCTTTTCTGTCCCCTTAACTCACCTCACCCTGGTCTTAAAGAATGAGATGTTGCTATTAAGGTAGACAGTTGCAGTGGTGGATGCACGTCACCGTGGACTTTCCCGCAGGGCCACAGAGACAGTTTTAAGCACCCCGTTTCTGGGCAAACCTCCATGAAGTGGCTGGTTCCACCAGAAGGCTTGAAAAATGATGTCAAGGTCATTACATGTCCTTATATTTCCTTTATTGTGAACAGGTGCCTCTTTCAGCTTGCCTTTGATACAGAAGAGTCAGAAAAAGATCTGTTTTTTTGCAATCTATTGCATTAGCGCTGGTCTTGCCAACAATGTGTCAATAGTCCAGAGACCGCTACTGAACCAATAGAGTTATAAAGAAGTATTACTAATGCACCTCTCCCTGTGGCATCAAAGCATTCATCTTTATGATCAAAATCACTTAAAATGTTACAGGCTAATCAGAATATCTACTTTACTGTAAAACAGAAAAGCATTAATCTTTTGGGAAATTCTATTTTCCACTACAAATCTGGGGACCTGCTGTGTTTTTCAAAGTTCTGTAGAAAATTCAGCCTTTGTATTTCTCCTGTCTATTCTACTTAGCAGAATTCCCAAGCTCTGTGGGGAAAAAAGGATATTTATCCAATATTTGAATACTTTAATAAATAATAACCATCTCTACTGCTACTTGAAAAAATATTTCTCAGCCTCAGTTTTCAAAAGTAAAAGAAATCAGATAGACACCTGATTAAATTTTTTGTATATGTAAATATGTAATAATTTAGAAATCAAAAGCAGCAAATATATTTTAAAAGTATTGAAAATTATAACTATTTAATTGTAGTATGCCAGTAGGTGAATGTGCCAATACGCAAATTTTATTTTTTTCCAGCTAAGAATGCAAATAGTTTTTAAGTCCCCATCCATAGTCACCTGCGTCTTCTGGTGGTGTGGTTTTATGACCCTTGTGCACTATCATTCATAAATGAAAAAATAAGCAATAGAGGTCAAAAGCACGTAATAATGACTGTTTCATTTTAAATTGTGGACACTTGATTAGCACTTGGTCATAGCTGATATCAAACCACATCAAGCATTAAAGAACAGACTCAGGAAACACATCTCTGTAACGCTGAAAATTAGTCTTAACTTCTGTCACAGTTAGGGAGGTCAGCAATTTCCGAATTTCAGAGGGCAGGGGAGCTACGCTAACGCTAGTTTCTAGCACGCCTTTGCTGTAGCCACACTTAATTGACCATCTTGTTAACTGTACTTCTCAATGTGATTCTCTGGGTGATGAAAGTGTCCAAAACCACTACCAAGGCAAACGAAGCACCCTGGTACGCCCTTCAGTTCCAGTGGGTGCCTGTTTCCTCTGTGACGTCCCGGCTCTCGGTTAGAGAACATCCCAAGCCCTGCAGCACTGGCCATTGTATGAAGCTATACTGCCTGTGGGAGTTCAGGTGGATAAGGGCTAGGAGACTATCAAAGCTGACGACTCCTCATTCTCCTGAAGCACTCGGGAAACAGAAAGAGAAGGCACAAAACATCTGCAGTCAGAAATAAGGGGCCAGTTAATGCATTTCATGGGGGCTGCTGCAAGACAGAGTTGTTCTAAATAGATGTTTAGCTTCAGCTTAGTCTTCAACACAAAGAAATCAAATCCGCATCGCAGGGACAAAAGAAACAGTTCAGCTTGGGCAAGACCATCAATAGGATGGTAAGACACCTATCTGCTGCTAGAATGAGGTTATGAATATTTAAGTGACAATACAGAATGTCAAGGGTAGTAGAAGACAGAAGGAAAGTTCTCAGATACCTACACTATTTAATATACAGTGCAGGCAATTGCAGCTTTTAAATTTTTTTATGGAGATGTAAACATTTCTGCAGCTCTCATTTATTTTTCTGAATAAGACCATTTAGCTGTAGTGTGTAGGAGCCCTGTAACAAAACATAATATTGGGTCAGCAGTTTCTTGGCTCTATTAGAGTAAATGATCAGTGACAACAAGGCATGATGTGGAAAAAAGTTTTCCAAAGAAGACAAACCCTTGGATCGTGTTACAGAGCCATCCTGGAGCACACTCAATTGTTTCTTTTAGGCTAAAAGTAAGCAGGAAAATGCATTCAAGAGCACAGGAAATGCACTCCCGCTGCTAAGTGAAGGGCAGATCACGGGACCTAGCCTTAGTTTAGTTAAGCTCTACCTTTTCTATGCTTTGTTTGCTGCCACGGACTCAGTCTTCAGCTGTGAGCCAGGGGGTCAGCTGCATCACTAGAGACTTTTTCTGACCCTTAGCATTATCTCTCGTAAGCAGGGAACATCTCTGAGCTCAAAGACTTTCTATCTGTTTCAAAGCCCTCTGAACCTGATTATCTGAACACGTTCCTGACCAATTTTGGTTAAAATGCATCAGGACTTTGGCTTTTGATTATTCATGGATGAGTGACAACCACTAAGAACAAATACTCAGGGACAAACAATGTTTACTGAAGTAATTCAGGTGTCTTCCACGTGCATTCAGAGTTCAAAGAGCTGCCAGTACTTGAAGTGACTGGAAATAAGAGGGTGGCCCTGAGAAAAGCAAAGTTTGAACGTAGTTTCTCAGTAAGAAGCCACTCGCTGTGTTTATTTGGCCATTTGCAGATAAAGTGGGTTGTCATGTTCTTACCCCATTCAAATGCATTTATCGTAGTGGATTTTAAATAACATAATGGCTTACTTGAACATAGAAGCATATGAAATATAAAGTTACTATTCTTGAAATTGCCCTTTACCCTCCCATCTCAGTCCTGTATATGAAACAGTAGTGCTCTGTTTCTAAGTTGGCTTCAAATCACTAGTGTGTTTCTCATTTATAAAACACTTTTTACAGCCTAATTGGGAGCAGTTTAATTCTCAGATTCTCAACTCCTTACTATACCAGTTAAGAGTCCAATTGACTGTAATGATTCAGAAAGAGGCTCTTTTGGAGCCTTTACAATATGTCATATAAATTGGTGTTCAGGGACTTTAAAAAACTGATTTATATTATATTTAACTAGAATATTATTCACATGATAAGAGTCCCATGCACATTATGACATAATGGACTGTAGATGCTTCGAAGAAGCGGTCATAGTTTATGGCTTCAAGGCCAATGAACCTTTCACCCTGGACAATGGTCCATAGCCTAGCGCATAAGCCCAATATCATATCACCAGAGGAACACTGAAATCTGAAATGCTCATTGCTTGTTCAGTCATCTAATTCTGTCCCCTACACATTTATCAGTGTTCACAAGTGTTCCATCTAATCTTGTTATAATTATTAAATCATGCTCATTCATCATGTCCCTTTGAAGACTGGACAAAATAACTGACTTCTATATAGGACGTATCTTCCTTCATCTATTCTAAAAGCCCCTTGTTAAAGCCAGGCAATCTATTTTTCTATTAATTCTAGATAATAATAGTCAAAAATTGCGCAGCTTTTCCTGTAAATGTTACTACACGTTTCTCAGCTATGGCTCTCCAGTAACATAGCATGAGTTATAACTGGAAGAAAATTATAAAAGGGCTTGTTTGGGTTTTTTGAAACTCTTTCTAAAATAATTCCTTCATGATCCCTTGCACTTTGGCACTTGAATGATTCTTACAGGACGTGCTACAGATAGAAGAACTTTTGCTGCATGGGTGAACTTCCCAGCAGGGAGAGGCAGAACTTGTTCTGCAGAAATGATCCATCCAGCTAGCCATTCTCATGAAGGGATTTTAGTACAGAAACAAGAACGGTGCATGTAGAGTTCAGGCATTTGAATTGAATGAATCAAGATGCCAAGAGGGACCAGTGGCAGGATTTGGTGGTGTTCTGATGCTCTGAGGTGGCAGGACTGGATTTTGGAGTTCTATCCCCACCATTATCAATCAACTGAATGGCTACAGTGAAAAAACACCTTTATCTCTCACTCCTCTGATTCTCCACATTCACCACCTGTGCTGTCTCATTAGATTTTTAATTCTGTGAAGCAGGGGCTGTTAATATGCATTTGTGGCTCCAGATCTTTATAGAAGCTTCCAGCAGAACTTATAATACAAATCATAAATAATAAAATCAGAACATTTTGCTGGGAAATTGTCTTGGCATTGCTAGTCCTATAAACAAAAGCATTCTTTATCTAACACACATAAAATGTATGTCTGAGTGCCTGTCAGAAATACGAAGGAGACCTTTTATCTTTTGTGTTGTGAGAATTTCAACCCAATCCTCCTCCCTCACCTGTTGATAGCAAGTCAGTCACTTGCTAACTTCTTTGAGAGCAGATCTAGGTGCTGTATTTCTTTTATAGACGAAATGCTAACATCACAACATGCTGCATATGGTCATTACAATCATGTAAGAGGTTCCTAGTTCCAAGAAGGGAGGAATTGCCTGACAGAATTTTCATATCATTTATTATGGCAATTTTTCTTGGACCAGCTTAAAAAAAAAAACTAGATAGTTTTAAGAAATACCTTAAATGCAAAGAAATATAACTTTATAGTCCTAGTTCAAACATACAAACATATAAATAAGCTTGGATTTTCTTTCCCTTTCAGGTGCAGGTAAATTATGTTTACATGCTCTGAGACACTCAGTGTGCAGCCATTTTCTAGCAAAAACAAGGACATGAGCATGCAGGGGTATAGAGGAGCCAAGGAACTTTATGAAACATTCTGTGTCAGACTTTCTAGCCTGGCAGATTCATTTTACGGCAGGTCAATGAGGCAGCAAAACCTAAAACACCCGCTGCATTCTTGGAAAATATTGTTCATGTGGTACTTTCTGATTCTGTTGTCCTACACCTCAAAATGAGAAAGGAGGAGTCAAGCAAGTGAGGTGAGACCTGCTTTGCATTTAGTACAAGGCCCGTAGGAGACATGGCATCAGTGCAGCAAGAACAGTCATTCCAGTCTCAATGTTTCAGTAGCTGTAATTCTTAGTGTTGTAGTCTCCTCAACAGTATTGCAGGCAGTCAGTCAAGACACGTGAGGCTCTGGCAATGTCCCTGTTCATCGCCTACTGCGTCCCAGCAACCTTCAGTTCAATGCTGTCACACCCACAGATGAGATCCACGCTCTTGTGTGGGTTGCCTTACGCTAGAGGTGTAGCGACTGTGTTTATTTGCTGCTCTTACAGAAAGGACCTAAAAATACTAAACTTATTGCTGAATGTTAGATTAAAGACTAGAACCAGAAGGTTAATGCAAAGCACACCCCGATCTCCCTCAGCTCCAGCAGGTGCTGTTGGTGGAGCGTGCAATAGATATGCAGACGGCTGCCATAACAAACTGACGAGTTGTACCAAAGAAGCACAATCCGATCTCTGTAAGCAAAGCATTTTCAGAAAACCCAGAGGGGCTACCCTGCACAGCAAAAGGAAACGTCTGAGAAATAAAGAAACATTGTTTAATCCGTTCTTTAAGAATAGACAGCCTTGAAATGAGCGTAGCTTATTTTACAACAGAAAAGGCAGAACTCAGAGTATATATGTAGGTAAAATGCTAAAACTAACCTCCTACTTCGTGAAAGGCAGCTTTTTCTCAGAAGTTTGTGACTATTTTCTGTATGGACAATTACCTTAAAGTGTATCATATTGATCTGCAATATACTTCACAAATGTCAATACGTACCTAGTCTTGCTGCCTACAGCACATGAGGAAGTAACATGAAAATGAGTCTGGGCTTAATGACATGTAACCGTCTTGGATAAATAATGTATATATGGCCAATCCCCAATACTCAGGAGACCATCAGCCTATCTTTAATGTTTGAGATAAGCAACTGTATGTTTTAGATTTATCACTTGAGTCCTAATGCACTTGCCAAAGGACATTAATATTTAAGTATCTAAACATATACTATCAGCAGAAAAATAGGCAGATTTACAGTTAGGGAGGTTCTCTGTGGTTAGCTTTAACACATACATGTCATCTGGAAAGTTTAGGAAAACTACTAGTCTTTTCACCTGATGCCATGGTATGGAAGATATTTAACTTGTATCCTTAGCCGAGAAATATCAGCTGAAGCCAGTTGTTAGGTAGCTGTGATAGAATTGAGGGTCCTTTATAACCTCCGCACTGAAGTCTGGTATGTGTATACGAGAATTTTTTTAGAAAAGATACGAACATGACTTCTTTTGAAGTCATGAGACCTCAAATCACAGAAAAAAAGCAATAACTGAAATCAAGCAATAACTGGATGAGAAGCTGTTTTAAAACATCTGTTATCAAATAAGCAATGATTTTTACTATTCTTCTTGAATCATCCTGGAAACAGTTAAAAACATCACATAGCTCCTACAGATCGGATTTGTTTCAAGCTTTGTCTTTATTTGCTGACTAGTTAATGTGGTGCTAGCTGATACATTTGGGAAGAGAATTCCCATGTTATTGCGAGAACAGGTACAGAATGAGCAAAACTGCAGTTTTTGTCTCCAGGCTGCCTGGCAGGCATTGATTCAGCTTTGTTTAGGAGCCGCTGCCACTGTTGGTGAAAATGCTCGAATTGCAAACCTACTTTACATTTGGCAGTACGTTAAGATTCTTGGTAGAGACATTGGTTTCTTCTGCTCCTTTGCTCTCCAAAGACAGTAGTAAGATTGATTTCACATTTACGATATGAGTGCAAACAGCTATGAGGTATTTCTTCAGATATGAACTGCATGGTAGAATAATGTGCTCTATGTGCACTATGCCATGAAGTACAAGAAGATCTTTCCTATTTTGATTTACCAATGTGTTGAGCGTCGTTAATAAATAACACACTTTCTGATAGCTGACCGTTCCGTTCATTGGAAGCTTAATGTAAAGAAATACTGAGCAAGAACAAACAATTTTGATCATCTCTGGCTGCTGGCTCAAGCAAATCAAGGTCTCAGAAAGTTTATAGATGGATTCTATTCTCATGAGCTCAGTAAAAAAATAAGTTTGACACTTAGAGATGGCAAACTCACTTGCCCCACGGTTTTCCCCAGGGTGCTCTGAAAGGACCCACAAGAAACAAAACCAGCAGACGTTGTTTAATAGCAGCAAGGAGAGCATGACTCCAGGCAATTGGCTAATCCCCCTTGAAATTTCTTAGAGATTATTAAAGCGCATGTTTATCGAAACAATGCCTGTGAAACTATGCAGTAGTAAAATACTATCCAAATTATATTAAGTATATATGTGCATATACATATATATATGTATACATATGTACATATGTGTACATATATATGAATAATATAAAGTTTTATGGAGCATGGCATATTTTTTACAGTCTCCTTTGTCCAGAAGAGAAAGATTGAAGTCATCCTTCAAAGTCCTTCCCAAAGCACTGAACCAGGCCTGTAGCATAAAATGGAAGAGTTTTATTTCTCCATGGACATGAGTAGGCTATTACTGCATAGAATCCAGTCCATTATGGCATTTGCATCCAGTTAGAAATCATTTGCGAACCATAGTTCACAAGAGAAAATTACGCACCCTTTTTGAAAAAGCCCCATCAGTGATTGCTGCTGCCTTAAGATGCAGGTTCTATAGAAGAGTATGCATGGCCACAGGAAGCTGATCAGTCTTCATACATAAAAATACTATCTAATTTATATTTTAAAGCTTTGAATTTGTGTCCATCATTTGGAGGAAAAAAAGAAAAATTATATTCTTGTTCACATATTTATTTATTTTATATCAAATTACAGGAAAAATTAATCCTAACTTAAAAAAAACTACCAGGAAATCTCTGATTCGATAATTCTGTTAGAGATTTTACTTATGGAAGAGGTGGTCATCTACTAAACAATAAAACCATTTTCACTGTTTTAAAAGATTTTATTAGTATTCTGTGATTAAACTTCTAAATTGACAGGTTTTGTTTCATTTTAGCATTCTGCTCTGTTTTGCTTTGTATTGTGCATTTGAGCAAGGTATACAGAGATATGTAAAATATTAGTGACTGGTTTTTGTGCTTCACCTAGAACATCTGATAAAAGCCTGTTCCAGCCTGTTTAACTACTAAATGACTAATAAGGGATAAGCTACATATATATGTGATGAAATCCATTTAGTTAAAAGAGGAAAATATAACAAATCATGATATCAAAGAGCAAAGATACTTCAGCTTGCATGAGACAAAAACTTTTTTTCAGAAGGAATAAAATCTAAGATATTTGTTTTACATTTCAGAAAGAGTTCAATTTATGCTAAATAATCCAAAGATATTGGCTATTAATTAGACTATACATTACAACGCAGTGATGTTAGGATGTTAGCATTCACTAAGATTCTAGGACATTCACCAAGTCATAAGTGATCTCTGCTACTTACCTTTCCAAGGGAAAATCTTTCATTTTATACCCCATAATTTATTCTCCAGCCATCTTTTTTAAAAATTATAACCTTTATGAAGACTCTAAACTGATTTTCTAAGATTTAACAAGAACATCTTCACTACTGAGCATTTCCTAATAACTTTTATGCTACAAATTACTAAAATGGCTGAAGCCTCCTTCAAGATGTTGATATATTGAACTGCAGGGCTATATAAAATTATTCCATAATAACTTTGCACTGTAAGGGTATTTAAAGCAATCTAAAATTTATTGGGGGAACAGCTTATCCATGAATGTTTAACTTACACCACATCTTCTGGGAAGAGATTAATATCCACATCAAGAAAGATGAGGCAATAATTTATTTTATAGCCATTCACATTTAAAGACTTTTAAAGATGCATTCTGAGACCAAAAGATTTAGTTATAGGAAACAGGAATGTCTAGAGTCATCTGGAAGCAAATTTTTGATGGAACAACAGAGATATTTTATAAAATAAGCTGAATAAAGGACAACTGAAAATCTGTATAAAATATTGTTCTACAAAAGCATAAAAACATCCACATAGTAATAAAATTTAACAATCGTAGAAAACTGAGCTTGAAAGGGAACATGAGAGGTTATCCAGTGACTTCACAGAATCCTAGAATCACAGAATGGTTTGGGCTAGAAGGGAAGATCATCTAGGTCCAACCCCCCTGCCATGGGCAGGGACACCTTCCACTAGACCAGGTTGCTCAAAGCCCCATTCAACCTGGCCATGAACACTTCAAGGGATGGGGGATCCACAATTTCTCTGGGCAACCTGTTCCACTGTATCACCACTCTCAGAGTAAAGAATTTCTTCTTAACATCTAATCTGATTCTACCCTCTTTCAGTTTAAAATAGTTACCCCTCAACCTATCGCGATACTCCCTGATAAAGAGTCCCTCTCCACCTTTCCTGTAGGCCCCTTTAAATACTGGAAGGCCACTATAAGGTCTCTCTGGAACCTTCTCTCCTTCAGGCTGAACAACACCAACTCTCAGCATTTCTTCACAGAAGGAGTTGCTCCAGCCCTCTGATCACATGGCTCTGCTTTGTAACCACACTGATGGGTCCTTCTTATGCTGAGGGCTCCAGCATAAGCTCCACAGAGCTGAACACAATACTCCAGGTGGGGTCTCACAAGAGCAGAGTAGAGGGGCAGAACCACCTCCCTCAACCTGCTGGCCACGCTTCTTTTGATGCAGCTCAGGATGTGATTGGCTTTCTGGGCAGCAAGCGCACATTGCCAGCTCATACTCAGTCTTTCAACCACCAGTACTCCCAAGTCCTTCTCCACAAGGCTGCTATCAGTCCACTCATCCCCCGGCCTGTATCCATGTTTGGTGTTGCCCCAACCCAGGTGCAGGACCTTGCAACTGCCCTTATTGAACTTCATGAGGTTCACATGGGTCCACCTCTCTAGCCTGTCAAGGTCCCTCTGGATGGCATCCCTTCTTTCTAGGGTATCAGCCACAACACTCAGGTTGGCATCATCCATAAACATGCTGAGGGTGCACTCAGCCCCCCTGTCCATGTCTCTGACAAAGATGTTAAATAATACTGGTCGTGGTACATACCCCTGAGAGACACCACTTGTCACTGGTCTCCACCCGGAGAATGAGCTGTTGACCACAACTCTTTGAGTACGGCCATTCAGCCAACTCATTATCCACCCAGTGTCCACCCGTCAAGCCCATGTCTCTCCATTTTAGAGACAAGGATGTTGCACGGGATAGCATCAAATGTTTTGCAGAAGTCCAGATAGACGACATCAGTCCCTTTTCCCTTATGCATTTGTTCCTTATCCAGGTGCTCTGCCCAAGATAAGGTCACACAACCATTGCAATCTATTCCAACACCCAACTGGCCATAAATAAAATTTTCTGTGAGCTTAATTTAAATTCCTCTTGAAGCAGTCTAAAGCCATTATTTATTGTCCACACAGATATAAATAGCAATATCTTTCTTTACCCCTTACAGGTAATTTTTACATACTGAGAGACTTTTATCACATCTTGTCTTGGTCTTTTCTAAACTGTACAAGCACAGAACCTTTAAAATTTCCTCTTAGATTGAAGACTGTTTCAAGACTGTTGATCTTTCTTGTCGGTTTTCTCTTTCCAGTAAGGTCATATCTATTCTGAAGAGCAGTGGCCAAGACTGGATTTGTCTTAGAGCTGGATTTGGCATCACAGAGCAGAGCAGAAAGATAATTTCATATATTTATTATACAAGGCTTCTGTTTCTGTTATGATTTTGCTGTTTTCAAAACAGTATGGTGTTGCTGACTCTGATTCAGCGAACAAACCACCAAACTTTCATATCCTTTGCTGAAAAAGTGTTCCTTGCACAATCTGTTTTCATCATGAATTGAAGATTCTCATCTAGCTGATGATGCATTTATGGTAGTAGCAAGACAGCCTGTCAACATTGAATCAATGAAAACTGAGGTAATCTCATGTTGTAATCCTCCTGGATTAAGTGATGGAAAGAAAAATGTGTGCATTTCTCTGAACACTTTTGCATCTCTGGCACTTTTAGATCCCTTATGCTTTCAGTATTTAGCATGATCTGCCCATGTTATTTCTAAAACTAGAAAACAGCAACGATACAAGAGATAAGCAAAGTTACGATATTGCACCAAAAAGCTGCCCTCTTCAGTCTTACAGAATCTTAAGAGCCCTCTTAAATTGAGATAATTTCCAATCAATGAAATGATTCAATGTAAAGGGGTTTAAAACTTTTTTATGGAATATTGATATTTTCCTGTTAAATAGTTGCTTGTTTAGACTACATATTATTAAATAAGTGATGCAGAACAGTACAATCAAATCTGAGCTAAGCATTCTTCAAATTCAATGAATTCCTTATCGAAAGGCTGTTCCTTAAATAGTTTTAGTAACGAACAGAAATTTCAGATCTTTTAAGTCTTTCGCTTCTGATATTTTGTAAATTGTTTGGGTTACCTTCATAAAACAAAGTTCCCTTACCCTACACTCATGTAGTGCTAATTCCTGTACCCCTAAATTATGCAGAGATAGGGTCATCCGGCATTAGCTTTTGGAAAAATATTTTTAATTAAATTGACCACACAGTGCTTGGGTTTACTTTCTGTGTAGTTTCTCCTGCAAGATCTCCACAGGGAGTTACTAGAAAAAATTGTTACTGATGTAGCCATTATTTAGAAACATTAAATCATTTAGATTGGAAAAGGCCTTTAGGATCATTGAGTCCAACCATCAACCTAACACTGCCAAATTGCCACTAAACCATGTTCCTAAGCACCACATCTATGTGGGATAATTGCTGAGGGTGACTTAAAATTAAATATATATTCACATTTTTAAGTAAAACCTACACTATTGGAGCAGGGTGGAATGCAGCTAAGGTGCAACGAGTACCATGGCAACTCCCTAGGCAACCCTAGGTGTTGGCAAGATCAGGGGAACTTGGTGTGCTAGC
The DNA here is from genome assembly GCA_013398295.1 of Chionis minor. Lineage (NCBI taxonomy): Eukaryota > Metazoa > Chordata > Aves > Charadriiformes > Chionidae > Chionis > Chionis minor. Next base: position 188,945 of record VZSF01007679.1, on the reverse strand, counting down.
GCCAGGAGAAACTCCACGGAGGGTGGAGCGGAGTGGAGACACCGCGGCCACGCTCTGTGATAACAAAGGGATTTAAAGGTACACAGTATACTTAACGCAACGGATATGCTGCGTATATGGTGCCCTGGGCCAACAGTCTGTCAGTTTTTGATGAAATGCTGCACTTTGAGTGAACTTTGCTCATTATAATGTCATTATAATACCAAAACACACCTCCATCCCAAAAGTTACCTGCCTCTCAGGTGAAGACCACCCCTCACTGAGCTTGCAGACTGAATTTTTGCTAGTCTGTACCTTTAAAAATTAAGTGAGAGAATTTTGGACCAATTACGAGAAAGCTACATATGACGATGGTCACTTCAAGTTCCACCTGTAAATTAAAACACTATAAAATAGTGTGGGAAGGGAGCTAATGTTGGGGAAGACTCCACCACGGGAAGAAACCCCATTCCCCGACCTCGGGACCAGCTGATGAGCTGAGCCTCTCTTCCCCCCCCATTGGGACGCCTTTGGGTAAGATTCGAACACTCGACTATCTCAAGTGGATCCCCAGAAAACTCAGGAATCTCTACAGTGTTGCTTTATTCCATGCATGTATATCTTGGCCATATTAATCTTTTGCACGTGCTTTGTAAGCAGCTAATTTATCACCAGCAATCTAAAGAATTTGTGCATTTGTTGCTTTAATCAATCTCAAAGTTCATTAATCTGGCTGTGAGAGTTCTTGAATGCGATCGAATCCTGAGTGTGGCCATGATAGTTCAGAGAATGCTGCCAGATGGACAGGGCAGTGTTAGCAGTGCATCCGTAATCGTGATAGTCCAATAAAGGCATTGGGTGCGACCGGACTATCAATGCCACATTGGGCATCAATCAGAATCTAAGCCCAGGCGCCCCCAGCTCCTCTAATATCTGAGGGTCAGCTGGAACACAAGGGGGCTTATTTTCTGCCAAATTACTTTAACTCTTAATGCAACAATCTACATGCCTTTTAAATACTGCTAGGGATGGTGACTCCACCACTTTCCCAGGCAGCCTGTTCCAAATGTTTGATAACCCTTTCGGTGAAGAAATTTTTTCTAATATCCAATCTAAAACTCCTCTCGTGCAACTTGAGGCCGTTTCATCTCATCCTATCACTCGTTATTTGGGAGAAGAGATCAACCCCACCTGGCCACAACCTCCTTTCAGGTAGCTGTAGAGAGCCATAAGGTCTCCCCTCAGCCTCCTTTTCTCCAGGCTGAACAACCCCAGTTCCCTCAGCTGCTCCTCATAAGACTTGTGCTCCAGACCCCTCACCAGCTTCGTTGCCCTTCTCTGGACACGCTCCAGCACCTCAGTGTCTTTCTCGTAGTGAGGGGCCCAAAACTGAACACAGGATTTGAGATTGGGCCTCACCAGTGCTGAGTACAGGGGGACGATCACTTTCCCTAGTCCTGCTGGCCACACTATCTCTCATATAAGCCATTTATTGCTCACACTCTATGTTTCTCCTACCTTTATTCTCACTTGTTATGAACAACAAAACAAGCGTCATTAACCATTGTTATTTGGTTTGCTTATCTTCAACGTAGAGCCCATGCTCATATGCTAAGAACCTTACCTAGACAAAATAATAGGATTTATGCTCCTAAATAGGCTTTAAGCCAAACATTTCAAGCATTTAAAAATTTTGGAGGTGACGTTGATCTCACCACTGTAACTCCATGTAAATTTCACTAGCCTAAGAGATAATAACTTTCTTCATTGCTCAAAGCTTGGAAGGGGGAGGAAAGGGAATTAGCCAGGTTTATTGGTAACGAAAGAAATATAGTTTTAAAGAAAGCTAACTTTTCACGCATACTTACTGTTATTTTTAGACTTACAAGGATAAAAAACTCTTTTCACACAGTCCGTATCTCAATACTATAGTTAAAACAAGCATAGTTATACAGGCAAGGAACTTTTAAATAAGTTAGCTATGTTCCTAACTTGTGAAGTCTCCTGGGTGTTCTTTTTCAAGTCTCAGGAACATGATGGATGTCTTAATGATGGTCTCATGTAGCTTGGCTGTATTTCCCTTTATTAAAATTATATCATCCAATTGAGGCTCAGTTCACTCTAAATCCCAAACCCAAAGCTCTACAATCAGTTAAAAACTATATTCAGAATGAATGGGATCCAAATTACATAGTTTCTCAAAGCCAATACGCATGTAAAATGAACCTTCTCATTGCTGCCGGGATAAGTCAAGCTTAAAATGACATTACAAAAAAAAAAAAAAAAAGGCATTTTTACCCTGCATGGATCAACTATTTTGTGAAATATTCCCTCTCTTCTGAAGAGGTAACAGAAACTGCTGTTTCTGTGCAAAACATGAGTGATTTCACCTAGGACAGTACAAGATGGGGCCAGTGAGTGAAAGATTATATGAACTTTCAAGTCCAGTACAGCATCATCTGAGTAGTTCCCAATTCACAAAAGAGCAAACTGCAAAGGAAGGACCTGAAATGAGACACAGTAATTTGAGGACTTAATCCTGTTCAAATTCAACTTAATGGGAAAAGGCCTTAAATTTCCCCGTTTTATGTCCTACTAGAAATTGTTTGTGCTGCTTATGCCTTATGAAACCCTCCTTTGTGTTTAAGTTGGCCAGTAACCAGGCTTTCATTTTGGTGCCCCTCCAGTTGGAGGCTCTGTTCCTGTTTGAGATTCAGATCATCTCCACCTCTTTTTAAACAGAACGAGAGGTCTTTCTGTCTTCTCATGTGTGTTTTAAGTACTTATCATTGACTTAGAGTTAGAACTTTCTTTCCCTGAAGTGCATAAGGGGTGTGGGGTCTATATAAATTTAGCAGGGGTTGGGTGGTACCAGCAAGGAAAACTTTGTCATGGAAATAAGTATATGTATATATGTATCTCATATTATTGGGGGAAAACACTCTTACCTGAAACAAAACTATTCAATGAAAAGAAAAGAAAAGAAAAAAGAAATCTACAAAATAATTCTAAAGGAGTCAGAAAATTAGTAAATTAGACATGAATTTGTATTGAAATAAGGTAACAGAAAATCAGTTCAGTCTGCTCCATGTAGAGGCTTCTTGTGATCCTGACATTTACTCTTTGTCCCTCTTTTGCTCTCTCGCTGACTCTGGTAAGTAATTTTGAGACTTAAATGGCTCTTAACTAGAAAAAACACCAGAAAATTGGGAAGAACTACAGAAATTTTGAAAAGATAATGGAAGGATAAAGTTGTTTAACATACAAAAACAAATCAAGTAGAAAAATTCATGTAACATGACTAGAAAAGAACAGGGAAAAGAAAGAAGATGCAATTAGGTTATCTAAATGTAAATTACTGAGGTGTAAAAAGAATTACCATCTTCAAGGAGAATCATTTATTCTGTGAGGTATAAGCAAGAATAATTTGAAATCAGGATGGAGGGAAACTGGGGGCAATGCTCATGACAAGAAGCTGTCCAAAAGTGTGAAACAGCCTCCCAAGGGCAATGCTGTCATCCTGTCCCCTGAACTTCTACATTTGTCCTGGACAAAGCAATCGAAATGAAGAGAACAACCTTCCAGTGTCAGGGGAACGGTAACTCCTGAAGAGAGGCCTGAGACATCAATTTCTTATTCTGCCTCAGTAGTCCCAGCATAGAAAAACCATACCCAAGGCAGTGTGTATGTTGGTGTCTTGCACACCGGGTAAAAGATCCCACTTTGGGAAAACAGTAGCAGAAAAAAAAAAAAGGCACACATGGAAGAGAAAAGCTTCAGGAAACAGATCTAACACCTTCCCTGCGTAATGCTCTAGGACTGCAAGACTGAAGCACCCATTGCTAGACCAAGGACTGTGGGTAGAATATCCCTTCTGTTTTGGGCCACGCACGTTGTTCTGATTATTCTAGACAGAAATTTAAATTACTTTTCACACTATGCCCCTTCAGTAAGATTTTGAAAACACTGTGCTAAGTAGCATATCAATAGTTAAGCAGTACCCTGCAACACTTTCATTTGTTTAACTTATTGTTTAATTAGATGGGGGAAAAAAGGGTTCTATCTATTTTATCAGGTACATACTTATTAGAAGTTTTAAATTAAGCCCTTATGGCTATGGCTAATGGGCTTTTAAATGACTTCCAATGCTAGTTTGAAGCCAAACGTCCTTCCTAAAATTACATATATTATTTTTTAAATCACTAGCAGTGAATTGACTATTCAAATAACAATCCAATACTCGGTATGAAACAATAGCAGCGAAAACAGTGTTAGCTAAAATTCGTCACAGCAGCTCTGCAAGACCTCAGTGTTGACTACAGAACAAGTCAGTATACAATCAATTAGATCCTGACTGGTAAGTCATGTTTACAGTGAGTTTGTTTTTACATTAGTTTTCACAGTTAGTTGCCCTCCACTAAAAAAAAGAAGTATTGATCAGATCATAGGTCACACAGTGGTCCAGGGTAGAATGAATAAGTTATGGCACTACAGGCAAATTTCATCTAAATTGCATAAAGCACCAAAGTTATTTAGGCATAGCTGCTTCATTCACCCGTTTGTATCTCCTTATGCTCATAAATTAACGGAGAATTATATGCACCATATCCTTTGGTCTAGTATATCCTCCAAATAGCTTTAATTGTGAGGTCACCAGTCCTTGAAAGCAATTTGAAATTTTATTCCATTCCAATCTACTTTATTCCATTATATTTTAAGTACATATGTGATTTTCATGAATGGTCTTATTGCTTTAATCAAAGACTGTCACAGTAATGATTAGGTCAAGCATTATTACTGGTATGTATTTTTGTCTTTTTCTAACTGGTTTTAACTGAATGACAAGTCTACTCAAACAGCTTTTATATTTTATTACTATGATTTTTATCCAACTCTGCCGTCTTTCCAAGTGTCATTGACTATTAACAATGGTCTCTACACAGAATACTGTAAAGGGCAGCTAGTGACTCACTTGAAAACATTTTCTTTTACTTTACCAAGAAGAGATGTAATCATCCAAATAATTGTATTTATATTGCTTCTAAATCTGCTATTTACGAAATAATTTTATGCTAAGGGACTTTCATTTGGATTTCATCCATTTTAAAAGAAGCAAAAGCTGAATTAATTCATAGATCTGGCTTTAGTTCAATAGCAAAAGAAGCCAAAAGAGTCCAGTTACAGAGTACTCATCCAACTCATTGGAGAAAGTGACTGAAAGCGGAAAGAAAAAAGTCTAGCTCTTTCTGAAATTTGATGCAATTTCATTTTTGAGAATTGGAAGCAAAACCCAGGCTGCGGTGATACATATTTTTATACTGTATAAATATAATTGTTCTGCAGTAAAATTCTGTGGAGAATAATTTGGCTTGTTCATAAATATGACACTACATTGTAAAGCTGCATTTAACAGTCTCACACCACTTTACACCACACCAGGTGCTTTCACCAATAGTAAAAAGGACATTTTTACATATTAGATAATAACAGTCTCCAAGATAGATGAAGAACAGCTTTAACTAGATCGTATATTCAAACAATCACACCCATTTAAAAAAAAAAAAAACAAAAAAACCCTCCATACATTCATGGTATGAACCCATCTCACAGATCTTTCTGACAAATAATTGAAAGAAATTGGAATACAACCACAGTAACAAAAGAATTTCATTTCATATAAATGGTTTTTTAAGGAGGTGATTCATTGACCCTGTACTACAGGCAGCTTCACAAGTAATTGTTTGCTTCTCTCCCTTAATTTGCCATTTCTGCAGGTTAGTAATCTTATGATAACGATACAATCTATCATCCTCCTGAGAACCATGAAGATCTCAAGAAGGAATTAAAATATTCAAGTACTGCCTCTACTGAAAATATAAAAAAGGACAGATGGTATCATTGCAACTGCAGGCCTGCTAGTGGGACGTAATATGTATGCAGAAGGGAAAAACGATAAAAATATGGAAAAAGGAAAATGGAATGAACTGTAACTGTAAAACTAGTATGATAACTGTGCTTGATAAGGCAGAGAAAATTTGGTTCTATATGGGCAGCTAACAAACATAGAAAAGGTGAGAGTTAATAGCACTTGGGATGCCTTTGAAACTAATTAAAGGGGAAAGAGTAATGAACTGTGCTGAAAGCAAAACTATTAAAATGGGAGGATATTATAAATGGCGTTCTTGAGCTCACCTTTTCATATTTGCAGTAATCATTCTGGCACAAAAATATAGAAGTGATAGTAAATTCACTCATGAGAAAATTAAGATTCAGTGCAATCATAGGGCAGGACTGCAGGATGATAGAAAAATACAGGTTTGAGAAATGAAGTTATAGAAATCCAAAAAAATTGAGTGAATAAGATCTCATCACCTGGAAAAAACACAGTAAAGGAAGATCCACTGGATCCACTCAGTATCCAACCTCAGGATAGCTGTTTGAATTCATTAGGGAAAATATGGATTGCTGTACACCGGAAAAACAGATACAAAAAGAGCCTAGCTCGTTTAGTCCAGAAAAATGAAGGCTGAGAGAGATAAAGTAAACAGCAAAAGACAAGAGTGGTGGGAAGGATGTTAAATACAAGAGGAGAGAAGATATTATGACAAAGAATTTTGTCTAAGAGAAAGTGGATAATAAACTGTCCATGAAAATATTTTAAATAAAGACTAGTAGGTTCTTGCCATCAACATAACTACTTTTTTAGAAATCTTCTGATGACAAAAAACAAAAATCAAATTCTGTTATAGTAACCACCTAAATTTAAGTCTAAATTACAGCTTTTCAGTTCCTGCCTGTGTTTACATGATTACTAGAAAAGGTCCGTGTCAGGATATTAATTCCTATAATCCTGTTGCAGTTCCTAGAGTGAGATTTTATTGTGCCTAACTTTAAACCGCTGCAGCATAAACATTTCCTTCTCAGCTAGTTGTCTAATTTCGTCATCAATGGAGATAAATACAAAATTCTAGAATAAGATTTATATGGTCAGTTTGAGTGTTTGTGTAAGACGATTGCCCCCCTCAAAACTATTAGTCCTTTCTCTTGCCTGCAAAGAGTCCGGGCAAATAGATCAGATGTTATTGAGAGCATAGAAATGTACATTTGATACCTATTCTACACTGCGGGGATCTGATCTAAGGGCTGAAACAGAAGGACTTTCTGCCTCTCTGCCACTATGTCTCTATGTCTGTCTTACCATCCTCAGGACACCACACCAAAATTTAGAAGAACTAAACAGAGACAAAGGTACTTCCTTGAACAGAGTCCATTTCCCTCTTTATCAGTGTTATCCACTTTTACGGCTGGGAAAGAGCATATATTTTTGTCATTTTACCCATTAAGATAATATTGAACTTGGAAGTAGATTGCACCACTTCTTTGTCGGAGTGTAAGAGAAGACTGTGAACAAGTGACTGAAGGCTGGTTTCCACAAATCTCACAAAACGTTTTTTCTTGCTGCGTTTCCAGACGTACTGTCTTTGCCACTAGAGCTAAGACTTTATCACGACTTTTATAGCAAACTTTATCACAAACTCTCAGGAAGCTTGAAACCTAACATTTCCATACCAGAAACTGCTCAACTGATTTAATTTAACAGAATTCAGAACAAACACAGCATAATATGTTCAACATGCAAGGCACCGTCGGGAAGTAGCACTTGTTCACTACTTAAGAGAGAAAAATATTATTTTAAATGTACACAGTCTCTTTAGCTTGATAGTTCTTACTTCTTGGGACGGTTCTAGGGGCTAGAATCCCCATACGGAAAATTCATTTGACCCTAAAGATTTTCCTAGGAAACATGATCTCCCAAGTGTATGTGTGAAGATTCCAAAAGCACATTTGCAAATGTTAGCCTAAAAAGTCAAAGTAAAAGAAATTAAAGCAATGTGGTTAAAACTTCCTCTTCAACTAGTTTGAGACAACCTCAGTAGACTGCAAAAGATTCCACGGGCAGTGTTAAAGCGATCAGGGTTAAAGCAAACCCAGAAACTATTTAGTTTGACAATATTTCCTAACCAACTTAATGGCTTTGTGTCTAGTGGATATTGGCTTTTGACATGCAGGCAGAGCACTCACGTTTGCTGAGCCAGTTTGTCATCCTCCTATACCGCACTGGTGAATTTCAATTGGCACTGCACGCTCCAGCAGTGCCAAGTCCCACTCTCTGGTGGCAGTAATGGATTTAAGGATAATAAGCTCAAAAAAGCTGGAAAGACAACCAGTAACCATGATGCCTTTGAAACTATTTCAACACAGTGATGCAAAACACTGTCCCACTGGGTATGGAGAGAGGAGAAGAGATGCTCACACAACAGAGCTGCATTAAATTATGCATTATGCATGCATAAAATGCATGCATGCTCCAAGAATCCAGCTAAGTCCATTTGCTAAAATAAAGGGTTACTGCGCTTCCTCAGGAATTATTTTAGTGCACATACATGCTTTTCAGGGACATAATTATCTTTCATTGCATCTTCATACTACACTAGAGAGCCTTGACCTGGTCAATGACCCTTGGTATAATGGCAATATAAATGCCAAATAAATCGTCACAATCTGTACATTTTACATGACACATAGCAGTTAGTGGCAAAGAAAGAGGGAGTCAAGGACAAAATCTGCCTGTGGGACACCCTTTTCAGTCTCTGCATGAAAGACCATCAGCATACAGCTTCACACATGTCTTGGTAGTAAACAAAGGGTCTCCTTTGGCACTTCTCAAATCAAGAGTTAATTCAAAGCTTATTTCAAGACAGCTGCAGCTACGGAAGGAAGCGCAGAAACAGCTAAAGAGTGCTGGTGGAAGAAACACATCCTAAAATGGAATCTGAAGGAAAGTACCTCCTTCCTTCTCTCAGCTGCTGGGAGGGAGCGTTGTTTAGAACTAAGTCCATGCAAACTATGATGGCTTTGTGGAGATTCAGAGCTCCCAAAAAGGCAAGCAAGACTGGAGGTACCAATCTATCAGGAAAAAAAAAAATCTTCTGCGTATCCTCTCCTCCTGTTTCATATTACAATTTTCAAAGCTATTTTATACCCTCATTAATGCATATACACGCATGATGGCAATGTTTCAACCATTTGCTAAGTAGACTTGCGTTCTACTCCATCTCACATGCTGCACCTATAACCATTATAGCAGCGCTCTTTCCAAAAGCTCAACATGTGACATGACAAGGAGCCTCATGTTCTTCTGCTTTTCTTATTCCAAAACAAATAACTGGGCTGAATTTCTTTTAATCAGTGTATGATATCTTAGGTTTTGCTAATTGCCAAATACTTTGAGCATGAAACAGAAAGCACTAAGAGATTCGTGATGATTCTCAGTGTAGTCTCTGCAAGGGATTTTCTTGGATTTTTTTTTTTTTTTTGGTGGAACATCATAAATTTTATCTAGGAGGTTCTTAATGTTTTCTGCATTTGTCAAGGACTTCCTCACATGTCATAGCCTAATCGGATCAGTAGGTAAGCCCGGTAACTCCTACCTGTTGCTGTACGTTCTGGCATGCCTGGAGTTATATTGCACAGGCTTCATAAATGCAATTTGTTCAGGAAACCTCAGAGTTACAACATAACTGCACACCGCACGCTCTCTCGGAAGCGCTGTACTCACTGTATTCGCACCGCCTGAGCATGAACGCTAACTGTAACATGTCGCTGGAGCATCAGATTTACTACACATCTGCAGGCCACCTGTGCTGTGCACGTACAATGAGCTAAAAAGAAATAATATAAAGCTTATTTCTTAGTCCTTTAACCCATGTTTGTGATACTGCTGCCCACAAAATCTTGCTTGGCAAATGTTTTCAACAGGCTGGGAAAGGGGGGAAAGCTTTGGGAGATAATACACCCTCTCCTGAGTATAGCATAACGTATTGACAGAGGGCAAAAAAAGAGAAAAAAACCTCATCAATGTTCCTCAAATGAAGGGCCTTTGTTTTTCACAAAAAAACCACAATCTCAGAGGCTGTTACACAGGTGAAATTACAGCGCGAGAAAAACACAAGCCTTACAAGATTTTGAAGGCAAGTTCCTAAGCATAGGATACCTATGTTCAGGAATTAAGTTGCAAACAGCAGTTACATCCTATCTCCTATCTGCTCCAAATGAGATCAGGGATGACAGGCTGTCATCCATCCTGTCCTGTGTGATCCGTGCCCTCGGCTCACGGGGACCGGTATGTCTCAGGCTGCTGCCCAGAGATTGCAGTGAGGACAGTAGCCCATCCTCCTCCATTCGTCAGGGAGGACTGCTGCCTCCAAAACTGGGGCCGCTGTGGTCCAAAACATGCCTTGGTTAACCCAAGTGTAAACCAAATACGCACTCACCCACCTAATTACACCATCTCAGATACCTGCTAGTGTACTTTCCTATCTATTATAGCACCTGTCAACTCTATCCTTATTTCTTCTTGCCACAGTGTGACACCTACCAGGAGTTACACAACTAGTTTTATGCACTACTGACTGGGGAGACTGTACCGACCATCAGTCGAAGCCTCAAATCTGTTGCCATCTGTACACTGCCACGTAATAAAAGAACAGTCCCTGACAGGTAGGCATAGCAGACCTGAATATCAATTAGAAATCTCCTCGCTAAAGGGAATTCTTGGTTTTAAATATGCAAAGTAATGGCCTCAAATTCAGAAAATATATTTTTTTCTGTCCCGTGTTTCTGAAAAATCATGCCAGTTATTTAGACTTCGCACTTAAACGTGTGTCTTAAAATTCTTCTTAATTGTGTCTCTTTCTTCTTTTTGTTCTTTGTTGAGCATTAAGGGCATGATGCAATTTTGTTGCATGCACTTTTTAAGCAAATAAATAATATTTGTTTTAAAAGTAAAATTTCAGCTTTAATATTTTACTAATTACTTTCAGTTGAGGAAGCCAATCCTTTAGAAGACAGCATGGACATATTGCCAAAAAGTAGTTCAGAGGTTCATTAGCAGACATGCGCAGGTATAGACCATACAATGGCTAAGGTTACATTTTTAAAGGGCAACATAAAGTGATTTTTTATTAGACTTTCTGAAGCTCACCCAGCTTCTAAAAGTTCAAGTTTAAGTGACTGAGGAAGTTGTCTAGTCATATTTTTGGGAAGATTACAAAAACAACTGTGACTAAATTCCCAGAAGCTGTAACGTAAAAAGCTAGACTAGACAATGCCTTCTGAGCTCACAGTAACTGTTTATTTACTTGAAAGTCAAACCACCACTGCATCAACAAGCAAATGGTGTACACTTTTCAATGTTTAAGAGAATGACAAGTGGAAACAGAAAACAGGATTAAATGTATTATGTCCCAAGAGGCTTCTGTGGCGCAGTGAGAAAAATCTTCAAAGTGTGGGCAAAAATCCTAGTTCTTGTGAAAGCTGCGTTCTAACTTCCCAGTCTACATCTGTAGCGTACTTGCTCTGGTAGCTGCCAGGAGAGACCTAAAAAGCCTATTCCCCAAACCTTGCTCCCAAGTTCTTATTTGCCCTGTAGCCAGCCTGGTTCAACCTGCTCGCAAGGTGTCTCATTTCTCCTCCTGAGGACATCACTACGGCCCTTCAAGAAACGGTGCTGGATCGCCTTGTCTACCTGACATCAGTCTTCTAGCACTGTCAGACACCAGCACAAAGCCAGGCAAGAAAACAGCTCACCAGGCATGGAAAGCCAGAGCCCAGCCAGACTGCAAGTAATCTATCCTGGGCGAAGTGCAGATGTGCTGGAGGCTCCTTCCCTAAGTGAACTAACCGGCTTGCTAACAGATATCCCAACAGATAAGCAGTAGAGATAGCGTGCAGATTAGTTAGCAGCCTTGTCCTCAGCCTTAAATACACTATCAAAAGACACTGCAGACTTAACCTTCCTCTATTACACACATCTATTTAAAATGTTATCTCCATTCAAAGAACATGTGGACGCAATCTGCAAATTGTTTTAGAACTAGAAAACCCTGAGAGGCTTGTGCTGTAGGTGGTATTGTGTTTCCAGAAATTACTATAACTTCTTTCAGGCATAACCCCAGACATAATAGCGGTCATGTTAAAATAAAATTGTTTTATCTCCAAGAGACAAAGACGTACTTTTTGTTTGAAAAGTTCAAGATACCTTGACAACGCTGTCGAAAATAATAAAAAGAGGTTGAGTCCCGAAGCCTCTGCTCAAGCAAAATTTCCACTGGATTCCTCTACTTGATGTGGTGCAGTAATTTTATAATATATAGATATTCACTTATTCTCAGTTTTCTTGAACATTATATGTTTGAATGCATTTTTAAGGTTAATTACATTTTCTAATTTTGAATTTGACCAATTCCATATCACCCATTAACTATAATTTAGGAATTTCTGATATGACACATTTGAAAACCATAAGGAAAGCTAGAATTAAATACAATTTCATCAAAAGCATTTCAATAACGGTATAAAAGAGAGCTGAGACTGGTCATTTACCCATCACTGAGATGTGAACGGAACTGAGCTAGAACAGATTTTTTACAATTATTTTTTACAAGGCTGTTTTAGAAACCACGATTTATTAAAACAAAACAGGAAAACATTTTCCAGTTCAAACTACCTGGAACAAGTTCTGCAGAAGGCAGAGTATAACTATTCAAATACGTGTTTGGCCAGTTTACAGAGTTAACACCCAGTGCCATGAAAAGAGTCGTGGAATAGTTCATCGGAAGTCGTCAGACCTCGGTTTTAATACCTCTTCCAGCGGCCAGCACCTCTCACGGCAGCACGCTGCCCAGTGCAGAGCTGTGGTAGGCTCAAAGGAAAGGGAGCTGCCCGCCCCATGAATCGCCCTCCCAGCACCTCCACAGAGCGGAGGTGGCAGCCCCTTCTTTTCAAAGAGCAGGCAGCAACCTCTGGGACTGACCAGAAAAAGGACATTATAGTTTTCTAAGGAAGAGGACCATCATGCCTCATGGCAAGTTGTCTTCACCTTGGTGAATTCAGGGTTCTTCTTATAGTAATATCGTAAAACAGAAGCTTCAAAGCATATCAGGCTAACATTCAGGTTTTCTGCTCACAGTAAGAGACAAAAATCACAGATGGCTTGTAATATTATACTGCATGAGGATCTCAACAGGACACCACATTGACAGAACATCCCGATCCCACTGTCAACACTGCAGCTTAATAATTAAAAAAAAAAAAAATCAACCAAATAAGCTCAGTTTTACATTTCCCATGATTCCACTTACTCCTTTCTATTACCTTGGTTCCCTACCAGCCCTTTCAAAGGCTGACCCCTCTACACTCCCTCTTCCCGGGCTTCCTTTCCTCTGCAGGTGAAGTGATCACCTCCTTCAAAGTCCCTACACACCTCTGGCGGTTTCTCTTAGAACTATTTCCCTTTGGATTCCTCATGCTTAGGCACTCTCCCACTGAATTTTTCTATCGCCTCTTTCAAAAGAATCGTTTTCTACCAGCTTTTCTGTTGGGCCTGTGCCAAGAGCCAGAGGAAGGCACAACTACTTGTCCCTCCTCTTCCTTTTCCTTGCTCCGTGGGAGTCACTGGCATGGAGCAAGTAGCTGTAAAACTGGCTGAGGGACTACTGAGGTCTTCAAATCATTTAATAAATGAGACTTCTTCAACCAATGAAACTTGAAGAAAAACAAAGAATTTCATTTTAAAACAGTATTCAGTGTTCCCAATGATAAAACAATGGCTGTCCATCTCTATTTTCAGAAAGCATATATGAATATATCAAATTAATCCAGAAATTAGATAACTGAAAAAAATCTTTTTTCCTGACATGTGGAGGATATCATACTTTTACTGCAGAAAATAATTCCATTAACTGCTCGTCTATGGTAGTCATCATTTTCACAGCAGTGAATTTTTTACACGTTATTCAGAATATTGTCAGACTAAAAATTCTGATAGCTGACGTAGAAGGGTATATTTCCATTTTTAAAACTATAATTACATCATAAAACTTATTTCTACTCACCAATCAAGCTTTGGTTTAATGATGTGCACCTCTTCATCATAGCATCCTTAGTTTAACAACATTAAGTAATAAGAAAAGGGAAAAATATTTTTGTCTATTAATTTCAGTAGGTTTTCACTAGCCCTGACCCATTTTGTAATTTTTGTAGTTCAAAACAAGTATAACAACCAGTATTTTTTTCTCTGCTATTTAGTTTTAGTCTTTATTTTTTATTTACATATTATTATGTTTTATTTATTTTTATTTTCTCTGATATTTTCTATCAGCTTCATAGCATTATGTAGCATATTATCTGAGTCCATCGAAATCACAGAAACTACATGTTTCTTGAGAACTGGTGTGGCAGTTTTTGAATATAGTCAATGATAGGGGTTCTATGTTGTAGTGAGTTGCTCCAAATATCTACTATATATGCATAAGAGTGTGGAAAAAAACGGAAAAAAAATGAAGACTTTCTTGTTTGTTTGTATCTTAGCAGGAATGTTAGCAATGCAGGGAGGAAAGGTTTCTATCCTGTTGAAACCTGGATTGAAATGGAAGATATAAATTATAGCACATAAAAAGTGTGACCCAATAGCTGCTATAAAGCTCAAAAATCTCTTCCTAGACCACTTCATATTTCTAATATGATTATGAAGCTTATAAAAGCTATGACATTTGTGCATGTCCTGGTTTGACGGTACAACAGTACAGAAAATAAGAACTTCCCCTGAGTCGGAATCAGGATCAAAAACTCATTACGTACCATTTGATAGACGCACAACTTTAGGCAGGTAAATAGAGGAAAAGTCACCCCTTCTGTGAAGCAGCTCTATGAAACAGCAATTTTTTTCTGTCTATGAGTTCAGTGTTGCTTCTAGCATTAGGTATGGCATTAAGTTAGACTGACAGGCAAGAGAAAAATCCTCTTTCTAAGGCCAACATTGCCCCCTTCTGCTATAAAGGGGCCAAGACAGGTAACTTTCCAATTCCGAAGTTTCTGGGGTTTTGGCTTAGCAAAAGGATAAGGTGAACAACCGCCTATTTACCTTACTGTGTTGCTATCAAATCATAGAATCACAGAATCATAGAATCATAGAACCATAGAATCACTTGGGTTGAAAGAGACCTTCAAGATCATCGAGTCCAACCATAAACCTACGCCAAAAAACCACCCCTAAACCATGTCCCTCAGCACCACATCCACCCATCTTTTAAATACCTCCAGGGATAATACTTGGAGAGTCGTTCTTTTTTAGTACTTGTTTCCCATTCTTTGAATTTCCCACTCAGAAATTTTAAAACAAAACTTACACATTTATTCATTTTCCCGATCAAAAATACTCTCTGTCCTTAAAGCTCAATTGCAGAGAAAATGGTTTCTCGCCTCACATTTTTCTGTATCTCTAAGGTCCACTGGCAAATGACCTATGTAAAGATATTAGAGAAATGATAACAGGAATCCATGAAGGTGTTATTTGAACGTGGAAAGAAAAATATTCATAAAGCTTTTTGAGATTTCACAGTAGTAACAGAAAGAGCTGGCTATTTTGGAAGTAATATTCTGATACTGGATTAAATGATAGCTAAAGCTGTCATTTACAAGAGAAGTCCTGATTTATTGCCTCTTTTGGTGTTTCACATAAAAAATAACATTGGGTTCAAAGTTCCTAATATCAAGTGTCATACCACAACTTTTTTGTGGTAATTAAAATTATATAATTATATGAATATATAAATTTGTGGTAATTAAAAGTATTTCAAAAGAATCAAAAAATGTGTTGCTATAGTCTGAACAATAATACTAATAAGAAAGACAACATCAACAACAACAATCATGACAATAGTCACAATAATAATGGTAGTAGTAGTAATAACAATAATCATAGAATAGTTTGGGTTGCAAGGAACCTTTAAAGGTCATCCAGTCCAACCCTCCTGCAACAAGCAGGAACATCTTCAACTACATCAGGTTGCTCAGACCCCCGTCCAGCCTGACCTTGAACGGTTCCAGGGATGGGGCATCTACCACCTCTCTGGGCAACCTGTGCCAGTGTTTCACCACCTTCATTGTGAAAAATTTCTTCTTTATATCTAGTCTTCCTTATATTTATGCAGTGTCCATCCTACTACGGCTAACACCTCAGAACAGATTCTAGCAAAATGTTTAAATGTATAACACAAAAGTTCAAATTAATTCGGAAAAGGCAACATAAATTCTTCCTTGGGTTTTTTTTTTTCCTTTTTTTTTACTCTAATGTTGAAGGCAACCACATGTTATTTTGTGATTTTAATTTTTATAGGAAAAAAAAGAAATGTAAAATGCACCTCAAACTGCAAAGTAATTTGGTTTTAATATTAACAATGTAAATAAATGAGCTGGTTCTTTTGACTATAGGGTGAAAAGACTTTAGATCATGAGAACTTTATGGTAAAAATTTAGTGCAAAAAGGCTTCTTATTGTGAGGCTATGAAGTTATATTACTTTATATAGTCATAATAATATATGCTCATATATTCATAATACATAGCTATTACATGTCAATCTTCCTGACAACTTTTTTTCCACTTTCTTCCTGCAAATGCCAGAAAACTTATCCACAAACACCTAAGAAAGGGGCCTTATCTCTTTTAACACTGGGAATAAAAAAAGAAAAAAGCTAAGGCTCTTCTAGATTAACTAAACTGCTGAGGCAAGTGACAAGAGAGAAAATTCAATGAAAATTCAATTGAAAGTCATTCACTTTCTTCTAAGAACATCAACTTCATCATCCTACTGTGTGAATTTTAATTTAGCTAGTGACAGTAGGTATGTCCAGTTCTGGTCTCAATTGTTTTAAACCTTCTGCATCTCTGATAATTTCAGTTGGTGTAGTTACTGATATATTTTCTTCTATGTAAGTAGGAGAACTATGATCAAAATGTTTTGCACCTGGATTATCAGCCCAAACCCAGGTAAAGAATTAGATGCCATTTTATATTCATAATACATGGGAGAAATCTAAAACTGGGGCATTCTCATATGCATTCAAAATATAATCTAAAGTTGACTCGTGGTTATTTTCAAAATTAAAAAATCTAGTAACTCACCTGCAGTCCAATAGCAAATATTTTTCCTAAATCCACAAAAGGAAAGGGTTGAATGTGTTTTTACTGCAAATGATATCTTCTTTCCTTTTCCTTCTCTATATTTGGGCACCCTCAAAGACATGTAACATTCACAGCATATTAATATTGGCAACTTGGACAGATAAAGTTGATCCAGCGAATGAGTACACAATGACTTTTATTTGGGAGTACAGTTTACTCCTGTTGCCTAAGTGATACCACTAGGCACAATACATCTAAATAATTACTTCTCCCCACTTGTTCTTTAATAATAACAGCTCCCAGCCCACTCCTCCAGTATTCCTCCTGCTTAGTTTCCCACTTTTTTGTTGCTTACATCCTCCACCATGTTGTTGAAATCTCTAAAGGCAGATGGTGGAACTGGAAATGAAAGACCATGTTTAAATCATGCACATTACCAAGAAACTCTCACAGCCATGTTACTAGCAGATGCAGAAGCCTGTAATCACAAAACTCATGCTGGGTTTATGTCAGCATGAAATGAAACTCAAACTAAACTGGCTAGCCCATAACCAAAAAAAAAAAAAAACCCAAAACAACCTAATCACCTAATTTTAAATATAGTTTACAAATTTTGCATGTGTATCTAGCAGATTCTGTAGTCAGGCAGGCTGAACATTTCTTTGCTGGGTCTCACTCACACAGCTTACTTCAGTATAATTGCTATTTTTTAACATACAGAGAGTGACAGAACAGCAATATACTGAAGGCGAACGTACACTACTTGAACGCAGCATAAAGCACTGAGTTAACAAACCACAAGGTTATGTAAAGTCTATTCTTAGACCTGGGTGTAGGTCAGAGTATCGGTTACGTTACTTGTAAGTAACTATTGCTCAAGCTACAAAGCATCAAGTAAAATACGTCATTTTAAAACAGAAACAGATCAAAATGGTGCACATGATATAATCAATGAGTTGTAAAGAAGAAATGCTGTGTGAAAAATGGAAATTAATTCTTTCAGTCAATTAAGAAGCAACTGGGGCAACAACGTGCACACTTAACCCTGTTCTTTCATCGGTGTAATGCAGCAATTACTAAGATAAGATGCTATTATATGGCATGTTATATTACGATACGATCCCTAGGTTTTGTCTTCTGACAACACTAAGCAGTGCACCATTTAACCTCAAGAGCTGAGGTGGACAGACCTGCACCAGTAAGTTGACAGTTCGAAAAAGATGAGATAATTGATGCTGGAAGGAAGCTAGGACACAAAACTGTCCTCAGCAGTACTGCATGGCCTGCGTGACTGCTGGAGCACAGCACAGAGCCCAGGACTCACAGGTAGCACCTCCCGAAGCGACCCTTTTTTCTCTCTGACACAAAACTCCCATTCTGGGCAGGAGAGGGAGAGGAGGGAGCAAGACTATACCAAGCCCCAGCAGAATTCCAGCAGCTACTCGCCACGTAGGATCGCATCCCCCACTTCGGAGCCCTGCTGCTGCTGCTCCAGGAAGACTGCGGGGTGCCTGTCGCTCCATCAATGCTGAGACAGGCAAAGTGCCAAAGCGTAATGGGGAGTCATTTTTTTTAATATCCTCTCCGAAATAAAAATAGACACTTTTTCTGGTACCAGTTTTCCACAACCCACCAGCATGTACGAGGTCTGAAAATCTGCAACTGTCCCACTCTGCTCGCTTTCGCAGTGTATGCCAGTGTGGCTTATCCTTGCCTATCTGTTTGAATCTGAGGAAATCAAATCCTGGATTAATGGTTTTCTTGCACTCCATAACAACAACAAGAAAAAAAAGCTTGCATCAAGCTGGATTAAATATTATTAATATTTAATATTAATTGGTATAACTGGTATTAATTCCGTGAATAAATATTAATATATTAAATGTCAGTACTAACAATAGCTATTATTAATAATTACATCACATCATATGTATTATAATGCATAATGATATGATTAGGTTTCATAAAATCAATATTAATGTCTTGATTAAAGTAACAAGTTTTTTACATTTTAGAGTTTTTTAAGTTACATATTTCAAAATTATTCATTCTTTAATGTAATTGTAAGTGTTATGGTACTGTATCCTGACAATGTCTAAATAGCTGAGCTAAGTCTGCCAAATACCACAAAAAAAGGCAAAAGAGAGCACTATTCATCTTTTCATTTTGCTGTATGCTAAACATATGATAGGAATAATTGAGAATTGGGCCAAAAAATCTTCACAGTGTCCACAGGTGCCACACACAGACACTTTTACCACAAATGTGCTGTATACAAAATTACATTTGTTCTTAATAGGTTTTCCACTGTTAATTGAAATTGTCCCCAGATGCCTTGCATGAATCACAAACTATAATTATTTTCCCTGCAGCTGATCAAAGACAGCCCAGAGAACGCAGAGCGTGTTTCTTGTGTCTTATTCAAGTACGGGCATGGCCAAAAGCAATCCCACTGGTGTTATGGCTCCACTCCAAAGAAGAGGTTTCTAATCATGCCAGCAGCAGTTGGCACCCCCAAGGCTGTTGCCTGTGACCTGGTACACTCACACCCATGACACGGTGGTACAGTGAACGTCCAGAGAAAAGTTTCGGTCCCAAGCAGTGATCTGAAGCCACCTTGCTGACACAGGAACAGGGAGATACATGTTATAGCTCCCTGCAGCAGCCTTGTATCCCGCAACAAAAAACCTTAGCTGCAAGGAGGACAAAAGAAGAAAGTGTCTTGCATCCTCTTCCTTGGCAGCTGTTGATGGTGGAGTTTCATTCAGCATAGGCTCCATCCACCCAAATTACATATCATGTCCTAGGGGATATGGATGATGGGGTTTTTTGAACAAGGTTCTCTCACCTCTCACAAGTTTTCTCTGTACTTGGTGTGCTCAGGTGTGCTCCCTGTTCTGCTGTCTACTTGAGGTTCCCCCAGAGGTATCATCCACCATTCTTTTATGTCACCAATTCCAACTGACCCACAGGGCTTAAGCAGAGACAACCCTTTCCTTGTAAAGCCTTTGAATACAAAGCAAATGGTGCAGTTCACAAAGGTCTACAAAAAGAGAGCATGACAGAAATGACCAGTAACAATATCGCACATCCGTCTATCGCTGTCAGCTTTCTCTTCTCCTGCAAGTTCAGCTAATGTTGGCTGGTTCTGCCTGGCGCTGCTTCTCATGCACCTTCAACACCACCAGCTAGCCTTTACAAAAGGAAATCCAGCACCAAATCCCCCTCCTTTATTATATGGTCCTTCATCAGTTATTCAGGTTCAGCTGCCTCCTCATTATTACATTTAACCCAACCCATCAATTCAGTTCCTAATCTGGAGATGCTAAAGTTCACCTGGCCATGTTTAAGAGTGAGACTAAACAGGCAGTTAATAATTATTTTCATGCTTGGCTAAACCCAGTACAAATCATTAAGTTCTCGAAGTGGCATACAGTCTTTAGTCAGGGACTTGAGAAATATTCACACTTTGTTGTGAAGCTCCTTCATAGACTATTTGCATTTCATATAAAAAAGCATGAAAGGATACAGTACAACAATGCCTCTTTACAAAGAGATATGTACAAAATTAACATGTACTGGACTTCTGCCAATAAGCAGTCACTTCAGAACAACAGTGGATTCTGGATGAACTGACCTCTTCCCCTTTATTTTAGAGATATTGTGATAGATCCAAAGAAACCCTAACCCTTTACTTAACACCACAATGGTATCTTGGAAACATCCTCTGCAGAATTTCTCCTTATTGCAAGAGTTACCTTGTAATTGTGCTTGTCAAGAAGTGCGGAGAAATTAAGCAACCCATTAATTCATCTATATAGACCAAGTTCTAACTAGTGCAATTAAAAAGTGCAATCTGGCATTATATTTATATGGCATACATGTGCGTATTTCTGGAAAAGGCTGCATATTTATGTTGTGCAGCATGCTACATAAGATATGTGATCAAAATGAGAGAAAGGTGTGAACATGAAGGGACATTCTGTAGCTGGTTTTGAAAATATCTCACAGATGGCACTTTCACTCTGTAATATAAATTTTTATGCAGCAAAAGAAATAAGAGAGAAAGACAAGGATAGCATGGTACTTCTGAAAAAAAAAAAAGGGATTCATTGCCCGAGACACAGGGTATTCTCCAATTATGAATAAGGTCTGTCTGGGGATTTCAACTAGGAAGATAGCACCCTCCTAAAGAAATTACTTTCCTTGACATTCAGAGCTTCCACTGGCTGGCATTGCACTGGACTTAGTCACCCCTCCGCTATAGAAAAATGCACGTGTGTAGTCCTACCTCCTTCATTTTACAAAGGCTTTTCTCTAAGTTTGTATTATTTAGTAGAAAAAGCCACTACTAACAGCGTAGAAAATGGTTTCTACCAGTTAGGATGATGCAATTTTAGAGATTTTTTTTTATTCCAAAAATCACATGTGTAACAGTGTGATGGAAGACTTTGTCTTTGACAATCAGGATTCATATTACACCCAACGAGCTTTACAATAGCCCAGAACAAAGGGCTTTAAAAAAACAGGATTTTTTGAAGTACTGATTTTGAGCTCTCTCCTAGTTCTCACTATGGAAACATATCCAATGTATGCATGATAACATTGCAAGTTTACCGTGAGTGATGTAACTTTAGTCTTGAGACCTACATGGACAACACTAGTTTTATGGCTTTCAAAGCCTTCCTATCTATTCCAGCCTCTCAAATGACTGTACCCACACAACCTTCTAGGATGCTTTTGCTTTCCATATACAGAATCACAGAACCACAGAAAGTTAAGGGTTGGAAGGGACCTCTAGAGATCATGAATCGCAGCTCAGCCTTCCAGGGTGTCAGCCACCCCTCCCAGCTTCGTGTCATCATCAAACTTGCTGATGGTACACTCCGTCCCTTCATGCAGGTCATTGATGAATACATTGAACAGGACTGGACCCAACACTGACCCCTGAGGAACGCCACTAGTTACAGGCCTCCAACTAGACTCTGCCCCACTGGTCACAACCTTTTGAGATCTACCTGCTAGCCAGTTTTCAATCCACCCCACTGTCCTTTCATCTAACCCACACTTCCTAAGCTTGCCTACAAGTATGCTGTAGGAGATGGTGTCAAAAGCCTTGCTGCAGTCAAGGTAGACAACATCCACTGTTTTCTTTCTGTACTATTTTCTTTCCTCTTTCTTTGGCCCCATGTTTTGTAGTAGTCATCTGGGGCCAAAGACTATGACAGTCTCCTCCTTCATTCAGTATCCGAAATCCAGTTGAGCAGCTCTTTTTGACAATTACCTTCTCTGTACTGATAACTTGCATATATCTCAGCTTCTTTAAAGGTACAGATATTCGCAGGACAAAGTAAAGGGATTATTCAATGAAGCCTAGAGGAACTATGTTGGATACGAAGTTGGAAAAGAGTACACCTGTCTTTCATAAAAGAGCAGAAAAAACCAAGAGTTTTCCCATGCTATTGAGTCTTTCTTACAGATCTGGAACCTCTTGTCTCTTACAGAAACAGTATCAGCTGCTCTCTTCCCACAAGCATCACTAGACTTCCAAAATGATGGGGAAAGAAGCCAAAAGAGCTCTGGCTACCTCGTCTGGAGGCTACAGCCAGCTATTTTTCCCAGAAGGCAGGAGAGCTAGCCAGTCAGAGCACTTTTCCCGCATCAACACTGCCTAAAATTCGTGATGCCTGCTTAGAGACATAGTTTAGTGGCAGACCTCGCAGAGCAGGGTCAGTGGTTGGACTAGATGATCTTAAAGATCTTTTCCAACCTAAATGATTCCCATTCCAAAAGCAACTGACAATTATAATCAAAATTGTTGACTACGGGGATCACCAAGGGCACAATGTCTCCAGCTATGAAATGATGTCTATCGCAAATATGAGACCCTGTTCCAGGATCTCCTCTGGCCCCTGCATGATGACACTACTGGCACTACGAATAGTTACAAACTTGTTTGAACCCTCACGCACAAGCATAGCCATGAGGAAATGTCAAACGAGCCTGGCCAAAGCACGCTATCTATTCAAGCAGTTGGGCATCTTCATAAAGAGTTCCTAGAGGCTGCAGTGGTAGAAAAGCCCTAGGACCCACCTCTGCCTACAAAATACAGGCAGCACACAGTGGACGCTTTACTCCCAGTGTTTTTAACAGCCTGATTTTACCTTGCCACCACTCTCCCTAAAACAAAAAAAAAAAAGAATTAAGATAGTAGTAATCAAAACTTTTTTTTTCCAACCAATATTAATTAATAATAATAAATAAGTCATACAGAGAGAAGGAATACATTCCACTTGAAGCAATATATGCGATTCCTTCACTAACGTCAACACGAAGTTATTAAGCATTATCAGGGGAAACTAATTGTAACTTAATGAACCTCCCAGAGTTGCGAGCACCTCTTTTTTCTTTTCTTTTTTTCTTTTTTCCTTCTTGGCTATAGTTCACAATAGTGAATATATAATATAGTTCACAATTAAAAATGTCTAGGACACATTCCAATGTCGGCTTTGCCACTCAGCACTATTAAAGACAAGGTATGTCACAGCACAGTATGGCTGAGAGAGCAGCAATGCAAGAAATCAAACGGTGACTCCTGCCCATACAAGGCAAGTACCACACTTTTCCCCCACCTTTTCCTCTCTCTACACCCTCGTTTTGGTGTCTTGCTAGCCTGATGACCTGCATAGTCTGGGACAAGAGAACGGTGCTGAAACCTATGCACTCTACATTAAGAGCCAAAACACGCCCATTTAAAAGGACAGAATTCTACATTTGCATTTAAATAAATTAAAGACTTCACTAAGGCCATTTAGGCATAAGCATAGGTATAATTTGTAGCAATGTACTACTGTAAAACCCAATCTAACTAATGCTCAGTTAAACGTCTCAAGTTGGACCTGAAGTTGCTAATAACAGCCACTGGAGGGAAACGAATATACAGAAAGCAGAAGTCCATGGCTACACAGTCAGGAATCTCTGTTTCTCACTGCGCAGCTCTTTAATACACCTTAAGTGAAATCAGATAGAAATTAGTGACAGTGTCAGTTAAAGCAGAGTGAAAATGAAGTATAAAAGCCATCTTTAAGGGCAGAAATATATATGGGGGTTTAATTATATATTGATCATATTTATTATCCATTGGGATTTAAATGCTCCTCTGAAGCTGCTTATGTGTAATTGGGTTTTTAGTCGTTTTCTTTCTCCTTTCTAAATATAGTTCCTTTGTAACAATAATGTTCTGTGCATATTTTCACATCTTCACAGTGTCTCTGCTACTGGCACAAAAAATTAAATACCGTCTAATAGCTATGTAACTTGTGCTAATGAACTTTAGCCATAAGCAGTCATTTATTCAAGAGAAACTGTGGTATTCAGCACTTGTGTGTTGCAGATGTATTTCATAATAAGCATGAAGATTTAATAAAAATCTTTACTAAAAAAACTACCAAATCTTTCCAGATTTCCATTGTATTACCTGGGTAGAACCTCTTTCAAATAAGAACTTGAAAGACTAAAGGTTTCATTGCTGCTTGCTGTAATGCAGCTACCAACAACTGCTACTTACAGGATTTCATTTGTGGGAGATCTGTAAGGCTAAAAACTTCTCCCTCAGGAGAAACTGCAGAAATCTAAAGCTAATGTTATCTGAAACTAAGGAATGCAGGGGAATGTATGCTGTGCTGAGGAACAACCAGGCATGCGCAGAGGATTAACAAGACAATATGACTAGTTACAGCCTATTTTTAGTAGTACTTTGACTTTAAACATATTTGTATTCTTGAAAGCTGCCTGGTATTTCTATTCAAAGAAATAAAAGAAGGCTCAAAAGGAGTGAAAAGCAGAAGATGAGAAAAACAGATGATCCTCTCTTTACATTCTGCGAGGAGAGGAAAGCTTGCATCAGTCTAGATTTTGGGTTTGGCATAAAGCTGCTTGAAAGCGACAGTCTCTCCCCAGCAATGAGAAATGCAGAAGAGGCCATGCTTCTTGAGACATTCAAACTTCTCTGCTGTGCCAATACTGAGAAGTGTGGGAAGGCTGCTGAGAATTCAGGTTCTTAATTTATTTCCTTGATAATGAATCAAGAAATGAAAAAGAGTAAGACAAGGGAAAAAAGGAATGGGAAAGCTTCTTCCATGTTGATGCACAGGCCAATTAAATTAAATTAGTACTGGGAATCTAGAAAACACGGGACTAAGAAATTATTATAACAGTTATAAAAATTGCTCTGGGGTTTCCACCATTCAGTGGATTTCTCAGTAAAAAGAAATAATAATTAATTTTTCTAGACATCAAAATCCACGAACATTTAGCTCATCTTCTATTAAAACTACTTCAATATTTTTTTCCTAAGACAAACATCACTTCAACATATTTTTATAAATACTGCTCTTCATTTAATATTCCTTCCTGCTCTTTCTCCTTGATTTCCACAAAAAGCATCGATTAATTATTTCCTATTTTCATTGGTTTCCCTAGTGTAAGCTATTTCAGTCCTGTTAAGTGGTTAGTCTTGGAAAGAATCATCAATCCTGACATAGTCTAATTTAATTTTTTGATTGAATATTCTGATTTTAACAATTCCGTTGGTTTTCACTGAAAAAAAATGCATTGCAGAAAATAATTGGTTTTGAACCAAATTTTATTGTCTTTTCCTGCTTAGATTATTGTCTCCTCTTTTTCTTAGCCTCCAAAACGTATATTTGAACTATGGTACCAAGAGTTCCCTTCCAAACAATACTTTTCTATGATTCTATTATT
Organism: Chionis minor; assembly: GCA_013398295.1. Lineage (NCBI taxonomy): Eukaryota > Metazoa > Chordata > Aves > Charadriiformes > Chionidae > Chionis > Chionis minor. The sequence goes on along the minus strand of VZSF01007679.1, from coordinate 163,179 downwards.
CAGAATATTATTTAGGTTGATTCTCAGTTGAAATGGAAAGACTAATTTGTTTAGCATTAAAACGAAAGTTACGTTTGTGTGACAATCTCCATTTATGCATCAGCTCATCTCAGTTTTGTTCTCTTGCTTTGCCTTAGTTTTTTAAAGCACTAATCTAAAATATCTTTTAAAATAAAGGGGTTTTTTTCCCAATTATTCAGAAGATTCCAGAAGTCCCTACAGCCAGCTGAGATTTCTTTTACAGCTCTGCTCGCTCTTCACATCAAGAGCAGAGAGTCCCCAAAACAAACAGCTTAGTCTGGAGAAGTTGTTTGTGTGAAGTTGAAGACTGCATCATGATGAATATTTATACGGCAATGAATTGAGGTTGCACAGATAAAGCTCGCTTCCCTGACTTAAAAGAAATGCGGTACGTGATAGGTACATACATTATTCACATGCAAAATAGGATCAGAGTCTTTTAATAGAAGTGCTCCTGAAGCCCCGTCCTTTCCCTGGATCAGGTCTGTAACAAGTAGGACTGTTCCTCATCGTACAAGAAGAAAGCTGGGATGGCTTTCTGCTCTGTGTTTCAGATTGTGCAAGTTACAGTTTTTAAAGTGTTACAAATTGGTCAGATTCGATCAGATTTTCTCACATCAAAAACCATATTCATAACACAAAACATATTACAAACTCCTCGTTCAAACGTGACTCAACGGACTTTTTAAAGAAATCCTTACAAAGATATTTAAGAGAGATCAGTGGGAGCCTCCTAAGTTTGTTATTCAAATTCCTTTAGACATAGCAACAAACTAAAGGCTACAAAGAAACCAACAGTTATGACAATATTGCCTTATGTTATCTGATAACACTGTATGCAAAACCTCCAATTTGCTTTGCTTTGCTTCTACCCTTCCCTGTTTTATACAATACCACAGAAAATTACCTTATCCCACAATTTGCATTTTAAATCTAACTGTTTTCTTACTTCATTTGCTCAGAACCTGGTTTTCAACCAAGCTGACCTACTTTATCTTATTTTGGTACTCGCAGTAAATTCCCTTAAGCTTGTCTACTCTGACATTACTTAAAATGTCTTCTCTATACTGGTAATCACTTCTCTTAAAGCAAAAAGATCTATCACGACTGATGCAAGAATGATAAACTATTAGTCCTGCAGAAAGTCAAAAATATGTTTTCACATCACAACAGTATGTTTCTCATTAAACTGTTTGTGAAAATGGCTGAGGTATTTCAGATGTTAAAACAAAAACATTCTGGTCAAAACAGACTTCAGCAGGTGAAATTTAGCCCAAATCCCATTTTGTACAGTTTCAAGCAAAGAAAAATAGAGTCTAATAATGGGATGGACACGGCAACTTTCACACAGGTTACTTTTAATCACTTTAGTCACTTTTAATAAACATAAATCCTTTATTCTTTTATCATTTGTAACAAACTAAAGTCCCTCTTTAAGAACTGCTAAATTGTTTATAGCATTTATTGGAAAGAGGCTCTCCAAAAGGAAGTGGTAAATTGGTTTACTGCTCTCATGCTTAGATATGACAAGGTGCAAAGAAATACCATGGTGATGAGTGCAAGATGATTTGATAAAATTAGATTTGGATAACTGTTCCTCTACAACTATTACATTTGTAGCTGGATTCCTGATAAGTCTGATTTTGGTCCCATTTTAAGAATCTTCAAGCAACCAGTAAAAGTGGCACATAAAATTTGTCGTGAAGTTTGGAGTTTTTTTGAGAAAACAGAGGCATTATATTTATTGTATCTGTATGTATTATAGAAACTAGAAGGGCTCGCTGCACTCCAAGATAATTTGCCTATCTATTTTTTATTTACTGGTCTATCAGTGAAACAAAACAGAAGCTTCAAAGAATGAGTTTAAAATAATTTATGGGATTCATGTAGCTGAGATTTCCACAGGTCTAGCAAGCACTAGGCGATGGCATCAATTTAGCAATTCGAATTGGCTTCCCAAACCACTAATATTTAAAATACTACTATCAAAGTAAATTGTGAAGCTAATTTTTCCTCCTGGACATCATAGCTCTGTAGTCAATGTCGGGAAGGGGAGACTATAGGATGGAGAAGTTATAAATCCTAGGGTGTCCTGGAAAGAGCTTGGAGAGGAAAGGCAGCCAGTGCATTCACACACAATACCACATTCGTAATTTTGCATAGCTTTTCAGGTCACAAGGAAGGAAACTATGCTGCAGGTTTGGGATATCTCTCAAAGAGAACACCAGGGGAAAAGATACAGTTTTCTTCTGGTCTTCTGTCTTTGGGCTTCCTGAGATTCGGAGGAGGTCAGGAGACTCATCTCATCTCTGTACATTTCACATAGAGAAGATTTGTTGGTGTAGTTGTGCTTACTAGTAGGCTTTCTATCAGCAACATAGATTCCAGCCTTTAGGGAGCCAAGAGAATATGAAAGAACAGTATTTTCTTTTTCCCATATACCAGCAATGATACAGTAGGGCAGTACAGGCGCACTGTGTACACAGTTCAGTCCTTATTATGAACCTTAAGAACAAAAATAATATTATTCATCACACAGGAAGCAAGTAGGCTTTTGACAAGCACCTATTGAAGAAGATGAGATGTTCATCATCTGATGGAAGCTGGGTACATCCTAGACCCTTTATCCACAAGGAATCTCAACAGGAGTTCTGCAAATATCTAGTGTTTGCCACGCACATATTTCTCTGCGCTTTTTTTTTTTTCACTAATCATCACTGAGGTCCTGAAAAATCCTGAGGAAAAAATATCAAAATCATTTAGAAATAATATCCCAGTGCATGCTCTAAATTCATAGTTTCTAAATTCATAGTACTGTTCTGACCAAGATACAGAAAAACAAGATAGCAAAACTGTAGTCAGAATATGGATAAGTCATTCACTGATACAGGGACTAATCAGAGTAACAAGAGGAAGACAAACCAATGTCCAGCCCCAGGAAAGCTTCTCATTGCCTTTAAGATTCTTGCCTTATCAAACTTCTTACAGATCAGTTTAACTAGGGTCTCTTTAATTCCCATACAGTTACACTTTCAAGGTAACTGCAGTTACTGCATTTGTTTGAGTTTGATCACAAACACTTGTCTCTTGATTAAAACTTGGAACAACATATAAATCTCAAAAAGCTACATGGTATAGGAAACTATTGTTAAAATTACTACAAAACCAGGAAAAGAAAATTATTTTCATATGAGTGTTGAAGAAATGCACAAGTTTCACTCCTTTTTAAGAAACGTTGCAGATGCTTCTTCATAAGAATAATATTTATAGATTTACTTACTAGGATTGTATTACTCCTTGAAGTAAGTAGAGCCATCTTGTGGACGTACCTAGCTGCTGCATATGACTAAAAATCCCCTCCACTTACTTGTTTCTTAGGTGGAGCTATACATTGAAAGCAAGAAACAAAATCCAGTTTAAATTGTTTTACTTCAAGTTCAGATCTAACGACACACACATATACATACATATTTTCATTAACTGACCCCTCCCCAAAATTTAAAAAAAAGACGTGGAGAGCCTGGAGAGGGTCCAAAGGAGGGCCACGAAGATGATCGAGGGGTTGGAGAACCTGGCCCATTATGAGATTGACGGGGTTAGGTCTCTCCTCCCTGCAGAAGGCTCAGGAGGGACCTTCTCTTCTCCCTGGAGAAGGGAAGGCTCAAGAGGGACCTCATCACAGTATTCCTGTACTTAAAGGGTGGCTACAAAGAAGACAGAGGAGAGCCACAAGGAGCCACATGAAGAAGATAAGGGGTCACGAGTGCAAGTTGCACCATTTCGATATAAGAAAGACAATTTTTACAGCGAGAGCAATCATTCCCTAGAACAACCTCCCCAGGGATGTGGTAGATTCCCTATCACTGGACTTTTTCAAGTTGCGATTGGACAAGGTGCTAGATAATCTCATCTAGGCTACCTTTCCCATGAAAGGTTGGACCAGATGACCTTTTGAGGGATCTCTTTCATGGTCTCTTTCCCATAGAGCAGTCTTGGGCTGTTTTATGATTCTATAATTTTAATTTAACATCATGAGAATGACAGGTAATTAGTACTACTGAAAAACTAAGCCAATCATTAAGCTCTGGTTTGGACAACTAACCTTAGAAAATGTTGAACATTATTCCATGAAAGATTCTCCAAAGAGTATTCAGATCAGAAAACTGCATCATAGTGATCTTCTCACTTTAAGTTCTCAAAAATCCCAGTCCACGGAAATCCAGAAGTAGTGATGATCACTATTCCTCTGGGGAAAGAAAGAGTCTGCTTATTGTTCTTTACTAGAAGTCATGAGGAAAAAAAGTAAGACTACTTCTCCCTCAAGACCCAATTTGCTCTTGTAGGTCACCGAAGGATCTTTCAGTGGACAAAACATACTTTGCTTAACATTTTATAAGGTAGAGTATCTATATCAGTGTTTGGCTAAGTGGTTTGTTTTTCAAGGGTGCCACCTATCCATAGTTGTTATTACATTGGTTGTTATTTCAAAATTATGTATAAAGCATGTCATTTTACGGTGCATATTCTGCCAGGTCTCCTCTGTAACCCTGAATATATCACTTAGCTTCCCTGTTACTCACTGAGTATACACTGTACATGCCCAAGAGCACTTTATTAGGATAAATTTCACCTAATCTGAACTAACTTGGAGAGATTACGGCATTTCTTTTACTATTTGGGAAGCAGCTCGTGATTCTGCAAATACTGTTGTATGCACTCAGCTCTAAGAATCACCTTCACAAAACCAAGTACGCACATTAATTGACATTTGGGCACCAAATATTAACTCCCTAACTTTCACCATTACTGTGGTGGGTTTTTTTCATGTTTTTAGTATTGTTGGACAAGTAGCAAATTTTCCTGTGTGATCCAATTACACTGAAAAGTGTACAGCCACTAATCCCAGGATCCTGGCTATTCAGTCCAGATTGAACATTTAGATTCTACTCATCCAAATTCCCTCTGTGTTCTCAGCTGAAAGCCGAAATCTTTCGCTCACAACCTAAGAGATGGTACATCCTTATGGTCCATAAAAACTTTCAGTCAAGACACAGCAGCGCTGCAATAGTGGTGAAACATCCTCTGCCGTGATGTAACTGCTTCTATGTTTTGCAAGAAGATTGCAACCAGGACAATATATAATCCTGTATTAAAACATACAATAGAAGCAATAGCTATTGGGTGTTCTTGTCGGAGTGAAGGCATCTGTCCAAATAGTTGGTAAGCATTTTGAAGGGTGTAAGAGAACAACATCTACAGTGTGCTGGATCCTGCTAATATTTTCACTGGCAAAATTTCCTTTGTGTGGTGCAATCACAGACAGTTGATGCTTTCATTTAAAAGACATCTATTTATTTTATGCTAATGTAGGGTGTTGGGGTTTTTTTTCCAGTGAGTGTTAATGCACAACTCACTGCTTGGTAAATACATATTTGAGAGGAATTTCGTTAACTTGTTTGACACGAATAGATCTGTGACAAGAACAATTCTGTTTCCCGTATCCAGGAACTAAAAACTGTGGCCAATTTGCTCTAATTCGTTCATCGTAAAGAAGTACACAGGAATTGTACCTCCCTTCATTTCTTCATACAGCAGTATGTAAATAGCAGCATCTCCTAACATAATATTAGTCACCGGAAAAAAATTAGGAGACAAAACCAACAGCCTGATACAACAGGGTCTTTAGAGAATCCAAAGAGAGGCTGTATGAATGAAGAGGTTCATGACAGCAGTCCATGTTACTGAAGTAAGAGACTCTAAATGCATACTCTAAGGTACACGTCAGTCATAACAGTGAACATACCACCCTTGGTTTAAGACTTGGAGACACACTGTTTCATCCAGCAGCCACGTGCCCCTCCAAAAAGAAAAAAAAAAAAAAGGATTTTATGAAATATTGTAGAAGAAAAACTGCTGAGATTGTGAAGCACGGGGAGGTGGACGAAGCAGAAGGAGAGCGCGTGTGAGACCCGAGCGTGGCGTGACCCGAATTTGTCCAGGACTCCTGGAGAGGAGGGCTGCCCCTTGCTGTCCAACCCGGCCGGCTCCAGGCACCAGCCGCCCCTCGGCGGCCCACAGCAGCGCTGCCGGAGCACCGCCGTCGCCAGCGCCGGCTGACAGGAGCCAGCAAACCCCAACATGGCCTGCGATTTCCTCCCGCCCCGTCGCACCCAAAGCCTTCCTCCCTTCCTTACCCTCCGCCAGCCCGGGGCCGAGACCCGCCTTGTAGCTGGGAGGATGGCGGGGGGCTGCCTCGGCCCTTCCCCGGGCCGCTGGCACCCCCTGAGGGGGTCCCTCCCCGTCAGAGGCCCTGGCCTTGGCTCCTCCTGACCCTCAGGGGCTTAGGCCTCGGGGGACAGCCAGGTGGTGGGGGACAGGGACAGCTCCCGGCGCTCACACACCCGGATCCCCGGGGTTTTTCCAGGCGGGCGGGTGGTACAGGCAGCGGGGGGGGGGGGGGGGGGGGGGGCCCCCCCCGGGGGCGGGAGGGTGATGGAGCGGCCGTGGTGGGCCCGGCCGGCCCGTTTCGCCCCGAGCGGGGGGCGCTGTCCCGGCGGCGGTCGCCGCCCAGTGAGGAGGAGATACGTACCGACCTGTACACAGCCGTTTCACCGGCAGCCGCTGTCCCTTCCAGAGCCAGTGGTGTTCCCTGCCCCGAGCTGCCCGCCGGTTTCGGCTCTCCCGGTGCTGGGGCTTGTAGGAGGTGCCTTCCGTGATGGCATGGCCGGCTGGGTGGGCGCGGGGAGGGCAGCGGACGTGGTGTACCCCGAGTTCAGCAAGGCTTTTGACACTGTCTCCCGTAACATCCTCGAAAGTAAGCTTAGGAGGCGTGGGTTAGATGAGCGGACAGCGAGGTGNGCTGCAGAGACCCTGGGAGAAGCTGCGCCTGGAGGAGCGGGAGGCGGAGAAGGAGGCGAGGAAAGTCAGCAAGAGCATCGACCGGGCGCTCAAGGAGCAGAAGCGGGAGTACAAGCAGACGCACCGCCTGCTGCTGCTGGGTACGTGGGGGGGGGTGTGTGTGTATACGGATCTGTGTGGATGTGGATGTGTGTGTGTGGATGTGCGTGTGCCGGGGCGGGCAGGTGCCCCACGGGGCTCCCCGGCAGCGCCCCCTCTCCGGCTTCCCCCGTTTTCCTTTGGCCCCCTCCATCCCTCCTTTGTCCCCCCGCTGCCCCCCCCCTCCCGCCTCCGCTCCCGGCCGTCTCCGGGCTCTCCCCCAGACAGGTTTCCACCTTCTTTTCCCTTCCTCCTCCCCTTCNGGCGGGGGGAGCCGCGGGCCCTGCCGGGGGAGAGGGGGCCTCCCACGGGCGGGGGGCTGCCGCCGGCGCCCTCCCACGGACCGGGCTCAGGGTGGGGGGTGGGGGGCTGCCTCGCCGAGAAGTTGCCTTGGAGCCCGGGTGACTCGGAGACATTAAAAAAAAAAACAAACAAATCAACCATCACAAAAAAAAAAAAACCACACCAAAAAAATCCAACAATAAAAGCCCCTCCAACACGGTGGAAAGGAGGAAAAATGGCCATGCGTAGGATGTGCGTATAGCCTGTGGGTGATCCTCCGCTGCCGCGTGTATCCAGGGATGGTTTAATGAGGAGCGGTAGTGGGGGCTTGTGGCTCCTAAATGGGAGAGAGGAGTGCTGCTGCCCGCTCCGAGAAGCGGTGAGCGGTGGCAGGGGAGATCAGCCCGTGGAGGTATGTATATCCCTCGCTGCCATCGCCTCTACTACAGGGTGTGTTCTTCAGCTGTTGACTCTCAGGTTTATTTTAAATTTTTTTTTTCAGGGATGACTTGTCAGCTTTTGTCCCCCTCTTCTCTGAGGTGCTACGTGCGGTCTGCTGTTGCCGCTGCTCTTTCTAAGCATTAGTTAATAGTCCTTTCCAGAGGATTTGTACCAGCTGATACATTTACAGTATGAAAACCACAGGGGTATCTAATACAAGCATCTCATTTCCTGCAGGAAACAGAACAGTCATACTGCAGGGCTTTTTTTTTTTTTTTTTTATGGTCTGAGGAGAGGGCTTGTTTGGCCTCTTAGCTGTGGTCATAAATCTCTGTTTTCTGTTAGTGTGGAAATACTGATTTGCGTTTGCATTAGTTTGCTCTGTGTGTTTTCGTAAAGTTTGTGGTACAGAGTTTTGGTGGTTATCTCTGCGTGTTCCAGATTTTGGGTAGTCTTGCCGTCTTTCTTTATAAAGCTGTGTTTCCATGTTATTGGATTCCTTCATTCCTGTTGGTGGGTGAGGGGAAGGGAAAATACGAAATACAGCAGTACACAGAAGGTATAAGCAATGTTTGCCAGAACTGTAGTGCTCCAATTGTAAAAAACCAATCGTGGGCTTTATATCCCATAAAATACCAGCCTGTAGGGTACCAGTACAGCCAGTAAAAAGAAAGAGGGAGAAAATGTATTTCCTACTCCATGGCATTAATACTGTTCTTTGTAAAATGTTTCTTCTGATACTTGAGCTGGTGTGGTATTTAACTCTAAAATTTTAAATATACCATTAAAAAAACCCCCCCATATTTTAAAAAGTTTTTTTCCTGTAATCTCTGAACGTGTGTTGTGACCTGTATGGCTACAGGAAGGCAAAGATACTGGTTGGTGTCCTTCCTCTAAAGAGCAATGTAATTCCTTGAACAAAAGGATCCTTACAAATAGATACTGCACGTAGTCTATAACATGGATGGTTGTCATAGTAAACTAGATCAGTAAACACCTGTTCAGAAACAATGCGATTTGAAAAATAAACCATCTCCGACCCTTGGCACCCTGAAAGAAACTCAACACTCCTAAGACTCACTGCGTTGAATTTTGTATTAAATCTGTGTCATAATCGGAAAATGCTCTCTTGATCTCCGTATCGCAGAAAGGAAACGCTGGATTATTGTTTCAGCCCTGGCAGATCACGGCCTGACATAAATGTTTGATTTGAATGTAGGGAGAGCTGCAGGTGCTTTCTGTTGCTGTTTGCAAAGAAGTGGAAATGCTGCTCTAGATAAGAGGAAAATATTTAGAATGGGGAAGGGTTTATTTGTCACAGAAGGAGTAAAGCAAAATTGCCTTGTGTAAGGTAATCGTTTGCAGTCTTGCACAGAGAAAAAGACTTAGGATGCATACAAAGTCTTTTAGAATGAAGACTATTATTGATATTGATATTTTATGGCATTTCTGGTGGTAAATAACTCTATTGCTGTCCCTAAAGTCTTCCTAGCAGAGTGAACCTAAAAAGTGTGCCTTTGCTAGAGAGACAAGGAATATTTTTGTAGATCAACATGGAGGAAATGCATAGCAGAGGGGAAATGGTGAATGCAGTGACAGCAGAGCACTGTCACAGAATAAACAAAGTTGAGCAACAGCATTGGTGTGGGCTCTGTTTCTTTTTTTAAATATAAGTTTGTAAACAATACCTTCATTTTGTCCTTGTATGTCTTGTACATGAACTGGGGCAAGTTTGGGTGATGTTATTGAAATTTTAGAGGAAAATGCAGTGTATATTTTAAGGAGCTACTACTAGATACCAAAAGGGTATGCAAATAAATGCACTAATATAGGAACACTAATAATCTCTAGAGTCTCTAAATAAGTAGTATCTTAGAGGAGAAGCTTCTGTAAATGTTTGAAAACAACCTTTCCCTAAGAGCACACTAATTCTCCTTTTATTATGTCGAATCAAAACAATCAGCTTTGTGTTGAGCTGTGGATATAAGTTACCCAAATATTATGAAGTCTCAAAGGTGGGGGTTTTTTTTAGTATATGTTGGTAAATAGCTCTCTAAACACATGTTCTTGCCTGTCACAGCTTCCCCCTAACTAATGTCTCGTGCTGCATGTGATTTTATTTTTTTTCCACGTTCCTCTCTAGCCTACATTCGGAAACACTTAATGTGTTTTGACATAACCAATAATTGTGAAAAGGAGGGTGTGTGGTAAGTGCTCGAGAACAGTTCTCTGTGTGTGCCTCCCACATAAATAGGTGTATCTATATCAGGTGCCTATAACTGATGCAGGGGTTTTACTGGTGCACTAAAATAACAGCAGACACGGTTTGGATTAGTTTGTTTTTCCTCTTTTGCAAGAAGATGAACCCACATAAAATGGAAACTTGCTTTCCACCACAATCATCTGCTTCTTGTTTAATACCCACTTTAGAAAGAAGAGAAAGGGCTGGAAAGCTTAAATTGATTTTTGTGCACTGTATTATTTGCATTTGCTTTTTTATATTTCCTTTTATTTTTGTAAGTGAAAATGTTAATGTGCAGAATTCTTAGGATGCTTTTGCTAACCCTGAGATGGGGATTTTTTTTTTAAGCGTGCATATTTATTGCACAGATTTACAGGGCTTGGTCAAAGTGGTGTAGCTTTGGTTTCTGTCTTGTTTTCTGTTTGGTCTTTTTTTCCAGACAACTGCAAACACTGTCTTGTACAAGACTGTTTTAGCTGCTGATTTCCTAGAAACTGTACAAACACTGCAAATGGCTTTATGGAACCAATTTAAATTCTCGTTTCCAGTCTTGTATTTTAAACTGTTTTGGGAGCAAGTGGAATGAAGGAGGATTGGCTTTAAACAAAGCGCTAACCATTGTGGTGTAATTAAGGCTCACGAAATGTTGAAGTAAGCCATGGATAGAAAGAATTTTTTTTCCTAGATAGCTGTCGTCTTCCAGTCTCTTGGCTCCTGTTTTTTCCATTTCCCTCTGACTTCTGGTTGCTGTCCTAAATTTGGATGACTTTCTCAAGCAGAACTCATTCTTTCGCACTTCCCTACCAAACTGAAACTGAAAGTGCTGAGAGTAAAAGCTTTTCTGTTCAACAGAAACTGAAAGTAATGATATAGGGACTGAGGTAGGGAAGACGGAGATACTAAATTTCTGCATTTAAAAGGTACTGTAGCTGCGTACATGATATTTAAGTATTGAATTGATAGTGATATTTAGACACGTTTGATGGTGTTCATGTACAAAAGTGTATAAAACATTGAAAGAAACATAGCTTCCCTGAATTAATGGAAATCAAATGTAAAGATGCCTTGTCAAGCCTGGGGTGTTCCTAAGCAGTAGATCCCTGAAAGCTCAGAGGTGTCTAACAAAAGTAATGCTTTACTACTGTTTTATTTTCTTAATTACGCACCTATTGACTATTGTCAGAATTAAACTGTTGCAAAAAGGATTTCTGCTCTGAGAGTGGTTTCTAGACTAATACTGCAGTCTGTTATTTGTGAGCATGCTGTATGAGCAAACTCTTAAGTTTATCATTCCCAAAAGAATTTTAAGTATTAAAATTAAACTTAATAAATCTTTTTTAAAAAAACCCTTTAATTTTAACTTATATAGTGCTAACTCATGCTTATTGATAAATACCTGAATTTAGCTTAGCTTGATGTGCTAGAATACTTTCCCTGTATCTCTACAAGGCTGTGTGTTCGGAGTGTTTTCCTGTTAACCCCCCTCCATGGTCCCTAACTGGGCTGGGCACCACCGCTTGTGTTCCAGGGTGTTGCACCTGCTTGTTGCATCCTGTATGTGCCGATCTCGTCTTAACAAAAAAAACCATACTGGTTTGTACTGTGATGGATTTGGGATCCCGGCAGCCAGGTATTTCTAGCATGTGGCTGATGGCTATATAATTGGTAGGAACAGATATTTTCAGGACTTTGAAATAATGGGCTGTAAATACTGACCAACGTAATAAAGTAAATGGGTTTTATAATCCCTAATCCTTTGCATCATTCACATGTCTTTCCAAATGCTCTTCTGCTTTTGTTGTAACTTGCGGCATCACATGATGAAACCAGTAGGCAGAAGTCATCAGGATGTGTTGGAGTTAGTTCTTAACTTTAGAGTTTTTTGAATTGTACTGAAGGCGATGCCTGATTTACAACACTTAGCTCTTCTCTATTCTGTAGATTACCAACTGATGTAGCCCATATTTAGCTGTTACAAGTGATTTCTGTTCTTTGATTAATTTTGCTTATTTTTTAATCACTTAATATGTAAGAAAAAAATTACTCTTTTTTTGTTCTATTCCATGTCAAGTGTAGCAGTGCTGGGAGGCTCTAACTGCTGTGCAAGGATGTGTTCTGCAGCTTTTGCTCACACAATATGAACTTTCAGTTATTAGCCAGGTTTTCTATATTGGTATGTATTCCACAAATGCTTATTGTGATGTAGTGTCTTAATTAAGCAAGTGCTGCTAATATCTTCCTCGACATTTTAAGCTTCCATTACTGTTCTAACTTCTCGATGGTGGAAATTTTAAAGACTATGCAAACCTTTGCTTTCCATTTCCCTAAGCCTTTTTCCCCCTAGTTTAGAAGAAATACAGTTTGAAACTTTGTTTCCATGTTGATTACTTTCTACTGCCCAATGCCACCATACTCCACAATTCCTACCTCGCTATCTCTTTTGTATTCCTTAAATGAATCTTATTAAATTATTTGTCAATCTCCAAGGTAACTGTATAATAGCTGTATTGTGGGATATTCTTTGTTTAGTTTTGGGGTTTTGTTTGTTTTTCATTTTAGCATCTCTAACACAGTGAAACTATACAAATTTGGGGAAACTGTTACTGATTTATTTTTTTTCCTAGGGTCATGGCTTCCTTCAACTTACTTTTCAAGTCAGGTGCCGTTTGAGCTTAGAAAGTTGAATTAATTTTTTACAAATTTTTTCTTCTTTTCTTTTTAATCCAGCAGTCTGGCTGAGCTGTGGGGAAAAACTGGCCCTCCCTCTGCTTACGAAGCTTAATTTATTTGATAGCCTGTTCTAGAAACATTTTGCTTTTGTTGAATGATGTGGAAATGGTTCTCCTCCATGGACTTCTGAATAATAGCAGAGAAACAAAATGGTGCAACTAAGATAACAGAGCTGTCGCTTATGCTCCGGTAGAAGGGATAGAAACTTCTGAGTTACCATTCTGTATTGGTGAAGTCTTGACCATACCTTTCGTTGTTTCCTTAAAATCTGTGTGGTTTAGATCTTTTGTAATGCCCAGTAAGAGGCTCTTCTTAGAGTAAATGCTTGATGGGTTGAACAGATGGGTAAAACGAAGCATGGAGTAGATGTTCTTCAGCCCAGTGACTGGTGCCACAGTTCAAAAGAGAGCAAAAGCTGTCTTTCACTGAAGATGCAGACCTATTTTTAGAGATGGAAAATGTATGTTAGTAATTATTACTTACTATGTCCTTAATAAAAATAGCCTTTTGTAGGTGGTTAAAATCCTCCAGTTATGGTTAAGATAAGCTTGTGTAGTTGCCCAGCCCTGTGAGGTATTTGTTGTGCCACAGTCATCGACGCATCTTTCACTTAAATGGCAGAAGCTTTGTCTTACTGTTCCCATTACTTACAACTGACACAACCATTCACAACTGTTTATATATATATATATTTGATGTTTTCTTCTTATGACTGATAATATCATAAATCAATAAGGCTGGGTGGTTTGTTTGTTTGCTTTTTAAATACCCGGGAGTGCAGGGTCTGGAAGAAATGCAGCCTCGTACCTCGCTTGTGCACATCATATTTATTGCTTTTCCAAAAGTGGATGAGCATATTAAGTATACTGACCAGTGATATTTCATATTCTCTCTGTAGCACTGCATAGCTATATGTGAAACTCCTGTGTCTTGTGATTTGTCTGCACATGAATATTGAATAAAAGTTTAAGGCGTAAAGCCTCACTGGGTAAGTGGTTTTAAGAAGGAAGGACATGTTGTTTGGGGATAGAATAGCTAAAAATAAGTTAAGAAAAGATTTTTTTTTTTCTTTGATCGCATGCAAAGCATCAACAAATCCAAGAAAAACCTCTCCACTTAATGCTTGTAATGTAAGGCGTAACATCAATCACCTGTAGTGGAAGATCTTAACTGAAAAGGTCTCTTTGAAGCCAAATTTGAATTGCTTCCTCATAATCTGGTATTTTACATTTATTTATTTTTAAAGTTAAGTTTCAAGAATTATAAATTCCACTTATATTTAAAGTAATGTTAAGTTTCAATAATAATAAATTTTTCTTTCCCAAAATACCGTTACTGTAGTAAGTCAAATCCAGGTCGTATTTGAAATTCTCTAGTGTTATCTTGATTTTAGCCGAGAATTTACATCATGTGGGAAAAACAGGCATTTTGGAGCTTATAAAGCTGTTTAAAAGTAGGAAATTTTTGTGTGGTTCTGGGTTGGCTTTTTCCCCAAAAAATATTTAAAATAAACAAAAAGAATTTCAGTGTCTTTCACTTTCTCTGTGATAGGCAATGCGATTTTGACAGTTTCTTTTAAAAAGACTGCATTCCTATAAAGGGCAAAAAGGAAGCTCTTCTCAGCAATCAATTCAAGCAAATTGTCCAGTTGTATTCAGAAGCTGCAGAAAAGGAGAACATTTCCTCAGTGGTTTAGATTAGTGGACATAGTGGAGATAAGTAGCAGGATGGAAAATACCTGTATTAACAACCTGACAATAAACTGAGTCCGCACTCTCTTCAGGTGTTGTTTCCTCATCCCCAATCCATCTTTTTTTTAATCATTTGAAAATACATACTTTCTGATACATGTAATATACTCTGTGTTTAATTTGTGTCATATGTGGATTGAAGTGGATAGAAAGAGTTTTACTTTCCCGTCATGAAGAATGAAGGCTATGTTAAACTGACAAAAGTGTGAATGATCATGGATACTCATTCTTTTATGCAATTATAATTTGTATTAAGCAACTTATTCTTTTATTGAAAACTGTGGTGAATGTTGCTGGAGATATGACCAACTCTGCTATGCTACCGTTCTCTTAATTATGGAGAATTAGTCATTCTGGATCTTGAAGCAAATACAGAATGCACTGCATGGTGTTATGCAGTGCCTTCATAATAATTATCTCTATTTTCTTGAATGCCTCACATGTGGAGGACTAAGCTACAACAGAAGTTGCTTTTTTTCTTGAGTGAGAGCACTTATTCATATTTCACGTGCTTGAATTCATTTCATGTTGATTGAGGAATAGATTTCTATTCCAGATGATACTTTTTCAGATAGAGGTACCGACACATCTGTCTGTGCATGCACACACACAGTTTTCTTGTAAAACACAGTAGATGGCCATGAGGAGTCTAGGTGAGTTAAACCAGCTTTCAGGGGTGCGTGGTTGGGTTGTATCTTGGCGTATCTCATAGACTTAAAGCTTCATAAGAACAGTGCAAGTCTAATGGATTCTATAACAAGATTGGATTTTTTTCATCCTTTGACTCACTGGACATTTGAATTACAAAATAGACTTATGGTGTTATCGTCTGCCTTTTCTGAGCTTGCTGTACTTGTCTAATTCACTCTCTAGGAGAGATATGTACAAGATATTAAGCACTTCTAACATGTACCAGCCTTTGCAAAGACAAACTTCTTTTTTTATGTCCTTATGCAAACTATAAACGTAACATGCAGAAGAACAGAATAATTTGTATAAAGGACATATGCAAAAGTAACCAGTTCATAATCTGCAAAGGTGTGGTTGAAGAGGTGGGATTTTTTTTTAATTAAAAAAAATATTTTTTTTCCTTTCTAAATGGCAAGATGCTGTGGAAGATATTTATGTCTTGTAACATGTCTGTTTTCTCCCAATCACTTAATATTAAAAAATGAACAAAAAAACCCCTCAAACAAACCTTGATGTGTACAGGATCAGCAGAAAAGCTTTAGAACCTTGCAGTGTACTGCAAGGGTACTACTGTTACATGTGATGCTGTGCAACCTAGTCATGTATTAGCAAGCAGGAAAACTGCATTAAGGATCCGCTCTAAGTTGAGATGACTTTCAGGTCCTTGTATTCATTGGGTCTACTGACTTGTCAGCATGGCTTAATGCAGAACAGTAGTTGTTCTAACTGTTCTGCTTTTATCCCTTGAAAGTATTTCCATGAAGGAAAACAGATGGGAACTGCAGGGAAATAATTCTGGTTCAGATCGAATAGTTGATCTTTCTTTGAAAGAAAAGCATAAATCTCAAATTCTTCAGAGTGTTTTCTCACACTTTTTTGGGTCGGAGATGTAAATTCTTTTCATGTAAATTCTGATGGCTTTGATTTGGTTAACAGAACTGAACTTCAAGTTCATATTTATCTGGACTGTCCCTATAAATGAAATAGCACTGGGAGGGGAACACAAGTTTTTTACACTTGGAGAAAGACTGAATAACAAACTGCTTTTAAATACCTGCCATGCATTGTTCCTTTTAGTAAATACATTTTTCTTCTTACTCTTAAGAATATTTTGCACATCCTTACACTTCCTGTGATTCTTCAGTTATCAGCATTTAATTTCTCTTAGTGGAAGATGGATACAGAAGCAGTAGACTTGTTAGTGATTCCTGATGTCTTGCTTTCAGGTCAGGATCTGTAGCAATCCCTCTGACGCTTCTGTGAGTTTCCAGGTGCACCTAGGGTGTATAAGGCTGTTGTTCCAAATTCCATTGCTGCTCCCTGAAGTTTTCTAATTCTACTCGCCATGACATCTGAATCCATGAGCTTGTTAGCTCAATAATGTCTTTCCAACTTGATTATTATTGAAACAGTACAGTTGACGTGTTAGGGTTTTTTGGTGGTTGTTTTTTAAATGGGGAGACTACAGTGATATTTAAGGTGGTAAGCTATCGCTCCTAGGGCCTTTTATCTCTTAACTCTATGTATGGAGGTGAGGATGCCGACTCAGCAGAGGAGGGGTGGGGTGGTGTAGAACAAAAATGCCTACAGCAGTGTCTGGCTTGTGATACGCAGAACTCTTTTTTCTATCAGTGGATTCTAGCCCCAGGTGTATGTCAACTATGTCTTTGAACTACCAGAAGTGGAAGGAGATCTGCATCTGGAGTGCTGTGTCCAGTTCTGAGCTCACCAGTTTAAGGAGGACAGGGAACTGCTGGAGAGGGTACAGCAAAGGGCTACGAAGATGATTAGGGGACTGGGACATCTTTCTTATGAGGAAAGGCTGAGGGAGTTGGGTCTTTTTAGTCTGGCGAAAAAAAAGACTGAGGGGGGATCTTATCAATGTTTATAAATACGTAAAGGGAGGGTGCCAGGAGGGGGCCAGTCTTTTTTCAGTGGTGCCCAGTGGTAGGACAAGAGGTACCAGGCACAAACGTGAACATAGGAAGTTCCACCTGAACATGAGGAGGAACTTCTTTCCTTTGAGAGTGGCAGAGCACTGGAACAGGCTGCCCAGAGAGGTGGTGGAGTCTCCGACTCTGGAGACATTCCAAACCCGCCTGGACGCCATCCTGTGCAGCCTGCTGTAGGTGGACCTGCTCTGCAGAGGGGTTGGACTCGATGATGTCCAGAGGTCCCTTCCAACCCCTAACATTCTATGATTCTATGAAAACTGTTTAATGGAAAAGCTGAAAAGGAGAGGAGAGTTTCTTGATACTTGAAGTTGCTCATAATTTAATGTAGAAAGAAAGAGTAAACCACTCCAAAGGAAGATTACCTGAAGAGTAATCCACTCAAAAGACCATTTAGTGATAGTGCTTGTCTAGTTAAAAAAGGATTCAGATATGTGAGCTACCTTCAGAGGCTGAATAATATTTTCTAACATGTCGGGAAAAGTTAGAGCAATGCAGTAAAAGGTCAAACAGCCTTTCAGATGACGGTGGTACAGAAGGGTCTGGGGGGTGGGCAGGGGTGAGACAGGACTGTCTTTCATGCTGATTCATGCTATGCTATGCCCAGTACCGTTGCTAGTGCTCCTGGTCCAGGAGTTTCAGGAAAAGGAAATAGGGACTCTGATGCTCTGAACAAGAATGAGCAGATGTTTCACATTCAGTCTGCCTCCTTATGCAATGCTTAAGAACAGGTACGCGTTAATACCTGGTTCTTCTCTTGGGGGAAACCACTTTAATACCACAGTTTCACAGGGTTTTTTTATGCATTACTTGTGTGAGCAATGGCACAGCCTGCCAAAGTTCTCCAGCACCTGGTGTTCTAGTACATGTAGATTGGGTGCAGGGCAAAACAAATATATAACCTTAATACATCCTACTATGTTGACTGCCACTGAAATGTAGCCTTTTATTAATTACAATATTTCTCTAAGATAAAGATGGCTGAAAGAGTGTGAGGGGGAAAAAAAGTTTTCTGCTTATGTTTTGTTTTGTTGTTTTTTTTCTCCCATCATTTGACTTCCTATTTAAAGTGATTCCAAAGCCTCCTTGAAATGCCTCACTCTGGTTTTCTCTACAGGTCAAATAGAATCATGGAAATAAATAAATAAATGTATAAATAAATAAATGTATTTAAAAGTAAAAATTTCTGGTGTTGTAGTTTTTGTTGTTTGTTATTGGGTTTTTTTCCTACTTGTTCTGTGTCCTGATATGACTAGTAGAAGAGTAATTAGAAACTTACTTGAACTGGCTGTTTACATGATGTGCAAAGAAAATCTGAATAAATCTCTCTTAACGCTGTGTCAGAAAAAACAATTTGAAGATACTACTGAGTACTAAGTAAATAAATACAGAGCATCTTTTGAGTTCAGTCCTTTATCCCCTAATGCAGTTCTCCCCAAGGTTAGACTGATAAAGACTTCAGTATTGGTAGCTGCCTCATCAGCATGAGGTAAGCAACCAGGCAATGGAGCAGGTTTAAGGAATTTATGAATAAGTAGACTGAAAGTCCAGAAGTGACCAGTAAGATTTTTCCATTTGACTACCTATGTAACCAAGAAGTCATTTTGCTTCCCAGTAGTCTCCATGCTCTAAATTAGTAAGTTGCTTGAATTTTAACAAGAATGTTGCTAAGGTAGTCTTCATATAAAGTGTTCAAGCAATGCTATTGTTTGGGACCTTGTTTCAGTTCTGAATAGGACACACACTCTGTCCCACCCACCAAGTTCAGCTTCTACTTTATTGGAATTCATACTATGCTTGCTTTCTCCAGCTTGTTTGCAGCTGTAACTCACATAGTTATTCTATTCCTTGAAGGAGAACAGGCTGGAAAATACTCCTTAAAATTTAACTGTGCTCTTCACCTATTGGTTACCTGAACTGTTTTTTCAACATCTCAGAAGTGGGTAATGCCCACTTCAAGGGGGTTTGTTTCTAATTATTTGCTGGAGGAAGCGTTTTTATTTTTTGACTTAGTTCATCAGACAGTACAGAATTACTATACATCAGCTTCTAGAGATATGACTTTGCAGTCACTCATTGAAGAGTAGTATTTGACTGTGTCGTGCTTATCAGAGGGTTGCTGTTCTCTGACATTATTGCTTGTCCACACTTTAGTCTTTTGATAATCTAGCGTTATTCACACTCGTATCTTTAATCAGTGACTAAAAGTTTACTGATCCTGTGAGCACCTCACTAGTAATACTGCAACTGATTGATGATTTCGTGATTTGTTCTTGAAATCCGTATACTATCTGATTGCTGATCCACTTAAAATGTGCTGTATTGATCATTTGCAGAATAACATCATGCATACGTGTGCTGCTTATTTATAATATCAAATGTCTTATGTTGACATAAGCCTTTAACTTAAATATTTGAGGGATACTGATAAACACAGTTATTTTTAATTAAGCAAATAACTTATTACTGATTCATTGGCCTTAGGTGATAGATGCCAGTCCTGTGCTTGATGGAACGTGATTTTTTCTCAAACTGTGGAAACTAAATAATGGGATCTCATACCTGAAAAACTCGGAGGTTATTTCTTAGGGTAGCAGTAAATGTAATTGACATTCTTTATGCCCTTATTTGTGGTATTTGGCGGGACACGGTCCAATCCTTCCTGCAAGGAATTCTCCTGTAAATATTAAGAAAAGAACTGTTTGATCATCTTGTGAAGAAAGTGGGAAAGAATCTCTTGTTTAAAGAATTACTTGTGTTGACACACACCATATTATTTGCTGTTACTTTTTTAAGGTAAAGAACATAACCTGATATTTCCGGATGAATGTTTTCATTGAACAGTGAGACTGGTTATCCACCTCTTGGTCTAGCATGGTCTAGAGGAGCATGGTGCTATTATGATTTCTAGCAAAATAAAGGAATTTTATTAACTTGAGGAGATATTTTGCAGTGTTTTGCTTGGTCCGTTCCATCTCTATAGTCTTTTTTTAGGGTGGTTCAAACTGTCCACTTCACTCTCCTTTCCTTAAAAAAGAGACAAGCTACTTATTTAAATTGATACTTTCAAGAAGTTGAAAACTCTTTGTCAAGGTGAAATATTAAGCTAATTGGATATTTACTGCTGTTATAGACCAGAGCAGGAAGAAAAAAATAGTTTCATGATGGTTTTTGTTTCCTTCTTTTTACTAGTTTGAAAGTGCCTTTTGTGTTATGTTAGGTCATGCAGGCAGCTGCTTGGGCCTTTTATGAACGCCGTCTTTAAGATCAGCCGACTCCTGTTACTTTTTACCATCTTTGTTTATGGCTGGGAAATTACTGATCATTCAGGTTTTGAAATCATTTTTAGCATAAAAGAGTCCAACTCAAAATGTAAAGCTCTTAAATCCAGGCACTTAGTGAATTAATAGTTTTATTTTAGGTCAGCTTGGTGGTGTCTTTTTTTTTGGTAGCAGTTAGGAAAGATAGTATCTGTTACAAAAACTGCTTATTTTCAGAATTGTTTTATATCTTATGTTTTGGAAATCAAGTCTTATTCTATCCCTTTAGTAACATAAAGGTAGAGTCCTTACCTTCATAATCCTCTTTAGTAATAGGTATTTGAGTGAAGAATTAAGTCTCTGAATGCATTGGGATATTCTCATTCTTTAACTCATCCTAAATATGCACTAAGAATTATCTCAGTTTATAAATTACTTGATTGAGTCCATCATCTGTTATCATACAATCTTTTCTTTTTTCTTTCCTTCTCACGTGTATACATTTTTTCA
This sequence comes from Chionis minor, assembly GCA_013398295.1. NCBI lineage: Eukaryota > Metazoa > Chordata > Aves > Charadriiformes > Chionidae > Chionis > Chionis minor. Next base: position 142,304 of record VZSF01007679.1, on the reverse strand, counting down.
GAGTACTGGATGGCTTGAAAAGCTTTCTTGACCCCCATCCATGGTTGGCAATGTATTTAACATTTCAAAGCATAGCCCTTCCTCTGTGGGTGTTTTGATAAATGCTCTAGCCGGAGCCAGGTATTCTAGCATTTTAATTAACTCTCCACACAGGGAGCCTTCCTGTGGAGGAAACGTGCATTTTCTTTAAAAAGAGCTTCCAAAATAGATTGCAAACATAAACTATGGAAGAGAAAAAATAGCTTGAAATATAGGAGCAGTTGTGTTACTGATTCTGCTGTAGTAATTGGTGTAAAGATCAGTTGTTAGTCAGTGTAAAGTGCAAGTATGTGAAACGCATACTTACATTGAAAGCATGGTAAGTCGTGCTGTGGCTGCAAGAATCCCAGATGTGAACTTAGCTCTGCAGTGTCATCAGTCTGGAATTTACTGCTTGAGTTGGAAGAGGGAGCTGAGACCCAGAGACATGGCAGGAAAATATTTTCATGACTGTCATCTTTGAATGTCTCATTTTTCAGCTTGAATATGGTACATGCGATCAGAAGCACTTCAAAAGTACGGAGTGCTTTTGTCTTCCACGAACTTCAACTGAAGTCAAATGGTCAGCACTGAGGAAGACTTATACACACAAGTGTTGTGTTGCATACTCTGAATATATCAATTTCTTCCAGAAGAATATTCTTTATTGTTGTTTTAGTGTTATTTTTGTCACGTTGTACCTGGGTCAGTCATTGGGCACATATTTAAGTGATGGTGGTAATTCATTTAAAATATGATACTTGGTTTTTTTAAGGGAGCTTTTATTCTGAGACTTAAAACTGAAAATGCAGTTTCTTTCATGGAGTCCATGAAATGGAGTATGCAACCCCTAAGTTAACAGCAGGATGCTGAAAAAAATCATGTAGATTTCAGAACAGCAGACTTCTTAAAAATATTGACAGAAATACTTGCTTGCTTGTTTTTTTTTAATTTTTTCCTCCTGTTCATAAATGTCCATTGGTATTGATCATGGAAAACTTCAGGCTGAGAGGTTAAAAGCTAATAAGAACAGCTCAAGGGTGTCGCATAATGGAAATCATTAGGAATGCTCAACTACAACCATCAGAAGGGTTTGATTCTGACTATACTTGAACTCAAATACACGTGCAAGGTTTAGGCATTGTTGTGATTTGGGCTGGACTGGGCCAAGCAAGCCAAGCGACAGATGTTCTCTCTCTCCTGGAGAACGGGAGAGGGAGAAGAAGAGAGACTAGTTTGGTAGAAACTAAACTACTTTAATGAAATATAAAGAAGAAAAAAATAATAAAAAGAAAATAATGAAATATATATAAAACCATATCAAGCTGGTTGATGGATGACAATCACATCACCAGCAGGCACTGGGGAAGTCCCAGACTGACGGGTCCAGTGACTGATGGGACCTGCGTTCCAGATTTGGATTCAAAGGCAGACGAGCAGACAGAGTCTTCCTCGGACATTGGCCATTAAAGAAAGAGAGCCTGACCCTTAGGTCCCTTAGCTTTTATACTGAGCATGATGCAGATGGGATGGAATTCCCTGTTGGTCAGTTTTGGGTCACCTGTCCTGTCCGCTCCTCCCCGCAGGTGTGACCCCTCTACGCTTTTCCACTTCTGACCCTCCAACGGGGCAAATAACAAAGCTGGCTGACCTTGGTTGTTTCAGCAGTAAGTATAAGCAAGGGCCTCTCTGCGTACCGTGCCTCGGCATCAGCTATAAACATGGGTCTTACCGCTCTGGAAGAGAGCAGTTTTCTGCATAACATGCTGTTAATTTCAGCAGTTAGAAGAGGCCTAGTTAGAAAGCGGAGTTACTGAACAAAATTGGTCCTGCTTTACCTCAAACCAGGACAGGCATTTCCAGCATGAAGGGTATGTGTTCAAACCTTTGGTATATATGCTTTGTATCACCATGCATTATGTTGTCTTTGATTACATAACTGTCTGTGCTTCCTTTCTATATTCCTTATAGGCCCATGCCTGCCTTACACTATATACAGTATAGAATAAATAATAGCAACTGAATAAGACATGCTGACTGCATGTGATCTACATTTTTTTTAATGTGGAATAATTCTTTCAGAAGTTTTCAGTGTCTTGTGTGAATTTTTCTAAGGAGAGAACCACAGATATGTTTCTTGTTGTACAGATGGAAAATCTCAGTAGAACGTGATCAAATGTACACACCATCTAAATTTTAAATATTAGATCAGATACTTCTAAAATTATTTTAGACATCTGGCACAAAAAGCCACTACCTTTGGTGTTAATATTTACTAGAATTCTGAAAACCGCTTCTCAAATAAAATACATTTGAGAGTGTGGAAACAATGATTATGCTGCAGCTGTACAAAGAACTCCTCTGATGGCCATGCATCCAGGATGTGAAAACTCAGGTGGGAAGAAACTGAACCTTCTGAACTGAACATTTTTATGTCCCAATGTCACCTTAATGATCTGGGCCTCTCAGATGCTGGTCAGACAAGTTTGCTGTCATGACAGCGTGAGAAAGTCTTCAAATCTTACAAGTATACTGTTCCTGGGGTTCCCATCTGTGATCTCCAGTTTCTCAGTCAGTGAAGAACGATGGCTTGCAGCAACTCTTGGTGTCTTTTTGCCTCATGTCAGGTAAGTATGAGACACAATATACTGGAGGGTCTTTCGGCAGCAGCCGAAACATGTCATGTTGGGAAAATCACCCCATATTGCAAAGGTTATCAGACTGCATTGCTACTGCAGATTTTGATAACTGAAAAGAATCCATCTGACCATCTTTGGGAGCAACAGGATAAGGGAAAAATAATGGGAGTCTCGTACTGCACCAAGCAAAGGACTCTGAGCCTAGACAGATGGACAGTTGTATACCTGTGAGGGAAAACGTTGTCCCTGTCCCTCGCTGCTAATGCATGACAAGAGTGCCTGGAAAAAAACCAAAGAAATGGCTTGTTCTTACAGTCAGTAACCTAATTTACCACAAGCTGAAGCAGAGTAGTAGTTAATGAATTGGATGTTACCAGGATTTCCTTGTATGGTCAAGCTCGTTTGTAATACTTGCTGCTTTGGTTTACTACCTCTGGTGATAAAACTGTTCATGTAGTGGTACAATTTTTAGTATAGAGCTTCTGTATAATTGTTAGGTCTGCCGTTTTTCCTTAGCAAATGTGCATGACTATAAAAATCACGCTTCATGAATGTTTCTGTGAGCTGTGTAAGTTACTGAACCTGTCATCAATGGGCTTGATAACGATGGAGATTGGAAGTCCTGCATTCCTTAATTGGAACAAACTGGGATCCAAATTCCATTCAAAACATGATGCGATTTTATCTTATTATTTTTGATCCCACATCTATTCTGTTGCTCAGGGCTTGTCTGGTATCTGTGGTACTATGCCTGAACTAATAAATCCTGTGGAATCTTATCTAAGATGAGGTCAGTGTTGGGTAAACCACGTCAGTAATTCAGAAATAACTGAGTTGCAGAGCTGGTTCCTGACTGTTGCAGCTTCTGGGTATTGCCAGTTGCTCTAAAAAGAAGAAATTTCGATGACTTGTCCACAAATATGGAATAAATTTAGGTGAAATTTCAATGACTGTCTGAGTGGATGTGTGGTCAAAAGAAGCTGTGATTTGACGGCAGCTAGAGTGGAAGACCCGCATCAGTATACCTAAGGTGCCAAATGGCTCCTGTGGTAGTGCTTGAAGCTTTGTCCCATGTCCCCAGTTACCTGCTAGTTCAGGTGTAAAGAACGGTGCCACTGGATCTGAAGGCGCCTGTGTGTGACCTGCTATGCAATCAAATGTGCAGTGAAGTAAACCTCTCTGTGGCAAAGAAAGGCTACGGTTTCTCTTCCTTAAAGAAAACTTTAACAGCCTGTTTGCTGTGCCAAATATCTTTCTTTACACCAGTTTTAACCAGTTACACCAGTTCACAGGTACCACTGCCGTTTGCTGTATCACCTTGATTTGTTCTTTACTCACCATTTGCTTTGCACTGAATGCAGCAGGATTCTGTAGCTAAGGTGCCATGGCTTGTCCCACAGCATAATTAAAGCATAATTAAAATTGTTCATGCAGTCTTTGCAATTAGAATTAAACTTGAAAGGAAAACTTTATAGTGTTACTTTTATTTTAAAGGCAACTTGCCTTTTTTTTTTTTTTTAATTCCCCTAACATGGGGGAGGGCATCATGGATAATTTCAAGATTAGCTCATGAAAGATCATCTTCTGGTGAAACTTCTGTAGAAGACAGATGCTGCGCTGGCATTTTTGTAATGGTAACCATTCTTTTTAGTTCCTGCTGAACTAACTTCTCAGCTTCCTGATGGTTCCTTTAATAGAGTTGCAACCTTCAGGTGGCTTAGTGGATGTTCATTACCAGTTTTCACATCTTGCCTACAAATGAGAATATCCCAAAATCAGCCTTTGTTTCTGGTTGTTTATTTTTCAGGCCTGTGTATTTTCAGTCACCTTTTGCCAGATGTAAGCTAATTTTTTTCTGCAAGACATTCTCCCCGCTAATGCTAGGGAGAAGTTCCTTTTGGAAGGCCAAGTGGTCTCAAACAGAACTCTGATGGAGTGAGATGCACTGGATTGGCACTTGTGCATCACACCATGTTAGAGTAGATGCAGCAGATAGAACGTTGTGGTTTTCCATCAGAAAGGCAGATCCAATATTCATAGGTCCAGAGATGTGAAGGCATAAGTCTAGGACCTCACATTTGATGGTATCTCACTGTGCAATCCTCACACTCCTCACACTTGATCATTAATTCCTTTAAATGTTTCTTGAGCTATTCTGTGGCATTATACAAGCAAGATTGCTTTCTTATGTCAAGAACTCATCACAAATAAACCTGTTGCCACCAAAACAGAAATTCTGAAGACCACTGTGAATAGTCTCAGTGAAGATGTATTCCACAGTTATAGGTTCTGTTCTGGCTTTGTAGTTCACCAGTGATAACTGGTCGACTGTAGATACGGAAACAGCAGCTCTGAGGGTATTTGTCAAAGTTTGCTATAGTTTGTGACATTTTTCTTCTGTTTCCCACTCCACCCTCACCCCCCCATCCCAAACACCATGTTTGGGATGAAATGCATAGTCTTCTGTATTGATTGTGATATTAAATTAGATGCTTGGGTGTAGATGACAGCAATTCTGTTATTTCCTTTCTGTCTCACAGTTTCCCAACTTGTCCGATTTTTAGTAACCCACCTCACGGAGAACCTGCTCAGGTTAAAGATAGACATTGAAGTCACTGAGAGCCTTAAAACCGTTACATTTTCTACAACTGCTGTTCCTGAAGCCATATGGGAAGGAAGGAAGACTGGTGACTGTCCTTTACACAGTGGTTCAAATTCAAATGGTGCTAGTATCCAAAGTGATTCAGGTCTATAACTGCCTTACTCTATTTTTTGTAAAGCAGTAAGTCTGACCGACTTTGTCTTCTTGGACAAGATTGGTGTTAATTCAAGGTACATCTGACTCCTCTTTTGTGAGCTGTTCGCCTTCATCCCTTGAGCCTTCCTCCAACTTGTGGGTTGCTGTATTTATCAGGTATTAATAGGTGAGACCACCTTTACTCATCTAGAAAATGAGTCAATCAAGCAAACAGACCCTTCTGCTGGCTAGAGCCTGAGCTTCCCTTCTGATACTTGATGTAAACCTTATACCATTGCAAGCCATGGAGTTCACTGAAGGAATTACCCATTCTTTAGAGAAGGAGAGATTCCTATTTGTTAAACTTTAATTTGCGATACATCTCTTGGCCAGGATGTGGTGCTAAAACCACATCTATCCTTTTTGTCATGCAATTAGCACCATGCAGCCACTTGCTCACTTCCCCCCCACCCCCAGTTAGGGTAGGGAGAAGAGGGAGAAAAAGAGGCAAAAAAACCCTCATGGGTCAGGATAAAGACAGTTTAATAGAACAGTAATGGGAGAGGAAAATAATAATGGTAAAAAACTATACAAAATAAAGCAATATAACACAGGTTGCTCTTGCTACCAGATGATTGGTTGCCAAGCCCATCCTAAGCAGCCATCACGGATTCCTGAGTCCCCAGCCAAACCCCATTTATATACTCAGCATGACATCTGTGGTATGGAATATTCCTTTGGCCAACTTGTCCTGTCTATGCTCCCTCTTAGCTTCTGTAGGAAGCAGAAGAAGTCCTTGACTAATGTAAACATTACTTAGCAACAGCTAAAACAACATGTGTTATCAACATTATTCTCATACTAAATCCACAACACAGCAGCTACTACAAAGAAAACTGGCTCTATCCCGGCTGAAACATGTAACTTTGTGTTCGTGCTGGTCTATGCCTGTCATTGCCCTGACAGAAAAGGAGGAAAGACAGAGGGTACGTGGTTTCTCTGGTATGTGCATTCAGTGGATTTTCTCTCATTAGTTGTTCACCAAGCTATGAAACAATCCTGTCGGTGTTCAACAGGTACATCCTCTTCTGGGTGTGGACCTCACTTAAGTAATATGGTTATGCAGAGATTATAATCTCGGGAAGAACTGAAGCTTCACATCAGCTTCCTTAGCCATTCAAAGGCTACGCAAAACATTGTGACCTGCCATAGGAGATCTGTACATCAAAGTGATGATGGACATCTCAACTATGATGTGTTAAAACCACAAGACAGCAGGTGCAAATCCAAGCCTCCTTTGCCAGGAAGTAGTTCTCCTTTGTGATGGGTTTCCAGACAACTCAACAGTTTGTTCTGCTCCAGGGCCTTGAATTTTTAGTGAGAGGACTGAGCAGAGCTTTGTGTCTCAACTTCTGATGGGCTGATCTTCTGAGTTAAGTACCTTTTAAGAAGTGGTAGAATAGTTCGTTTTACAATTATTTGCCCTGTCCAACTTCTTAACATCCCTGAAATCTGTCTTACTGCTTACAAGTAGAAAGAGCAGCTAACTAGCAGAAAGACAAGTTAGTATGTGTAGATCAGCTGGATGTCTTCTGCCTCTAAACCTGTTCACCTTCCTCTGTACTTGTGATCTCTCTTAGTCATTGTTTCTCCCTCTCTGCCCGTTTGATTTGCAGTGTTACTAGATTTACTCTTCTGTACGTACCCATGTGCTGAGCTTGAGGAAGGCTCAAATACAAATGTTCCCATAGGCTCTTTGTTTTTGAGCAATATCATGTGCACATTTACAGTACTGGTGGCATATTAACTGCAGACATCGGTCGTTTGGAATTCATTAGTAATGAGTAAATAATAAACTCACAGGTATTCAGTGAAATGAGGATGTTCCTAACTTCATGAAATCTCCCAAAAGAGTTTTCTTTAAACACAATTTTAGCTTGTATTTTGGGACAGAACTAACTCAAACAAGTGATGTCATGTTTTAAGAGGAAAAAGTAAAGCTGAGAAACTTTTCAGTTTTCTGATGCAGAAAGGAGAGTGTATTATACCTGATACTTGGATTGGGAAGGTTCAAGTACAAATATTTAAGGGGATGTGGTGGTTCCCTAAAGATCTTGTAAAAGGAGTGATCTGTCTTGGTATTTTTATGACTGAATGAATATTGTCATCACAAGTTTTTGGCTTCTCAGGGGATGATACGTCCTTGACTACAGCAGTTTTGTGTATATCAACTTACCAACACTGTAAATAATGTTCTTATGCAGGCTTAGTCTTCTACCAAAAGCTGTTTAAGGCTGCTCTTTCCTAGGGTTGGAAAACTATAGCTAAATAATTTGATAAAAGTATATCCATCCTGACAATTCATAAAATTACCAGTGCATTGTTCTACTGATTTTAAAAAGTAAGCTGTGATTGTCCTGTTACATTTTGAGAAAACTGAATAATTGACTACTTGAGACTTTTTTTTTTTGGTGGTACATTTGTAAATAGATTTGTTTTTCAAAGCAGCAAACATGACGTTTTAATGGTATGGTGTTAATGAAGTAGTGCTACTATCACTGGTGATACGGGACTCTACCAAAATTTGCATGATTGTGTGACTTATGTGGACCACTGAGGTGATTGGAAGGGGGCCTTCTTTTTCAATAAAAATCAAATGCATAAATAGTTTGTAAATATGGCAGGAGGAGTGAAAGCTGTGTCGGATCTCAGCTGTAGACTCTCAGCTTAGGACATCTTTGCCAGTTTGGAGAGTTTTCCTGCTTGACTTGTCACTGACTTCTCCCCACTTACACACTGTCAAGGCTTTCAGGGGGGACTAGGAACTAAAATCTCAAATGGGTTAACACACCCAGAAGTGGGACTGACCAGAGACTGGTTTGCAATTGAGTGTTATTCTTCACCATAGGTTCTTGATGAATTCGTGTAGTCATTGCATTATGTCTTTTTATCCTCCTGGTGGCAGCAAATACTAAGAGAAAAGAGCTAATCTAGTGCAGATGATCTGTATTTTAATTAAAGTTGAAAAGAAAATGCTCATATTTATATTTTTAGCTTTTGTTTCCAGCGGGGCAGGTCCAAAACAGAAGGTCAGCTTGTGCTGCAAAACTTCTTCATCTGTGACTTTAGTTTGTATGAACTGCTAAGAGCTGTTTAGTTGGGGGAAATAAATCCTCTTCTCCTCCCCACCCTCGCACCAGCAAGTAAAGGTAGCATTAGTGAAGATCCTCAACTGTTGAGAAGACTTACATGGCAGGGTTAAAGTTTCAGTTGTCCAAAATGTTGTCCAGAAACTATTCTAGTTGATGAATTTTGGGCATTTTTTGTTAACCACAGCATGGGTACCAGGACTCTGTTGTTCTAGGCACTGCATTACCATAGTCTTTTTGCATACAAATTCAGGGTCTGATGGGTGCCAGTTGGAAGCAGAGAGATGATACCAGCCTGAATGATCGATAGTGGCATCACTGTTGTCAAGTTTGTAGTGTCTGGCCAGGAATCCAGTGAAACCTATCAACACAAGGCAAAGAAAGAAATACCAAATGTTAGTAATAAGGTATTGATAACCCAAGAATTGAGAAGAAAAATCACTAATACAGTAGAAAGTTGGCTGCAGATTTAATACTGCGCTAATTAAAGAAGGGAGATAGAACTACTTTTTAATATCTGAAAGCCTTTTCCAAAGTAGCGTCACTTGGCTTGATCATAGGCAGTCAAATTTCTTACCTTGATTTCATTTGTTCATATGTGAGCAACCAGTTATTTCAGGGTAGTATTGCTGATTTGCAAACCAGCACAGGGATGGATTCACTTCATGAATTCACTTCACTTCACTTCCATGACCTCAGAATCACACATCAGTTTCTTGTGATCTTCTTCCTCCCTGCCTGAAGTTGTCTGTTGTTTGTTCTGTCTGTCTTCTGTGTTTCATTGGCATACTGTGAAGATCTCATCATATAACAAACTATTAAAACTGAAGCCAGTACTGTTGAAGTTCATAAAATACCAGGAAGGATGAAATTATAGGAAAGCAAACCGCAGTTCATATGGAAAACAGGTAAATACAGTCTGTGCACAGTTTTTGTAGGACTACTTCTGGTATCTGGGCCTAATTTGTTTAAAACTACTTCAGGTGCCCTCACTCGGGTAAGGGTGAAAATACAGTTGATGTCTGCACTGTGTTCCAGTTAGAAGGCTCAAGAGGTGGAAAATGAGTAAGAAATACTTATATGAGGCTATTTCCTGTATCTCAGAAGTGGGCTAAAAGGCCGGCTTAATGGCCCTACCCTCCTGAGCTGCTTAGGATAAAATGCATTTTAAAAGTAATAAAAATTGAAGGGATAAACTGTTGAGCCTCTAGACATCTGCTCATTTGCCTTTGAGTCTTTATTTTAGTTGTTTGAAGTCTTTTTTCAGATAAATTTGAGAGCTCAATATAGAAAACACTGATGAACTAGTTAAAGGACCAGGATAAATTGTTATTGTACGAGAATCAAGAAGAAGATTTTTCACTTCTTATTCTGTAAATAGCGTTAAAATGCTAGTATGAAAAAGAACTGTATGTTCTGCATATTCATACTGGTCTTACAAAGAGCATGCATCAAACCCAACCTAACTAAAACAAAGAACATTCTTTCTAATATGAGATAACTTGTGTATGAGCTCAGGCTGATGCATCCTGAAGAGCACAGGCTGATGTGTGCAGCTTTTCATTGCGAGTCATGTGAGTTTAATATCTAAACCAGCAATTCTCCAGAAAATCACAGTGCTAGATCTTAAAACTACAGTGTTGTTCAAAAGTTGGCATATCTCCTTTTCTTTTTCATAATACTTACTTTGCCTCCTTGCCACTGTCTCATCCAAGGAAATTTTGAAGCTCAGTAAGCCTTGTTTTATGCTGTTAAATGTGGTATATTTATGAACTTCCATTCCCCAAATTACTACTTGTATTGTAAGTGTTAATGATGGGATTGCCCTTTCATGTAAATATAAATATAGTACAGTCTACTGACCTTCACTGCTGAAAAAGCACTATTTGATGTGGTGTGGTTATGGAACAGAGTACATATAAAGTCCTCTTTCCTTCCTCATAACTGAGATGGATATTCTTTTCCTTTGTTCATCCTGTTAATTACACAGCGCAAAGCAAGCTTGTGGGAAGAGAACTCACATTAGAGTGTAGTTGGAAGCGGGCAAACTGTTGTGTACATACGGGTTTGTGTATTTTATGGTCAGAGCATCACTTTTATTCTACAACCCAATGTATTGCAAAAGCCAAGCCACCTTTAAAGGAATGCAAGACTACAGCTCTTTTTTTCTGCATAATCAAGAAGGGGGGAATTGTTTATTTGGGATTTTTTTTCCTTTGTGCATGTTGTTTGTTTTGCTGAGAGTTTTGAAAAGGTCTTGCCTGCAGGGCAACCTAAATTTGCATTCAAGAACAGATCTGGTAATAGAAAATGCCCTGTGCAAGGACTATCTGACATGCTGTGTCCTAGACTAAAAATTCAGAGGGAAAATGGACAAGATGAAGGAATTCGGAAAAGTAATTAGCTCTTGAATTTTGGGAGAATTGACTTCATGAACTTGGTACCTACACTGTAATATGTTATTTCTTGTGAAGAAGAGGCTACTGCTTTGTAGAGAAGGGGAAGGGGTACACTTTGTGAGTATTGTGGATTCATTAAAACTACGCCACCACCCCACACGTTTATCCAATAGTGGGGCTTTAAACACATGGTTAGTGTTGCATGCAGAATTGAAAGGTGCAGAAAATAAGATGTAATTGTTGCAGTCATTTATAGGCACTTGTCTCTGTGTAGTCTTGGGAAACCATATGGTTTCTGCAGACAATTGATGGGCATTAGCCCTCCAGTCTTTTGTATGGAATGACAAGAGTTCTGTTGACTAGCTTACATCAAAGTGTGACTTTATTGCCCTTTGATACTTTTCTATTTAAGGCTGTGCAACGTACGTAACCGCTAGTTGATGGATGACACTAATTCACAGTATTTGTAACACAGATCATGTAAAAAATAATTCCCAAGTTCAGTAGGTGTCTAGTACACAAAAAGTAACTGCTGAAGAAACAGGCTAGTTGCTACATCTGTTACTTCTTTTGCATTTAAAACTTTGTGGTTTTCAAACCACAATGTTTCAGTGGTATTGTCAAGATTCAAAGACTAATACTGTTTATGGGTGGAGTCAAAAAGGTTTCTGTACAAAATGTTGGCAACTGAGGCTGGCAAGATTTACTTTCCAGACTTAGTAAGCAAATCCATATTAATTGGCATATGGTATTATGTCTTCCATCACTTACATAGGACACGTTACCAAAGAGTGAAGGGCAAATCCAGTGATTCCTTGCTTCATTACTGTATATTAAAAGGAATATGGGCACTTTTTACTTTATGGAATCTAGCTATGTCCAAAAATAACAGTTTGATCCTGTTATCCTTTTCTTTACTGTGTTGCATTGAGAGGGAATCTGTTCAACTTCCTTCTGCTGTTCAGCTACAGAGAGTTTTGTGGAACAAAGATTCTTCTAAACTACATGTTCTTGCAGTGTGTCCTTCACTGAGTAGAAGATGCTTATATATAGCCATTTGACAGCATTTATAGTGTGCCTAAAGTTTTGTATCACTCACTTAGGCTTTTCCTTTGGAGAGAATGATTTTATGAGTAAGTAAACAAAGATTTTATGTCTATTTTGAAATCTTTTTGCAAACACATGGGCTTTTGTGTCCTTAAAGTTCTTTGAAGTGTAAGTCAGGACCTTAGTGCAAGAAATGAAAATATTTTTATTAGCTGGGAGTGGTCTCAATTCAGAATTGGAGTAGTGGTTTTTGCCTATGATACTGATAAATTCTGTTTGTTTATGCATAAAAGATATATATGTGTATGCATATTGGATGTAGTAGATTAATTTCTGTTTAAAAATGTAACCAAATCCTTAAAAGGCCATCTATCTGCATCATTTATAAAGGACAAAAAAATACAGAGTAATATTAAGAAATCTGGTTTAGGTTATCTGTGTCACAGTCACTGAGCTCATGTCCTTTCCCCTTCCTTTTTGTTAATCATTCCCTCATGAGCTCCAGTCATCCATTTGGTTCCAGGAGGGATGGGTCATTTCTCCCTGAGTTTAAATGCTGGAGCTGTAAACTGCGATTCTTTTAACATGTCTGCCTTGTGTCTAGATTTTTGAGACTTTGTTCCTAGTAGAAGAAAGGGAAAGAAGATTATTAACCCCTGATTGAAGAGCCTTTCTAAGGCACAGCATTATCTGTTAAAAAGAAAAAAAAAAAAAAAAACCACCTTGTAGAATGTCTTTTTAAAACCGTGGCCATACCTGCAAGTCTGCTTGTCTCTTTTCTGGATTGGAGACATCAGAACAGCTTCCATTCACAGCCCTCTTCCTCCATGTCAGTCTGTTGGGTCTTTTTACAATCAACATGCATCATCCTGGTTTCTTTTTTTTTCATGTTATTTTGTTTTTCTTGAAGAGGAGCTCCTCAGCTCCAGGCTGTGCGTTCTAATTTTTTTCAGAACAGAGCCTTTCGCAAATCCATGTTGTGCTTTGCTGGAGGTAGAGCAGGGCTTAATGAACTCTGTGGCTTCCTTAGCACTCCTTCACCTGTGTTTGAATATTTGTGTTTAGTAAGCCACTACTGGTCTCGTGAACAGACTGCAGCATGAGAGCATAAGAGGCTGTAAGCTAGATCAGTAGAATCCACTACACAGGATGATTTCAGTAATCCATCTAAATTTACAGAAGCTTTACCTTTTAGGGGATTATATGCGCTGTTCCTAAAAATGTGGTGTTTTGGTGTTTTTCAGTTATGACAGTACTACAGCAGTCAGTCTGGTTGCATTTCTCATTAGTGTTGAGTCATGTACTTTAATAATAGCTTTTTGTTTAGCATTTCCTAGGATTTTGCACTTTCTAAAGAAAGCGTGAGGGAGGTGAATTAATTTTTAATTTGATTATGTGGCTATAAATCTCATATAAATTTGCTAAATAAGCTGTACGTGTTACGAAAGTGCTGTATTTTTATTATGTAATCATGAAGTTGCTATTAGTGCTTGTTATAAAAAGGTATTTTTAAAGAGTTGGTGTCTGTAGAATGTACATTCAAATAAATACATGAAAAGCACTGGAGGTGAGGTTCGGCAAAATGTGAAACTCGATGAAAAAGTGGTACCATTTTAATTTTTCTAGGTAAATTTTTCACAAAATGCCTCCCTTTTTTCCTTTTTTTCCTTTTTTTTGACACCTCCACTCTCTTCCCCTCTCCCCAATATTATAACACATGCATTTCAACTTTTTTTGGATCCTTATAATTTGTGAACACTTGCACAATTCACACTTCCCACACTTGTCAATCTTCAGCAAAAACGCCTTCATAAGGTAGATATTATACAATTTAAAACATAAAATCCCCTTTACAATTATTTGTTATAGCTGTCTTCAGCTTCATCTGGGTAGAGCAGTGAAATATTTCCCGCTTAATGATTTCTCGATGTGGGGCTGCAGCAGTAACAAAATCCCTGACACCAGGTTTAGCATGGATGGCTGGGACTGGGGAAGGTGGGGAAGAGGAAGATGTCCAAGGAGCACCAGGGCTTATAGGAGATGGCAGTGTTTCTTTGGTTGGTTGATTGGGTGGTTCTTTTTTTGGTCCTGAAGGACCCAGCATTCACAGTAAACAAAATGATGATAGAGGAAACAGTCAACTGAGAGCAATGTAGGTAATATTAAAACCAGAAAAAAGACAGTCTTGCCTTTTTCCCAGGGTTTTGCTAAGTATGTGCTTTGTTCCTGTTTCTTCGCATAATAAGAAGGAGGTGAACCGTATCCAGAAAAGTCTTTTCTGCCTAAAAATGATTTTTTAAAAATTCTGGTTGGCAGCCCTTGAATTCACTGTAGTTGATAGAAAACATCTTCACTGGTGTTGGTAAAGTGAGCTATTTTTCTGCTACAGCCTGGGCCTTTTTCTTGTGCTCGCTAGAAATGTGACACTCATTCTAATGACGTGACTAAGTGAACTAATCTCTTTAATCAACTAGTCAGATGAAATCCTGCCTACTTAGGACCTTTGGGAGAATAGTATGTGCTGCAGCCTGTTTGTGAACGTGCAAAAAGATGCGATTTATAATGCTTTTCTTCATTAAAATCCATGCCAGCGAATGCAGATGGTGTTACCCAACTTCTTCCTCCTGTCATACGCAGCTGAGCAGGGTGTGTTTTTAGTAACAGGGGTAGTGTTTTAACCAGCACTGTGGGAATTCAGACTGTAGATCAGTTTTCCTTCCAGACTTAATGACAGTTAAATGCACTTTCCTGAAATCTTAGTGGTGTCTTATCACAGCTGCAGGGTGTTGTGCCTTTTTTTCTTTTTTTGTACACCCCCTTCTTTTAAATATACTCCCATACCGTCTTAGCTCCCTATCTCCACTAATACAGCCCACCGCAGGTATATAAAAAGGGATTTCCAGAACCAGGTTTCGTTTGTGTCTCTAGGATCTTCTGTCATTCACTGCTGCAAGAGAACTGGCATGATGATTCTTAGTGAGCTTAAAGGCGGTCTTGCAGCTGAAGGAGAAGTAGGTCTATCGTAAGAATAGCTTAAACATTGCAAGAAGGCCCTGAAATCATTTTATGTTCTGGAGTGCCCAGCACCAGTGATGCAAAACTGGAGGCTTAAGGATTGCAACAGCCTTGGCGGGAATAGTATGTATGGGTAGGTATTAAGAGGGTTTATAAAAGGTTATGGGAGACCTAGGCAGCCCATCAAACAGCAGTGACTGAGGACTGCTGAGAACCCCCCCATGAAAATAGTGCCTCAGACAGCTTTCTTAACTGCTTTACCTTCTACCCCAATTTTCCTGAGAGAGTTCAAGATGGGATGTTAGCAGCGAAGTTATTCCCATGCTTTGGTAATTAATAACTCTTGACTGTATTTAAGTGCCTGGGGGAGAAAAAACCCCCAACAATAAAAAACAGGCAAAAAAAAAAAACCCAACCCACCCCACCAAAAAAGCCTGCACTAAGTCATCTGTATGAGGATTTCATAAATGTTTTTTGTGAGGCGCCTCACTGTCAGGAGGGCTGGGCATCGAAATTGCCTCTAAGAAAGGCAGTGGCTGGAGACTGTCTGTTGCCTGTGCTAAGCCATGTACCAGCTAGAAAACTGGCTTACATTGTACTACATGACATATACCATCGTTTGGGAATACTGGTCTGTAATTAAGCTTTAGTGTTTTACTGAAACAAAGACTTTCTGGCCACTCAAGAATATTTCAGTTCTGCCACAAATCAGTATTGTAACTTAATGAATGCCTTTTCATTTGCAGACTATGTGAAATTGGGGTGGTAGCCTTCCATGAATTACATGAGAAGGATATTATTGGCACCATTACTGAATTCAAGTTTTGAAAATGAGCCTAGGAGCCATGTCCAGTTAGCAGCATGGTGGCAAATTTTCTGTTTATGAGGGATGCTTAGAGTCATAGAATAGTTTGGGTTGGAAGGGACCTTTAAAGGTCATCTAGTCCAACCTCCCTGCAGTAAGCAGGGACATCTTCAACTAGATCAGGTCTCTCAGAGCCCTGTCCAACCTGACCTTGAATGTTTCCAGGGATGGGGCATCTACCACCTCTCCGGGCAACCTGTGCCAGTGTTTCACCACCCTTGTTGTGAAAAAATTCTTCTGTCTAGTCTAAATCTGCTCTCTTTTAGTTTCAAACCGATACCCCTTGTCCTGTTGTAACAGGCCCTACTAAAAAGTTTATCCTCATCTTTCTTGTAGGCCCCCTTTAAGTACTGGAAGGTTGCTATAAGGTCTCCCCGGAGTCTTCTCTTTTTCAGGCTAAACAACTCCAACTCCATCAGCCTTTCTTCATAGGAGAGGTTCTCTAGCCCTCTGATCCTTTTTGTAGCCCTCCTCTCCTGTGTTTCCTGTGCTGAGAACTTCAGAACTGGATGCAGTATTCCGTGTGGAGTCTCATGAGGGTAGAGGGGCAGAATCACCACCCTCGACCTGCTGGCCATGCAGGTTGGTAGTTCCCTTTCTATCCTTTTTTAAAATGGCTGCAATGTTTCCCTTTTTCCAGTCACTGAGGACTTCACCTGACTGCCGTGACTTTCAGATACCATGGAGAGTGGTTTGGAAACTACATCAGCCAACTCCCTCAGGACTCTGGGGTGCATCTCATCAGGTCCCGTAGACGTCTGTATATTCAGGATCCTCAGGTGGTCACAAACCTGATCTTCTCTTACGGTGGGAGAGACTTTGCCCCCCCAGGCCCCATCTTGCAGTCCGTCCACTCGAGAGGTGTGGGGAGAGAGGTTGTCAGTGAAGACTGAGGCAAAAACGTTGTGTACCTCAGCCTTCTCATTGGTTGTTACCAGTTTGCCACTCTGCTTTTCACATACTAATCTTTTGCCATATTTTGAAAAAGTCACTGGAAATCTCTCATGGAAATAGAATAAAAATTAATATTATAATAGCAGAGGTTTGCTTTTTGGGGAAATACTGTGTGTTTGCCAGGCCCTGTGTGAATATGTAATGTGTCAAGTGCTATGTTTTTGTCAGTTTTTAAATGTATGGTATAGGTTGTCACTAGTACGCCTTTTCAATAGGGAAGAAAGTTATCTATGGTGTACATTTCTACTTTGAAAGGTCCATCTTCTTAGTCTTACAGAGTGTCACTTAAAAAAGTAATAATTTATATAAAGAAGGAATAATTTCAAGCTTTATGGTCATAGTTTGCAAGGGAGAAGTTGCTAATAGTCATCCAAGTTAATAGCTGGGGTTAATGTGTATTTTTTTAATGAGACAGATTTATTTTCATCAGAGCCAAAGTTCTTCCTTGCTTAGCCTGTGAATTCCATAAGGGAATAGTAAGGAGTTAAGAAGGAAACATGATGAAATGTTGGTCTTTGCATCCAAAAGAGGATTTAAGTCATGAACTCCTGAACTTGTGATCCTCAATTACTTATCCTGGGTGCGGGAAATCTGTTCTACTTTAATGTTTTTATTAATGTGACTTGGAATGAACTCAAGCATTCTTTTCTCTTAAAACTTGTTTAAAGAAAATAACTCTGGATTAAAAAATACTAGATCTTTTAATTTTTAATCTGCTTTTTTTTAATGTAGTCAGTTTCTAACAAAAAAAAAAGGTTCTTAGAGAGGATTGGTTGTTGTTTTACAGAATACGATGGACCTCAACAGTAGTACACTGAGAACTGGTGGCCAAGTATATTAGAATGTAACCTAATAAATATTTAAGCCACCTGTTATACCTTGCTTCTCCTTAGAACACCTGGAAGGCTCAGTGCAAGGGTTGGCCAGTGGTTGCATTAACGTATCCTCTGCAGTTACAGCAAACCATCCAAACACACCAGAAATTTTTAACATATTTCCTACAAAAAGTAGGTTTTTCCTTTATTTCATTTTGATGTACCTTCTCTTTTACCAAAAAACATGGAAAAATCAGGATCATGTTTTGTGTTCCTAGATGTCTTTCTTCTGTTTCTGAACACCAGGGCTGTTCTCATATATTGTGCCATGCTCACCTCTATTGTTTGAAACACAGGAAATTTCTGTGAAGTAAAGAGGTGAAGTGTAGGAGAAGCAGGGCAGATATGTTCATGCAGCTGCAAATTAGTCCCCACTTAACTCATTTTTAGGTCTCAGGGTTCAGTGCTTCTTTAGTAAAATGTGAACTCACGTGGATGAAAGGAGGCAAATGGAAATGAGTGCTAGAGCAATATACTTAAGTGTCATTGAAAGTTAACTCCTGACCTAGCAATGCACCCATTTTTAAAATCTTGTTTTTCAAATGATAAGCTGTTGTAAAAGCCAAATATATTTTTGGTGTGCTGTGGCTCAAGGTCTGCTTTAAGTTAAGGTTACTTAACTTGTCATTCTGAATGCTTGTGTAATGTTACATTAAATATTTTAGAATTCACAAAGCATCACGGGCACTTGCTTTACAGAGCTGTGGAAATATCTGTAGGAAAATAAGTGAAAAGAGAAGGGGAAACAGAATTGTCAGATCCTGGGATCTGACCTGACGTGACCGATCGGTAGTGCTACGGTATCGATTAGGTTGCAGTTAGGGTTTGCAAGGCAGACTATTGGATTTATTTTGTGGACTGGGAATCTCAAAGTTTTGTGTCTAGGATATCAAAGAACTCCTGGGTTTGGATTCTTTGTTTCATAATATTAATGCAGTAGATTTGCATGTATTTTAGCAAACATCCCTGGTCTGAAAGCTATTTTTGTCAAATGTTGGAAATGTGTTTTAACAATTCCCAAAGATTGCTTTAGAAGAAGTTTATATAGGCTGTCATAACTCACATGTCAGTTAACAACTTAACATCCTTGAAGTCTTTCTTTAATAATTTTTGCATGAAGAACTTAACTTTCATGAGCAGAAATAAGTAACATTGTTCTCATCTGAAAAGTCAAATGAACATAAGCATGAGAAACAGCTCCCTGAGAGGCAGCACGTCTCTACCAGAAAAATGCCAGTATGCTGCTGTGAATACTCAGGGCAGTGATAAGCTCTTCCTAACTCATTTTCACATTTGTAAATTGAAGTTAATGACACTTTCTCACTTTTTCTGAAGTGGAAGTGAAGTGTTAGGTCATTCATAACTGTTAATGTTGCGAGCACAGAACAGATGCTCACTTAAAATACCTAAAAACTGTTCTTTATGTTTTCCTGGTTGATCTCTGTAAGGGCACCTGTTTTATTTACTGGGATAAGCAGGCTGTGGCCTGCAGGCCTGCTGCTGAATCCACTCTTGGCTGCCCTTTGAATAGGAAGCTCCTTACAAGCTCTCTAAATTGCTCCGATTTTGGCAGTCTGTTCCTCAGGCATCGTCTTTTGTGGGGGATCATTGGCATGAGCCAGGGCTGACTTAGGACGAGCTTTTCTCTGACTTCACACACCACTGTGTGCACAGATTTCACGAGTGAAAGGTGGTGAACATACACAGTAACCCTAGTTACACAGTCAGGGAAGATGTTATATGATCTTCCTGGCTGGAAGGCTGGGATACCATGCTAGGAACCATTTAAACAATGCTTTGAAGGCTGAATTGTAGTTCGGAGGTTTCTTAGAGCACACACCACCGCCATGTATGTGGATTTCACAATACTGATAAATGAATGTGCGTAACACCTAACCAAGGTGAAATTTTAGTAGCATAGGCACCTGGAAACTGAGTGTCTCAGCCTTTAAAAAAAAACCCTATTCTCTAATTATCAACTGCTTGTTGTTTATCTGGGGTTTGGGGTTTTTTTCTGGAGTGGTGGGGTGGGTGTATTTGTCTAGCTTAGAGCACCTAACACTTCTTTCCATGTTTTCTGGTAGGCGCTTTGAATTTACACTTCATGTATTGAGCGCATGATACCAGTATATTAATGGCGTGGTTGCAAAGTCCAGCATCTGGAAAGCAAAAAAAAAGGGGTGACAGGAGTGCTTGGTTTAAACTATTTGCTTAAATTCACAGTGAAGTCCTGTGAAATTAGAAGAGAGAATGTTTTTTATGCTCTGTTTTGTTTTTAAGAAATGTTCAATTGCTTTAACAACTTTCGCAGTTCATGAACTCATTCACTACAGCTTTGCAAGAGAGGAGTCAAGAGTCCTAGAAACAAGTATCCCTTGCAGTATAACACTTGTTCATTCCCAGAGGAAGTCAGTCTTGTGCTTAGCATGAGGAAGGAACCCTGCTGGGAAAAACAGTGCGTTTTCATTTAATTGGAGGTTGCATCATAAAACAGATTCGTGAGGGATGATGGTACAAAGGGAATTAAAGTCACACAGGTATCCTTAGTGTAGGAGATTGCTTAGCTTCTGCATCTTACTACTTCTTGTGTGTGGCTTGCTGAATGTTTTCTTGTTTATGGTGTTCCTATGTTTGTTTTTAAAATAAGCTTGTGAGACATGCTAGATTATCTTACATCAGCTTGACATGAGCCATCGGAAAGATTCTGGATCTACCATGCATCCTATGCTCACTTACATCCTAAATGGATGGGAGAGGTGGCATGTTCTCCTCCCTGTAGATCAGCACTTGGGGGTGCAGAGAAGGTATTTCATGTTAGCTATAGAGGAGTACCAAGTTGCAGCAGTCTGTGCGTCTGCTAAAGTAAATGGCAATGAGCATAGGCATTTCCACATGATTCCTCCATTGTCACGTCTTCCTCTGCTCCTTTTCCAGTTTAACCATGTTTCAGTTCGATTTCTTTCCCATCCTGATCTGAAGGGCAGTTGTGTCAGTGTGACCAAAATGCATTCTGTTTCCACTCCTCTAACCTTCTCCACCATTACAGTATCTGGACACCAAAAATTAGTTTATTCTCACAGGGCCTCTTTGAGATAATGTTCAGTGCTTATCAAGATACTCCTCAGTCTCAGGTCCCTAGTTTGTCAGATTAACTTCTGCTCACATTTTCAGTCTTGGTCTCCTTCCAGAAATAGTTTGTCTTTTCCTTTGATGGAGTTCTCAGATGACAGACATCATACCTACCCAGTCTGTCTTACACAGTTACCAGTGCTAGGTTCCCTCTACCCTCTTCAATCTCTGAAATCCCAGTAAATTCTCTTTTAGCAGACGCTGACCCCGTTCTGCATTTTGACAATGCCACTTCAGACTCCGTGATGCTTGAACTTTGCGTGGGAGACATTGGCAGCATATCTCTGTTGTAGACTTTCCTGGTCCCAAATCAAGGGCAACTGTAGTTTTGGCAGTAAAGAATGTGGGTTGAAGCTTTCCAGCTAGGGAAAGCAAGCATGTACCAAGCAGGTGCAACATTCTTCTCCTCCTTGACTCCGCTTCAAAGAGAAAAGGCCTGGAAAATTGACTAATTTTGGCAGATTTTCACCTGGATAGCAGATGGGTCCCATTATCTTAAAGTTTACATTGCCCTGCAGACTTCCAAATCATGATTCAAAGCATATGGATGCTCGGACTTGGTTATGTGATGTTTGTGAGCTTTTTGTTTGTTTTTAGGAAGATGTCATCAGAATGTATTAAACCAGGCAAAGCAATATATTTTCCTTTTTGTTCGCAGAAAAGACCTTTTTTGGCTAAATTTTCCAAAAAGTTCAGTGTGACATGACTCCCAGCACGGAAAATTTCTACATAGCAGCTAACAATTGCCAAAGTCACAAGCAGTTGAAAGCAGGGTCTTATAATGGAAGTTCTCAGACTTGCTAATTAATAGGCAAGCTTGGAAGCACTGTTGGTGATCCATCTAGGCACCTTTTTCTTTGAGGTGCCCAGGTGTTTTCTGACCCAAAGGCTAGATTTTACTCTGAACCTATACGACTCCAGAGAACAAACTATCTCTGCTGATGAAGTAGACTTTCTTCTGTATAGGAAGAAAGGTATAAGAAACTCTTAGAATGCAGCTACTGCACCTTTGACTCTAAATATGAAACTAATGTCTCTATCTGCCTGTCAGAATTCAAGGCTGCAAATAAATTAATCCAAGTTTACACTATTAACAAGTTGAAAAAAAGAAAGGAGTTTGCATTTAGTATAGATTCAGCATCAATTAATGCACTGGTAGAGAAAGCTGCAGTGAAGTAAGCAATATCCCCTCTCTCCTCTGGAGTGCACACTGCCATCTTACAGTTAACTATAAAAGGATGATTCCTGTGGAAATGTTGCCAGCCGCTTTCTTGTTGTGGAAGTGTTCAGTTTTGTAAACATACACTTCCTCCTATGAACTAACTTTTTTGTAGTCAATTAAAAGGTAGTTATTTAAACCAGTGTTTACTGTCTTCTTTGATTTTGGTCGAGTATACCTCTCTTCTGTAGTTTGTCAGGCTGATATACCTTGTATTTAAGAGTGATGAGATGTACATAGTGTTGATTTATTTATTTTTAATGAGGGCACAAATACAGTTAAGTTTTTTAATCAAACACAAACACATGAATAGAACAGTAAGTGCTTTTCTATAAAACCTAGGTAGTTAGTCATTCATGATAGTCACTGAATTACACAGTTATGTTGCTTATGTAGCAATATGGAGTGTTTAATGCATTTGTCCATATATTTTTTTTTAAAAACCTCAACATTGGTAAGGTTTTGTTGATAGACTAACAACTGTAAAAAGTTTAGGAGTTACTTTAAAATGTCTACTATCAGGCGGTCCACTGAAATTTTCAAATTGTTTTTTATAGTTTGGTGATGGATGTGTTTCATGCAGCACTGTTAGGAAGTCTGGATTAAAAAGGAGAGACTGTATTTGGGTTGAGATGTCAGCTGTAACTTCTCAACGGTGCTGGCAGCCTGCATATCCTCCGTAGTCTAGGAACTACAGTCTGAGCTGTTTTAAGCCAGGAAAGTCAATGGATAACCAAGTACACAACTTCCTGCCTGCAGGGAAATTTGGTCTTGGAAAATTTCAGGTGTTTGTCATTATTTAAAATAATCATCATCATAATAAACTTGAATCTGAGCTTGCATCCATCAAAGCAAAAGGAAGATCAGGTTTGCTGTTGTAGCAATGCAGATTAGGCTTATGATGATGGGCTGTCTTGATTGACTGTTGAAAAGTTCCATTTTGTTGACATATTTCATATACTGTTGTGAGATTCAGAGTATACGATGCGAAGACATTTGATTTGCCATGGTTGCACTTGGGGTAAAGTAAGGTGTACCTTAAAATGATAAAAATACAGGCCTAGAGAAGACCTTACAGATAAATGTTTCCCTGATAAAGAGATATATTTAAGCTCTACCTGGCAGACGTATACAACTTCTTATTGAAAATTCTCCAGTATTAAAGATTTTGTGATCTCTTGAATTAACCTGTTGCAGTGCTTATTTGATTCTTGTAATTAAGCCTTTTCCTGGTATCAAGCTGAACTCTCGCTACAAATTAAGCTGAGTGTTTCCTGTTCTCTCTGACTGAGCTGATCAGTATCTTCTTTGCAATAGTCTCCTGCATCTTAAAAAGTATTTCATGTTACTTTCAGGTTAATCTCTTCTATGTTAAACACAATTCTTTCCGTCTTTCTTCACAGGTAAGGTTTCTTATACGTCCTGCAGTTTTTGGACACTACTCCGGTATTGATTTGAGAAAATCCCATCAGTTCTTGTTAGTGATTCCTCTAAAGTGTATTAAAAGAATCTGGCCTCACCCTAATACTTGAATTTTCTCCTTTCTGTTGAAAATCTCTATACAACAATCAGGTTTAAGACATTGTAGTAACACGTGGGGTAGTGACCAATGAATAAGTAACACAACCACTTCCCTAGATCTTCCAAATGCTATGCAAACAGTGGTTTGACCTCTTGACATTGTGGCTCTTAATTTTTGACTTACATGTTAGAGAAATTGTAAGTGGGCTGGTCACAAGTAAATGCAGGATAGAAACTGAAAGCTTCTTATCCACCTGAAGAGTGTCGATTGAAATGGCCTTCCAGTTCACTGTGAGCTTGAATTACTTTACATTATTAAGTTCGCAGAAACACTTTATGATGGGTTAGGAAACTTCTAGGAGGAAAAACCCCATGTATCTGTAATATGGATCCTTGTCTGTGTTGACATCTCCAATGAATTTTGAATGGCAGCAAGACTTTGATTTGTTTACTTTGTATTCTTTGTGTTTATCTGATACTAATTCAGTCTCAGTCTTCAGTATTCCTGACTGTGGGGGGGATCAGGGGGAACTTGTCTTTCCTTTTTTTTAATTACACTTAGTGCATAATCGGGAGTTCAGTCATGTAATTTTCTCTTCTAAAGAAGTATTCATGATTATGCAGAAGATTCGGTTAGAGACAAAATGCAAATGTCCAATATGCTGCTGTTTGTGGTTTACTGCCTTACTCTAAGTATCCAGCTGGTGTGTGCTGCTTGCAACTTCACTAACACATTTCCTGCCGTTGCAGGAACCTCAGCCACTGGCAATGCCCTTGACCTTGCCATTCTTCCTGGAACAATTTAGAGTTAATGCCTTTTGCTCTTTTCTGACATACTTAAGTAGATCAGCATGTCATGTTTATGGCCTGTGGAGCAGAGCAAGCACTGGTAGCGTACTCTGGACTCTACTGAACCAGGTGCCTATTGATTGTCTGTGAATCCATGAGCTGGTAACTTCGTTCATGCCTGGCAGTTCTCTGCTTCTTGAGACAGTGTCAGATTCTGGCTAACCTTCCATTTTGAATTGTCCCTGCAGGTGGTTTTATCTGGAATTTTGTTTTCTTTTGAGGCTGTTCCTTTTTTTTTTCCCCCTAGGGGACACATTTCTTCATCTACTCTGTGTCCATGTCTTGAAAATTTACCTATTCAGAACATTTTTGATATACCACTGATTCATGCCAGTGCAAAAAAAAAAAAAAAAAAAACCACCCAAAAAACGCCAAAGCAGAACAAAACCAAATAAACAACAACAAAAAAGAACCACCCCACTTCATAAGAATCTGAAACTTTCAGTGTTATTTTAATGTTCTAACTGAAATGGAAAGCAGTCCACAACATTTAAGCACAAGCAAGATGGAAGTTGTCATCTTAAACTGAGCAGTAACTTCCTTTATGAAGAACTTGTTTCTCAAAATGACACTCAGGAGGCCATCCATAGCTGCTGCTTGAAACTTCTTAGGAACTCAGAATTGTTCCCTTCTTCTTCATATTCTTGAAAGCCTTTTTCTCTCTGACTGGTCATGGGGAGCACTGAATTATCATTCAGAGATCTGAATTCCAGAGTCTGCGTTAGATACTAACTTAGACCATAAAAACATAGTGTGGTCTTTCTATAGTAGGACCAGATCTTGAGATTCTGAGTATTAGATATATGTGTTGTAGCTTTAGGCACTTTATGCAGAAGCCTGCATACTTGTCTTCTAGCCTTTTGCCTTCAGCCATGTAATAATAGACTTTCTTTACATAGCATGCATTTAGAAAGCATGTATTCTAAATTACTGTGGAAGGTCTTACTGATTCTCAAAAAAAAAAAAACCAAAACAGCCATCATTAAACCTGTAAGTCCACATGTATGTAGTGCTCTAATCTTACTGTGAAATAAATGGGTGTTCTTACTGCAAATGGATCGGTGCTGCCCTTGCGTAATGCTAATACATTGTGTTTTTTCTCTTTCTTGCAATGTCGCCCCTTTCAAAAAGAGTACTGAAGAATAACATTAGTATTTGGATTCCTGAATGTAATACGAACTGCATTTTCTAGTAAGAAGTAACATACGAATTTATACAAGATACTGTAGCACTCCCATTTTAGACAAAAAAAACAATTAAAAAGTAAATTCAAATCCAGAATAGACTGTTCTTAGTTACACCTCTGAAATTTATTTCAGTTCAAACTATGCTAACAGTGTTAGTGTCTGTCTTGAAGGGGCTAGCAGACTTTGACAGGCTTCTCTCCTTGCTTGCTGTAATTCATTTGGAAGATCATGTGGCTTTAGAAGATACTTTTTTTTGTTTTCTTGTAATTTGGGAAAAAACACTAAATGTGTTTTTTGTCTATTTTTAAAAGAAGCTATAATTATGTCAAAAATACCACAATGAGGAAATATTGAGTATGTATAATAGGTTTCTAATGTATTCAACATATGGTAAAAAGGGAGCCTGAAAAGATTTATACAACAGCATACTAAATTAGTACAGAAACATACTAAACTCCTTAAAATGGATTACACTGAAAGTCCTTTCTAGTTATTTTTCCAAACCGCAATAAATAACTTGGTGAAAAATATATTGAACCAAAGACTGAAGTGAAATAAGTGTGCCAGAACTCTAGAGAATGAGTTCCTCGGCAAGCCTAGTAAACATAGACTTCTTACTCATCATGTAACTTACCTGTTCTTACGACCCTTTACCATTAAAATCCATAGAGTTAAAGAAATCAGAAGTATCAAGGCATGTCTGGCAAAATATGCAACTGTAATGTTTAGATTATTAGAAAACAGCTCTTTGTCTGTTTTTCTGTCCAAAAACATTACTTTTCAATGGAGCAAATTTATTCTATCAAATAATCAAAATTGTGAGTCAGTTTTAATGAACCCTATATTAATTTTTAAATACAGGATTATTGTAATACCAAATATTTAAAATCTAAGAAATTGCTAATGAAAACTAGGAATAAAGAAATCAAACTATGTTGAGTAAGAAATCTTGGTTCTAGTTTCTAAGATAACTTGCATTTGTAAGGCTAAATTAATTTAAACTCTTTTAAGGTGCATTATTAAGAGGTAGGACAGTCTCTATAACTGACAAACTTGAGGAGTTCTTTTAGTATCTAAACCAGACTTAATCTTCAAAATGTACTTGTTTCATGTTGTGCAGGTATTTGATATTCAAAAAATTATAGTAAACTGTCTAGACAAGGAAAAACTCGAATATTAAATCAAGTGAAATATCTACTGAAGACCACCTGTGGCAGATGGTTGACTCGGTACTTCAGCAACAAAAGGAAAAGAAATAAGTAAAACATTGCATAGATGTCCATCTCAAGAAAAACTACTGTAAATGTATTAAATTAACAGAACTAGTTTTACATAATTAGCTGTAAGATCATAAATTAAAGGTATTCACAATGCCCGATTTTAGGCTTTTTAAATATGATACAACTATCTCCACCATTAAACAACGGCTTCTAGGAAGCAGACGAAGTAGATGCCTCAAAGCAGTAAATGTTTCAGCAATATAAGTTTAATTGTCCTGTGTCCCTCTTTCCCTCTCTCGATTGCCCCAGGAGAAACTTCACTCTTCCCTGCTGAGAGAAGGAACATAGGGAGAATCAGCACATACACTGGGTGCCAGAACAGTCCTGCCAACTGGTCGGAAGTTGGGACCTTTCCTCGGCCAAACTGTGTATATAATTTAATTTCCTGTTACTGTAATCAATAGATGTGTGGTTATTTTTCTTACAGTGTATTCCCTAAACTGTTTTAAGCAGCATGCTGTCTGTGTTACAACACAAGCAAAATCACCCTCAGTACTGTTGGCTCCAACAAGAAAATGCTCTTAAAGAAATTCTTCTCCCAGTAATGCACTTGCACGAAACATTCTGATGTTGGGGTTTTTTTTTTCTCATTTGTGTTTTCCCATCGTAGATCATTTGAACAGATGGCTTCAGTTTTATGAAATGTGTGGCAATACCTTCCATTAAATTCTGTGAACTAATCATTTTGTGTTTGTATTTTGTAAAGTGCTTACTGTGCTACTTTTACCTGTATGAGGCATCATGTTTCCATTTTTGAGGAAGTTTTGCTTGGATCTGAGGCTTGAATTACCCAAGATAGCTTTTTGCATTACTACCATTGGCATGCACATCTTTTTTTCTTGTTTTCACTTGGTGAATCTCAGTTGTTTGTGTTGGTCCCTAGAAGTTTCAAATAAGGATTGGAACTGTGTTGTAACTTGCATTTTAGGAGTGTGCATAAAAAAATGATGTCTGCGTCTGGTTTTATAATGCATCTTAAAGACGAAACCATATCCCGAAACATGTGGCTGCTGTAGTAGAATTCTTTAAATGTTTCCCCCCATCCCTTCTTTTTTTTTTCAGTGTGTGGTGGGAGAGGTTTATTCATTTCAGGGGGAAGGTTGAATTCTGTATGGGCTGGCCCACAAAAAAGCAGTGTTAGGGTTTTAAGTTTAAACTGTGCCTTTATGTTTTCTAAACTTATTTCATTAAAAATGTTTTGGTATAGTATGGAATGGATTTGCATCTCTTCCTTAGAGGTTTACTAAATATGGCTTACAATAATGCACTTTATGTAACTCTCCTCTAAAATAAAAATGATGTTTATGAACAAGAAAAGTATCCCATCTTCAAACATGCTGTAACTTTTTCAAATAGCTAAGAATAGATTTTGGCAGCTGCTGATCCTCTGAGGGGATCTAAATCACTTCAGGGATAATGTGAAGCCCTGTTCACTGTAGCAGACATTTCATCTGTCCTCTGCGTGTGTTCTGGGGCTGGATGGTCAGGCAAGAATTGCTTTCTCTGCGACTGAAGGCTTTGCTGTGTAATTATGTTAACATGCCTGGTATTGTCGTCTTTCTCTGACTCTTCCCCATGTAGAAATTATGCCTTTGGGCTACAGGACGGTTGAGGAATTTCCAGACCAAGTTTGCTTAGCTGCTGCTGTCAGCTGCAACAACTATGCGTTGGTGCCTGGCTTTGACACCATTTTCAGGTGTCAAGGCTCTAAGCTTCCGTTAAGGATTTCCAAACTTTTGGAAGCTTGTTCAAGCTGTTGTACAGTACTTTTAATCAGGCTGCCATAAACTGAAAAATCCCAGGCATTTCTGTGCATGGGTGTAAATGAGCTGTGCAGTACAGCTGCAGTAAGACCAGCAGAGGAGGAAAGGCCAAGTGCATTTATTTTTGTCCAGGAAATCCCAGACTAAGATGGTAGCCCAGCATACTCGTGAAACCTCTCTCTTCCAAAGTAGAAACCGATCCTCCCCACCATCCCATTCATCTCCCTGATCCAGAATGCCCATTTCAGCATCCTAAGTACTGTACTTTCCCACCTCTTGACTTCTCCAGATTTGGACCCCAGTCCATGCTCTGTTGCATGTACCAATCTTACCTTGTGCTCTCTCCCTTCCAGCAGCGGGTCTTGCTCTTTCCAAAGCAAAACACAATCCTCCACTCTTCTTTCCCTTTCCCGCTCCTGTCTAATGCACACCAGCCCAGCAGACACCCACTCTGCCCTCCTCCTGCACTGCTCCTACCTACCCATGTGCAAACAGGGCCACCAACACAATTCCCATGCTCGCTTGCAATGCAGCCCCATGCCCTAGAGAATCATACAATCATAGAATCACCTAGGTTGGAAGAGACCTTTAAGATCATCAAGACCAACCATTAACCTAACACTCCCAAAACCACCACTAAACCATGTCCCTCAGCACCATGTCTACCCATCTTTTTAATAGCTCCAGGGATGGTGACGCCACCACTTCACTGGACAGCCTGTTCCAATGCTTGATGACCCTTTTTATGAAGAAATTTTTCCTAATATCCAACCTAAACCTCTCCTGGCACAACTTGAGGCCATTTCCTCTTGTCCTGTCACTTGTTACATGGGAGAAGAGACTGACCCCCACCTGGCTACAACCTCCTCTCAGCTAGTTCTAGAGAGTGATAAAGTCTCCCCTCAGCCTCCTTTTCTCCAGGCTGAACAACCCCAGTTCCTTCAGCCGCTCCTCATAAGACTTGTGCTCCAGACCCCTCACCAGCTTCGTTGCCCTTCTCTGGACACACTCCAGCACCTCAATGTCTTTCTTGTAGTGAGGGGCCCAAAACTGAACACAGTATTCAAGGTGGGCCCTCACCAGTACCGAGTACAGGGGGACAATCACTTCCCTAGTCCTGCTGGCCACAGTGTTCCTGATACAAGCCAGGATGCTGTTGGCCTTCTTGGCCATCTAGGCACACCGCCAGCTCATATTCAGCTGACTGTTGACCAACACCCCCAGGTCCTTTTCCACCAGGCAGCTTTCCGGCCGCTCTTCCCTAAGCCTGTAGCGCTGCATGAGGTTGTTGTGACCCAAGTGCATGACCTGGCACTTGGCCTTTTTGAACTTCATGCCATTGGCCTTGGCCCATCAATCCAGCCTGTCCAGATCTCACTGTAGGGCCATCCTACCCTCAAGCAGGTCAACACTCCCATCTAACTTGGTGTCGTCAAGTTAGCCCATAGCACTTAGCACCGCCTGTAGCCCATAGCGTCTTCCTCCCACCGGCCAAATCAGAAATGCAGATCCCATGTGGACTGGTTTGGCCCAGCCAGGCGGCTGCAGGCACCTGCAGGCATGGGGCATCTTGTTTTGGTTGGCCCAAATAACGACCCTTACCTGGCTGCTCCTGTAAAAGGCCGAGCCCAGGAGGCATAGCGCGGGCTTGGGGCCCATGCTACCGGCACGGGACAGGTCATTCAGCACAGGGCACCTCCAAAGAGCCCTCTGGGTACAGGGGTGATGAGATCTTAAAATCCCATTGTGGTAAATGTGAGTATTTGGCATGAGATGGGAAAAGACTATGTTAAACTAACGTTAGTTCACCTGATAAATTGTTTAAAGTGTGGAGATCTGTTTATCAGTCTTTTTCTTTGTAGAGAGTGGGGAAAGAACAGTGTGTTTGCTCTGTGCACTACATTACCTTTTTTACTCTTGCAGGTTTTGTTTCCCTGTCTCTTACAACAAATATTTGGCAAATAGGTATCACAAGACATTACTGTGTCACCCTGTCTTGCTCACCCTGTAGTTCACTGTGAAGTGATCCATGTACTCAAGGAAACTGACTTTTTAAAAAAAAAAAAAAAAACATTGAAAATTGGTGTTTGAAATACACCATGAAAGCAGCTGCCAGGCATTTACGTGGAATGAGATTAATTTTGATAAGTGGGGAAACCCTCAGCAAGTTGGTTGGCTGAGGTTTTGAAGATTGCCTCGTCTGCTCAAACTCTGACCTTCTTTCTTCATCTTTAAAGAAAGTCAGAAAGATAAGAGTTCTCAAATGCTTTCCACCAATAGAATGAAATTAAATTAAGCAAATAGTAGAATAATGTTTTTACACAGTAAAATCGTTCTTGGTGCACTCTGCGGTCTGTCGCTTTCGCTGAGGAGTGGTGAGTAGAATTTTTTGCCTTTCCTTCCACCACTGCTCGAAATTTTCTTTCCCTGTCCCCCAAATAACATTCATGCCTCTTTAAATTTTCCAGTCCATTAGCTTCAAATGAATAAAAAGACAGTGAATGAATTTTCTGAAGGTAATCTTAGGATGGAGAAACACACTTTGATTGAAATCTTTCGAAAAACACTCTGTCCTCAGAGTAAAGATCCGTGAGAAAAGTTCTGTGTGAAGGCTGTAATATCAAAGACATTTTTAATATAATTTCTTAAATGAGAAATACATTTTTTTTCACTAGAGAAAATTATTCTCAAAAGTGTTCTAAAACTCCAAGGGCCTCAGATCAAGTATTTGCTCATTCATGTCTGAAAACAGACCTAAAATAGAGTTCAAACTCCATATTTAAATTTAAAAATGCTAAATTGGGTAACTTCTTTTTATAGAAAGTATGAACCTCCACACTACCTACAGCTGAAGTTAAACTTTGCCCTTTTTATTGCAGTTAGACTGCCCTTACCTAACCGTGGTCTAACCATGTTAATATATTAAGCCAAATCTAAAAATACTGAAAAGAGAAGGTAGCTTGGCATGCTTTATGCTTTACGTGGCTTGTTATATTTATTAACTATATATATAGTTTCTAAATTAGTAGAAAAATGTGGAAAGCAAAGCTTAAGCAGACCGAAATTCCTTGGAGATGGGATTCCGAGGAGAAAAAGATACTCTTCACATCTCTGTCCATAAAAATAAATATTCATTAAATGTACAGCAGTGAGATGTAGTTTACCAACTCACTCGAGTTCCGTGAGACTCTTTGAGCCTGGATTTTCCATGTTAGCACGTAAGCTAGCAAAACTGATGTTCCTGTATGTTTAGGCTTGGTTTCTTCTTGCCTGGGAAGTGGAGGAGTTATTATTAGCTATTACTACTGAAATGAAATGTGATTTCAGGCTACGTCAAATGTATGACTGTCCTCCTGCTGCATTGCATAAGGGACCGAAACGGGCAGGCCTCAGAACCTGCGGAGGAGGAGGTTGCCAGATGTTTGTCGTTTGCCAAATTTTAAACAATTACAAAATTTCTACCATATCTTCAGAGCGCAGCTTCCTTCCCTGCCCCCTCGGCCAGCTTTCCCGCCCTCCCTCCTCCCCTTCCCTTGGCTTTGCTTGTAGCTGTGAGCGCTTGCTGTTCCTGCAGATCAGGCACTGGTTTCTGCTGACTATGTACATTTATTTATGTTAAGGTATTTCGTAATATTAGATCTACAAATGGAGGCCAGTGAAGGGTGGGTTTTTAAAGAATTTAACTAAAGCTTCTGGGGAGAGGGGGAGGAGGAGAAATAACTTGGACCTTAAGAATGAGTGAAATGGATGTGTAACAATTTAATAAAGTTCATAGTTCTTGATAATGAGTTGACATACAACATTTCAAATCCTGGTAATTTAAGTGTTCTTTCCAGACATGAATCAAGTTCAGCTGTGCTTTTTTCAGAAGTTTGTAAAACGGTTTCAGATCACTGTGATTCTGGTGATGTACAATGCAAAAGAAATGGAGATCAAAAGAAATAAGTCATGCTGTGTGTAAGGGGCGTAACCTTACTTGAGGTTTTATATGGATTTGAAATTTTTAGGATTTAATATAGAGTTAATATGCAGGGAAGAGGTTTCTAGTTTGTAGTGTTACAGAGTCAGGAGGGGGTTCTGTAGTACAAGAAGTAGTGATTGCTATTTTGTTAGCAAATTTACAGTATTTTAGTAATAGAGCAGATGTTTAGATACTATTTCTAAGTTCAAAAGCAACCAAACAAGTATTCAACCAGCCTCTTTTTATCTAAGCATCAGTGTTTCTCAAGTCAGACATCGATCAAATAGCAAACTTAACAATGGGATGAGGATAGACTCCAGTTCTCCAAAACAATGTTCAAATATTTGAAATAAGAGAAGCTGTTTTGTCTGTCCACAATCTCCCACTTGCCCACCTCTTTGCTCTTATTATTTGACCAGGAACTTGCTTTGTATCCTTTTCCTTGCTCCTGTCCTTGTATGCAATTCCACACAGCTTCCATGAAGATGAAGCAGAACTCGGAGAAAACAGTCTTTAACTTTGCCCTGAATCATGCTGAAAGCAGCTGGCTTGCTCACTGAAAGGAGTTAGATGACCTACGGAAAAGTTGATACACCAGTCTTCAATTACAGTCTTAGATCTTCCTGTCTACACAAAGGACCAAAATAAGATTGTTCTGGCATCTTTTTTGTTTTTATAAACCTTCTGCTTTGTTTAGCAGAGTCCCTAGTTATTATTTGAGTATAGTTCTTGCAATTTAATAATCATCAGTGATGACCACAGACTGTTTTGTCTTGGGACAAATAATTAAACATTTCCTGAGAAAAATTGAAGAGTATGCACAAATTGCACGTTACTGCACTATATCAAACCTTCTAGGTGCACAGTTGTTTATCAGTTATGTTGTTCTGGCTTTGTCAGCCATGAACTGTAGAGGTTTTCAGAAGCTTAGCTTTTGTTAAGACCTGAAAGCACCTTGTGGGAAGTACTGGTATCTCATTTCATTTTGCATTGGCTGGTTTAAGCCATTTTCTTCCTATTCTAGCATGTTTGACTGTCAAATAAATTGAATTCTTTCCGTACATTGCCCTCCCATTAAAGCCTTTGTATTTCTCCTAAGGTATTATATACTCTCAACTAGGATTTTTTTTTCATTCATTTTGAATTCTTGATTTAGGGGTTATATGTATCTTCTTTGGAAGACACGTCTTCTAGCATGTATTTTGAAATAAGCTTTGAAACCTGTATGAGGAATATCCCAGTGAGTTTTAGCTGTATGGTTTCATAACAAAGATCTCCCAAAAATTAGCTTTGAAACAAAATTAGGCATTACCAACACTATCTGAAAAATAACTACCTGACAACTTGCACTGTTACCAAAATTCTCAGATTTCAATGTAGGAAATCCTTTGGCTTCTAAGAGTTAGGCTTGCTTGCATCTGATACTGTGTCAGTGTCTTCTCTGTGACCAAGTACTGTACCTCAAGATCTCCTGAGAAACTCCTTCCTAGAGCCCAACTCTTCTTGATTGTGTGCTTGGGCAGCAGAAAATCCTCTTCTCAAAGACGCCTCTGGAATATTCTCAATATACTGAGGTGGCAGTGGAAGCTAACCCTCAGTATGGCGAATCTTCTTTGATCATCTTAACTATTTTGCAGTGACTATCAACTGCCCTGCAGCTGATCCTTTGCTTCAAGAACATGGGTGCATTCATTGAGACCAGTGCTTCCTTAGGCAGGAGAACTCAAAAAATAAACAAACAAACAAAAAGGAAAGCTATTTTTGGTTTTCCTCTCAAATGTTGACTTTTGGCAGTTATGATACAAAAGCAGAAAACTAGAACAGGTAAAGGCAAGGTATTTTGGGACCTTAAATAAGTATAGTTTTCTGAAGCTATAATAAAATGCTGTCTAATTACACACATTATTTGGGGGTTTTATTTTGTGTTTATACATTTTGCTTTTCTCTTGGAAGCTAACCAAAGAGTTTGAGGATATAGGGATTTATAAAAAGTCCTTTCCGATTCATTTTTAATAATTATGTTTGCTAGAGTGTAACTTTTTTTAAAAATGAAAATGCACACCTTATTAAAATAATCAACTGTCATCACTTGAGCAAGCATTCAAAGAAATGTTAGACTGAATAATTTAGTAATATTTAAGTATTCTGTTTCTATTAAGTGAGGGTTTTTTCACCCTTTTAGTGTTGTGAAATTTGTAAGCGTGTAGTTCCCTAGTGACCACCTCAACAATACTTTTTTGTGTATTGCTTTTAATGTAATTTTTCCATTCTTTAACATTCATAATGGCCATTTGGAGCCTTGCCACTGCAGATTCAGGCTTCTGTGTTAGATCCCTTCACTTCTCAAGTGAGTCTATGCTGGCCACGGCGCAGGTGCCCGCGGGACTGAGTTTTAGCTCACCAGCCACTGAGTTATTATTCAGTGCTTGTGGCTTTAGGAGTGCAGTGCTACGTGTATATGGCATAGTACCAATAGCTGTGCACAGATGAGAAGTTCTTAATTCATAACAGTTCCTCTGATTTTGGTGTATATAAAGGTTAAAATAACATGCACATTAGCATTATTATTAATCCAGAGACTGTAAACGTGGTCTCTTAGTAACCTGCCGGTAGCAGGGAAGAAGCTCGGAGTAGAGCCACTTCAAAAATACGCTGGTTGCCCGAGTTGAACTCCTGTTGACATTTAAATAGGGTGTCATGTTCCACAACAGATGAGAAACAATGCTTGGCAAGAAGACCATTTCAAGAAGTGTACAGGAAAATGGGTCTACTTTCTCTTTTCCCAGTGGTGGAAGAGCTATTTTGGTGCTGGAAACTGTTCCTGTGTGAAGTGTATGGGAAAGAAATAACAAACGTATGCTAAACCTGGAGAAGGAAAAAAAAATATTTCAAGAGAGTAGTGCAGAACAACCTTAAGACCATACTTTTGCCCAGGGAAACTGGAACCTGACAGTAAGGCAAGAATCAGCTTTGGAGGAGACTGGTAGCTAAATCATAAAAAGGCTGGACTTGAGGAAAGAGCTCACTTGGAGGAAGTAGAAACATTAAAAGTAGTAGCCGGACTAACTGTTGCTTCTCTACAAGTGCTGGTGGTATTCCACGGCCAAGTCATTGGCAATAGTGGAAATAGCAGGGGTTAATCGTTAACTGGTTTGCCGTTTGCTTGATTTTAACACACTGCTGCCAGAGCAGTGAAGTATAATATGAATAACTTAACAAAGCAAATATTTGTAATATTTTTACTGCTGGCCCAGCTATATATATAGCTATTCTATTATCTGCATGTGGGACACAACACTTTAAAACTATGTAATTAGCCTGTCACTTTAAGTAATAGCTTGAGATGCAAGCTGCTTCTTTACTTAGATTTCCTTAGATATTCAGTCAGGAGACAGATAATTTAAAACCCAATTTTCAAAACATACAATTTTCTCCTTGTTTTCTAAATAGATGAGTAGTAGGAGTAAAATCTTGAGCATGCTGTGGTCAGTAGAAGCTTTTCTTTGACTTGAGGTATACGTCCTAGTTATCTAAGCAGAAGATAAATCTAAGCAAGCTAAGGGAAGGACTGACTGGAATGTCTATTTTCTAACTTTTCTTGACAAGAATACTTGCTCACCTTGCACTTCCAAACTCTTCCTGAGATGTAAGAGAGTAGGATCATCGGAGTCAAATAAAGCTGGCTGGAGAGCTTTGAGAGATAAGAGTAAGAATTCAGTCTTTAATGACATAATATTTTTTTTACTGGTAAAATGTATCATGTAGTAACTCATTCCTTTATATTTTAAACATACACAACTTCGTGCCAAGGAAGGGGGGAAACTGATGTTTGGATGGTTAGTCCATACCGTGGTAGGGCATCTGTTGGAACAGCAACAGTGTGTACTGGGTAAGGACAATTTCTTTCAGGAGGAATGAATTTGAACTTGCCACAGAAATAGGAGTATTCTTGCTGCCTGAGTTCTGCTTAATAATCATACTGGGCTATTTTTAACAAGACTTAATAAACTTTACCAGGAGCAGGTAGAGGAGAAATCGGTGCGGCATCCAAGAGCAGGGCTGTAGGTAAGGCAATACATGTGCTCTCAATATTCCAAATATTCACAAGGGTTGTGAAAACATACCTTCTAGTTGGCCTGTGGTAAGAGACACCTTTTTCATACTGATTCTTTTAAAAGCTGACTGATCTGAGGTTATTTCCACTATCAGTGAGTATCTTTTTTATAGAAATCTAGCTTCGGACCACATTTTCTGCACATTCTCTGTACATATTGAGTGTTACTTAAAGTGTTGACAAGCATATTGATTTAATTTTCAATTCTTATCCTTCATTTTTTTAAGCAGTATCTAGCCTCTAAAGAAAACCTCCTTTTGAAAATGTATTTTTCATATTTTCTCAGCCCTGAATAAGGGGTAATGTTAGGATAAAAAGGAGGAGATTATGCAAAACAAGTTCAGCAACTTGAAATCCCTGTGTTGTGAGGGTTTGCTTGGTTTGTTTTGAAAGCCAGTCCAATCAAATTAAAAGCAGAGAAAACTAAATTTGGTTCAAAGTTGGCTCACCTCAGATTTCAGCAGGAGCTGTGAAAGCCAAGTTTAAATTGGGACAGGAAGGGAGGGAATGTGGTCAATAGCCGTAAAGTTGAGCATTTTAAATAGGAAATCTGTTTATGCCTCCAATAGCACTTGCTGTTCTGATTTGTTTAGAAAAGCTAAAACAATTCAGAACAGTGGAGTTGCTTGAGGCTTTTCTGGCTTGGATTGAGCTAAACTTTGACAGAAATTTAAGCTCATCTCTAAGCTTTGATTCATCCAGTTAAGTGGTGTAAGTGATTCTGATTTTGACTTAAAGCACCATCTTGCCATAACTTTTCCTGGTTTTCCTGGTAACTTTTTCCTGGTTCACATTTTCCTGGTTTTCCAATATCTAGCAAAGCATTAATATTTCCTAGTCTTAAGAATACACTGTATAACTTATTCCATATGCTTTTCTAAGAGAAGTTCTGATTTTATCACAAATATTAAAATACTGTTTCAAGGCAAAATTAATGAATATAATATGGGACCACAAAAAGTAAGAGTCATGAGAGGTTTTTTGGAGGGAAGTATATTGATATTGCTCACTGCTGAAACGTGGCAGGGTTAGTTTGGCTTATTTTTGATGGGAGAAGTA
Organism: Chionis minor; assembly: GCA_013398295.1. Classification (NCBI taxonomy): domain Eukaryota; kingdom Metazoa; phylum Chordata; class Aves; order Charadriiformes; family Chionidae; genus Chionis; species Chionis minor. The sequence continues at coordinate 104,524 of VZSF01007679.1, read as the reverse complement.
GAAGCATAAGTGCTTTCTCAGAGAGATGAAAACTAAGGAGAATATAATTGCTAGATGGAGACTTTTGTCTGCGATGAACAGCCTCTCCCTCCCAAAATCTGCACAGAATTTTCTATAGGCAGGGTCTTTGCGTTATTTATTGCATTTCTTTTCACTTTTTAGTTTAGCCTGTTTCTCCTTCTGTCGTCATTATTTCTCTCCCCCGTGCCTCCTTGACTGCAAAATGCCAAGGTTTTCAACAGGGTGGTTCTCACAGCAGTCTGCTGAAGCATTGGATCACTAGTGACTTAAAGCATCATCTTTGCTGATTTGCTAATGCTCCTAGCTAGATAGTTCAATGATTTATGTAATACATTGTATTTATATATGTGCAATTTATATAATTTGTGCATACATTGTATTTATGTAATTCATGCAAATAGTGGGGACAGGAATTCTACTCAAATTACTGCATTAGAAATTCAGAGGCTGTGGGAAAAAAAATAACCACATCCTTTTCTCAAATAGCAAAATTCTTAATCTGCGACAAACAAATTTGGCAGAAAGACTACATGCATATGCAATTGGAATTGATATGGTCCTTAATTTAGATCATACCAAGTTGTCATTCATTCACTTACTACATGTGATATTTGCAATCCAAATCAGATCTTGCATCTTTGGGGTCAGTTTGCAAATTACTGGTTTAGATACCTTTAACATAACAGTAGACAAGTCTCAAGACTTGGCACCTCTTTCAAATCTGGCAGCTGCAATGAGAAGATATGCTACGTGTTAGGAAGCATAGCCCAGAATTTGCAGTCCAGATGTGGCGCTTTCAGAGGATTTGTGGTGATAGTTCATGGTCTTCCAGGAGTGGTGAATTTTATAAAATTCAGTGACAAACATGTGAGACGCACACACATCGCCATCTTTGCTCTATCCCTAGTAAGCGCTAGCAGCAGTCTGGACATCTTTGTGGGAACACTGCAGCCACTCTCCTCCAGCTCTCCTGAATGGGACAGGGAACAACTGGAGTAAGATGGCAGAGCTAGAATTGTAATGTGATGCAGAAGATCACACGTAAGTTATGAAAAAGACGTGATTTCATAAATCCCTGTCATCAGTGAAGGGGAGGTGATCGTGGTTTGTAGGCTTGGTGAGATGTTAGTGGAAAGTGTATTGTTCGTGGCATAAGAGTGAAGAAACTGTGAAATTTGGCTGATATTTCATTCTACAGGGAAGAACACAGTGCATATTGGCAGCATTTAAATTTCTAGTCCCAGAGTACCAGGACTCTAGAGGCAGGATTTTCTTTAGGTTTGCCCTAGGTCGTGAAACACACATTGGTAGGGAAAAGGTTAAAACTACATAAAGGGTCAAGGCTTTTCTAAAGAACAGCCAAATTCCTTATACTCCATCTCCCCACCACAGCCACCAGCCCTGCTTCCTTTCCTGGTGTTACCAGTAACAAAGAGTATGACACTTCCATTAGGGGAGCAGGGAGATGGTCTTAAAGACACTTAAAGGAAAGGGTTACTCCAATTCTGCATTCAAGGAAAGGGAATGTAGAACTGACAAGCATTCCTCCCACTAATTTCCCTCTTCTGTCAAATACCTGTATTATTTTCTTTGTCATCTGGATCCTCTGCATCTGGATCAGGATCTTCTCTCTTCTCCTTTCCTCCCCCCAGCTGTGCTAAATTTTACTGCTGCTGATCATCACCCTTTTATTCCCATCATCTTTCACTATAGCTTCAGTCCCCTTTTCTTATTATCTCTTTTCTTCATTCTTTAATTTTTTTCAGACCTGCAAGCATGCATTCATGTACGCAGTTTGTTTTCTTTTCAAAAGTAGTTTGATTCTTCAGAATTTTGTTATACTCTGTTAACATTTCTTGAAAATAAAAAAGTCTACAAATGCCAATGGTAGCATTTTTCTTGCTGTTTTTCAGATTTCTGCCAGTTATTTTATGCAAACTGATACTGACTGAGCACAGTTCAAATTCAGTGCTTAGCCTGTCTCTTCCATCCACTCTGCTCAAGCAAAAACCGATAAGCTAGAAATTCATTTGGATATATAGTTTTGGCAGATGCACTGTCTTGTGAGTATAAAGCTTGTGCCTGGGCTAACATTTGGACTCTTAAGTGTTGGATTTTTATCGTTTTTTGACGGTACAGTGAGTGCCATACTTTAAATACAGGAGAAAATGTTGAGACAGAGAACTTTTTCGCAGTCTGAGGCATGGTTTGATCTGTCACCTTCATGCTGCAGAAAAGAATAGCAACATTTAGAAGAGTTAAATTTGGGAGGGGAAAGAAAAAGTATCTTAGAATTACATATGCATTTAATTACAGTTTCTCAAGTTAGAAACATTAATGTTACCAGCTTCCTCTCCTTCCCCCCGCCCCAGTCCCCAGTGAATGTGCCAAACTTTGGGGCAATCCAAAAAAGCCCATATATTTTCTTTTCTTTTCTATTGGAAAAGTACGTTTTACATGGAAGGGTGTTATCTGTTTACATATCACAGTAGAAATTTGACTTTGTGGAGATACTAAAGCAGCAGGCTTTCATTTTGGGGGGGTTGGCAGCTGCTGAGTGTGTGAAAGCATTCTTAGTTCTAATCAAGAACAATCTCCAAAGTTTCTTTTTGTGTGGCCAGCAGGTTGAGGGGGGTCATCCTCCCCCTCTACTCTGCCCTGGTGAAACCTCAACTCGAGTACTGTGTCCCATTCTGGTCTCCCCAGTTTAAGAAGGACAGGGAACTGCTGGAGAGGGTAGAGTGAAGGGCTACGAAGATGATTAGGGGGCTGGAGCATCTTTCTTATGAGGAAAGGCTGAGGGAGTTTGGTGTTCTTAGTCTGGAGAAGAGAAGGCTGAGGGGGGATCTCATCAATGTTTACAAATACTTAAAGGGAGGGTGCCGGGAGGAGGGGGACAGTCTTTTTTCAGTAGTACCCAATGATAGGACAAGGGGCAATGGATATAAAATCGAATATAGGAAGTTCCATCTGAACATGAGGAGGAACTTCTTTCCTTGGAGGGTGGCAGAGCACTAGAACAGGCTGCCCAGAGAGCTGGTGGAGTCTCTTGACTCTGGAGACATTCCAAACCTGCCTGGACGCCATCCTGTGCAACCTGCTGTAGGTGGACCTGCTCTGGCAGGAGGGTTGGACCAGATGATCTCCAGAGGTCCCTTCCAACCATTAACTTTCTGTGATTCTGTGATTCTGTAATAGAGTTAGTGATGATTTTGTTCTTTCTGGTCAAGCAATTCACCTAAAAAGCTTAAAGCTCATAAAAATCTGTCATAAACACAGACCCCAGAACGGCTTGCCTGGATGAGCTAGTCTGCTCCTCTGGAAGAGGTAAGCACTCATCTTGGCAGCACGATTTCTGCAAAGGAAAATAGTGTCTCACTCATCTCCAAGAATTCTTTGAAAGTGTAGAGTAGGAGCAAAGATAATCAGCAGGCATTTTCTTCTCATTTAAAAGGCCTTTCACAAGTTTCATTGGGGGGGAGTGTCAACTAAGGAACTGAAATGGTCAGGGTAGAGTGGCAGAGTATTCTCATGATATTAACGTTTTGTCTGTTTCTCTGTTTTAACAATGGATTTATGAGAAAATTGTATGTCTTTATATATCAGACAGCAAATGAGATATTTTGGCTACTTAAATCAAGAAAAGGCAGAGGAACTTGGAAAGGGATCAAGTTAGGGGAATGAGCTGGAAGATTTCTGCATTCATGTCATCAGAGAGCCTATAATTTTGGCACAGTTACAGAAAATAGGGATTTCTTTTTTGCTTTTCAGACGCGTAGTGGTATACTTGCATTTAAAAAGGAAAAAAAAGGACCATATATTTTTTTTTATTTCCAAAAGCAGTTCAAATACCTGTAATCAAATTTTAATTTCTCCTCACAAGAACTCCATTTGTTTTTTACAGTTGTTCATGGGTGTGCTTTTAGCAGATCTCAGACTTGTCTATGCTGATCTTCGTTTGTACAATTTTAATTTTGATATGTGCGGCAAATAGCATTTCAGCTACTCTCTCACAGCAGTCTTCACACTGCTGCTTCTCCCTGGTCAGCATCTCACTTGTGTTTCTTCCCCAGTTAATGCAATTCTGAGTTCTGGCTGAACTCAGAATCCAGCTGCATATTCCTTCCAAAGCTTTTTTGGCATTCAAATTTTGCTTGAAATACTTAAATAGTTTTATTAACAGTTGCCTTCATACCTGTGCTCTTTAGTAATGTGCGAGCTGGAGCTGAAACAAGAATCAGTAAATATACTAGAAATGCATCTTAAGGTGTCAGTAGCTTAAAATTCAATATGTATGCATCCATAGGTTTAGAAAGAGAATTTGGAGCCTTCCTTTGATGTCAGTACTGGAGATTCTAGAGATGGTATTTGTGGAGACTATTTTGGGAGAAGGGTTCAAAGGAATGTTGAAATTAAATATTAATGAGATCAGGAGGTATCTAGGAAAAATTCTGCCACCTCCCACCTCAATGGTTGTCAGGTATTCTTCAGAGATTAAGAAAAAACCTGGTGGCTGATGAATTATTTAGGGTTTTTTTAAATTATGAAAGCTTGATTGTGATGTTGGTTGTCTCCTTAAGACCTTATTTACCTTTCCTCTTTTCTAATTCGTATCTTGGAGAGAATTGCATAATTTCCTAAGTACTGCAAATATAGATTCAAAATAAATTTGTAGGTGGACTAGTTATGTGTTAAAAAGAGAGAGGAGAGAGAGATGTGCTTCATATCTGCGTATTAATGAGCCTGTGTTTATATTAACTTCTCTTCCTCAGATCTGCACGAGCTTCTTCATATGCTCCCTTAAGTCAGCTCTGGCCCGTCCGTTCTTTTCCCTTCTGCAATTTTATGCTTTTTAAAGTCATGTTGTTTGGAAGGAAGTCACCTGGAGCAGTGGATCCCAACCTGTTTTGTAGCTGAACATTGCTTGAGAAAATTACCATGTTTGTTCATTTGGAGCATTTAGGCTTTTTTAATCACAGAAGAATTACTTTGCAGAATGAAAGGGGAGCTGACTGAATTCAAAATAAAGAAGTGAACTGTATTTATCTTCTTAAAATGAAGCCTGTACCTACCTCTCATCCCCCAGTTTGCCAAATCACTGGTGTCATTAGAGACTCAGGTGATACTGGGGATAAAGGATGAACCCGAAGATGTGCAGCGTGTTGGTAGGAACGTTTTGATGACAGGGCAGGAAACGGATCTGCGAGAGGTGGATGGGTTGATGCTGGGGTCGGATGCTTCTGTGGAAAGCCGAAGAAACTGGAAATGGAGAAACAGCAGCAGGGTGGTGGTGGGAAGTACCCTCCCGAGGGTATATATATGTGTGTGGTTGCAATGGTGTCTCAGTAAGGATAATGGGGACACCTACCAGTTCTGTTGTGCTATAATGCATGTATGGTTAGGTAATGAGCTACTGCTTTCCACAAGTTCAGACATTCTGAGATTTAATGGGTGAGGTCTGTATTCATGGAAGTCATTGTCTTAAGGTTAAATACCTCAGCTTATTCACACCAGAACTTCAGCTGCCATCACTGCTTTGTCTAGATGACCACATTAAACTAGAACTAACTAAATGTTGAGCATCAAGTCCTCCAAAGTCATGTAGTTTTTGAAGCAGACTGTTGAGTTCTTCCTCACAGTGTGATCTCCTGCTCTGCTGTGAAAGCCCGCTTGGTTGAAATAGTTGAAATGTGTAAATATAGCTCCAAGATTATTTGTTACGATCCTTAACAATGTACAGTGTTGCATTCTTCAACCCTGTAGCACATTTTGCATCCACCATGCACTAAACCCAGTATCCAAATCCCCCAAACTAGCTGATTCTTTATTATTTTTCCCTTTCATGTGGGCAGAGAGCTTAGGGAGCAACTGTTGTGGAAACCTGTCCTTTTTTGCATTTGAGAACCCACAATGGACAGCACTAATTGCTTATTGGTACCTTAAAGCAGTGATTTGCTGCTCTCAGGTTCTTCGCATGGTATTCAGCTTTACTATTATAACCGAAACAATGGCATTTTGGCAGCAGCTTTCTGTGCACTGATTTGGGGGTTTCTGTCGTCTTCTTGCTGCTGTTCTGGGGCTCGAAACTGTAAAGAATGACACAGCTAGTGATCTGCAATAAAATTCAAGTCTTTTCTTTCCTTCTTTAGAGAAATGAATTATAAATGTCCTTGTTGCCAAGCACTTGGTAACTATATAAGTGGGAGAATCTCTCAGTGATATACCTTAATAGCAGAATTAATGATGTTTGAACTTAAGTCTGTTTGTTGAGACTTCATTAGCTTTTCAGCTGAGAAAGCAAGCGGGGGAAAATGCACTCCAAACACTGGAGTTGTGCACTGGGGCACAGGGGGAGACAAGCAGCCAGCTAAGTCCCCTATAGCACTTCTTTCTCACTATTAAACTGCGTTGTTTCTTTCATGAGTTACAGATATTGTGGATTCCTTTCGCCTTTTAATTTATGTCTGGGCTGGATATTTTTGTTCTTTAAAAGTCTACATGTGTCTGTTTATGTGCCTGAAAAGTGTTTGTGTGTGTGCCTATATATGTACACGAGGTGGGTTTTTTTCAGATTTCTGTACTGTGTTGGCATGACTGAAGATCAAACACATGAGCTATTTTTAGGCAGTGATGAGTCCTTACACAGTCCTGTTTAGGGTTTGGTTTTGTTTTGATTTTGATTTCAAACTGCCCTCTTCCGAAACACTGCAAGTGACTGACTTTGAAGCAGGCTAAACATTTCTCTGTGTTGGTGAAGGGTAGTCCCTGTATTAAATGTCTTAATCTCCCGCAGCAAACTTTTTCAGTCTTTTAGCACAAGAGGATCTTATTATAATCATAAGGTTGAAATCCAGTACTATGTATCACAGTACTGGATTTTATTTGCAGAAGAGCCCCCTTTTAATGAGAGTAAATTCCTAGTGCTAAGAGCCAAAAATCATGTTTTACTGTTTATTTTTTACTATTTGGCATGTCCTCAGATAATTTGTTGTGCTGGATCATCACGGGGTCTGTTAGATCATCTAACTGAAAAAAAGGGAGTTTGTTGTCCTGGAAAGTCTCCAGAAGTTTTCTGTTCCACAGCCAAGTCCCTCCTATGCTCCAACTGAGGTCATCTCCATAAGTCACGTTTTATTATGTGTAATTTATTTCCCTGTTACACACTTGGAATCTAAAAATTTTTAATTAAAAATATGGCATAAAGTGTATTTTAAAAGTAACAATGCAAATATATCTTTAAGCTTAGTCACTTGGCCTTTAGCCTTAGGTTGAAGGTTACTCATTCTGTACTCCAACAGAAATGCACTGATTATTATTGCTTATGATAATGACGTCTACTTCTAAGATATAGATAAGGTACTGAACGATAGGGAAGGGTTTTTTTAAATGGGTATGTATTTCTGTTTGTGAAAAAAGAAATAATCAGCATGCTTTGCTTTTCGTGTTCTCACATCTGATTTTTCAGGAATAGAAGTTGTTGAGGAAATATCTGACAACATTCTCTGTCTAATATCATCAGGCTTGCACAGTATACTTTTATTTCTGTTTAGAATATCCCAAGTTCTTTCTACAGCATCTTTAATCAAGTTTTTCTTGAAAAGTGTATTTGGGGATAGGGTGTATCTGTTTTTCTCTTATTCAAGATCATTCAAAATCTAATCTGCCTCTTAAAAGGTGCACTGAGAAATGGAGTTGCTCTTTAGGATTTTATGTACTGATCTATGAACATAATTTTTCAGGAAACAGAAGTCTTACTTATTGCTTCTTCTGACTGAGAGACATTTTTATGCCCCATAAATCAGGAAGGAGAGTTTCAAAGGGCTAGTTCCTATCTTTAGGTAATTACATATTCAGTGCCATCTTCTGAAACATGTATCATCTGTGTCAAAAAGGAGACCAGACTGCTCCTGACAGCTCTTATCTCATGAGCATGAAAATTGGGAGGGAGGGGGGTTTAAAGTTTATATTGTTCTTTTTTGATGGTTATGAGTTCTCAAACAACTGTGTGAAATCATCTGTATGATTTCCTGCAAAACTGATGCTGGTGGCATTGATTGTCACAGTGGATGGCAGATATTGAAGAGGCCCCAAGTATGCAAGTAGGAAGAACAGAGTTTTTGTTTTGGTTTTGGTTTGGGTTTTTTTTTAAAAAAAAAAAAAGAAAAAAGAGATAAATTTATCAGAGAAGGCATCTATAAGAATTAGAGAATGTAATCTTTCATAAAATTATAGGTTAGTCCTGACAATTAGACTTGGAAAGCAAGTAAAGGAGATCAGGGCACAGAAAGAAAAGGGAAAGAATGGGTATTGCTTCATGCATTTACTTCCTATTCTAAAGATAGCTATCTAGATGAAAATGTCAGTGGTATTACGGAATAATTGTAGACCAGGATGTATTCAGTTTGCTCCAGCTGCTTGACCTTGCCTAGCTGTTGACTGAAATAAAACAAGCCGTGTTGTGATCAGCGCTTTCTCTGGGCTGCTGTGGGAAGCGATCTGAACGCCCATCGGTGTCACTATAGGTTTTGGGCGCTATTGTGATGAACCCTCTTTGCTGCAAATTTTTCAAGCTCAAAGCAAAACTGTGCTGTGGGCCCAGCTCTGCCGTGCCTCTCGGAACGCACGGATACTCACATTGGAGTAATTCATATTTGGGCTGTTTGGCCTGTCTGGAGCTAATGATCAAAACTGGAGTGCAGCTGCTATTCCCGCAAGCATCCCGGTGAGGGTACAGCTTCTCCGTGCAGGTCATCTAATCACTGGGCTGTCATTTTACAGAACAACCAGTCTTGCTAAACTTACGCTGACTTTGAGTAGCTTGAACCTAGGTTTTCTGGCATTTCTATGTAGAAAACAGAGAACCTTCTCTTTGTGCCACCCGCTTTGCCCCCAAAAAGGGAATATCAAAGAGTGAGGTCCATCTTGCTCACTGAAACTGCGTGACAAAACCTGCAGTTATTGCAGGTGGATTCCAATAACTCACATGTATTAACAGATTCTGTGAAGGTAAAATCGTAATTTTGTGTTTGATAAGAGTTTCCTTGCATGTTATCCTATGTCTGAGTACTCTTTAAAGGTGTGTCTGCCTTCTTGCTTGCAGGATCTTTGAGGATGCATATATCTGCTGTGGGTCAGCATGCAGACAACTATTTTAATATCACAAGTTAAGGAAGTTGGGATCAACAGTGAAGATGACCTCAAAAAGTAGCTGGGAAAATAGAAGTAACAAAAATGTGAAACAAAATAGAGGGTAGAGCTGTATAATGGTAGCTTGGCTCTTGGAGTAAGAAAATGTATTTGGTCATGGAGAAAGCAAAATACACATGCCCAAATATTGAAAGTGGAAAGCATGCCATGCACAGTCAGTTAAGAAACCTGTGTTGGAAAAAGAAATTATTATATTGCGTGATTATTCAGAGAGAATTAAAATTTTGGTTTCATCAAGACATTTGTGAATTTATGTGATAAGTTATATAGGAGAGAAAGATGTAGGCCAAGCCTCTGGTTAGAGTTGATGCCAGAGGTCAGAAGAGACATTGTGGCCTATGAATGAATTGAAAAATATTGCCAGTGGAGCATCCAAAAACAATTGTGGGGTTCCACAGGGTTCTTGTAGACATAACAAATTTGGCTTCCCTGTTACTGAATCCCTGTAAAAACTGAAAGCCTTGTGGTGTTTGTCAATACACTTTGTTGATCAATTTTAGCATATGACTTCTGGATTTCCAACATAATGCCACCTATAAGAAGTTGCTCAGAAGTGACTAGAGTTTAGGTTTTGGTTCTTACAAAGTTCTGTGAAACTCTTGAGTGTGTTTTTAGAAAGAATACTGCAGAAAGCTTTATCTGAAAATGCCCTGCTGTAGTTGTCAAGTACCCACAGGTATATAAATATCCTTTCAACAGACTGCTGTTTCCTGATTTGTTCTGAGCAACTAATTAACATATTTTTAACAGCCCCGTTCTTACTTTAAAGTCAAACCTGCCTGAAAATACTCAGCAGTTACTGAGCAAATACAATGATCATCTAGAAATATTTTAATTGCTTAGTTTCCAGCATTTCGTATACTCTGGTGAGTGCCTTTCAGGTACTTTGATAATGTTCGTTGTAACTTAATTGCAGCACTCTACAATGATCTTTTCAAAGTTTCAAGATGATGTTTATCTAAAATTGTTTAGCTTGGGCACATCCATTATTTTGTTCGCTTTCTAGAAATATGTACAGATCCTGTCTTGCATTTTGATGATAGATTCAACCATTTAGAGAAAAAATGTCTTAACTATGAACAAGCAAACTTTATAAGCCTTAGATCCTACGGCAGTTTCTGGTAAATTCATCAGACTTCACAAAAACTCGACCGGTGAAGGTAAATACTCTGTCAGCATTAGTGTGGTGGTGAGTCCGTGATGTTATCACTCTTACTTTAAATGAAGTCTCTTGAACATTACTAGGCTGCCAGAAGAGATGGTAACCACTAGCAGGCTACTGCCATCATGAAAACACTTTTTTAGATCTACAGCTCATCCCTCAGTTGCCCTTCTAAAAAGCAGTGCTTGGACTCTGGGCTGGTCCAGTCATGCCTCTGCACCACCAGCACCCAGGGCGGGAACAACAGGGCTAATCTCCGAGTTTTCCTTCCAGGTCAGTCCAAAGAACTGTGTTTGGTTTAGCTTTCTGAGTTTAAAGGCTCAGTTTTCATCTGATCTTTTAATTTCTTAATTTAAAACTCACTACGTAATTATTTCTGAACTTGGGTACAATATATGCCACCAATGTGGTGGAGAAACGTGCACTCACATATGGGACAGGCGCACGGACAGAGGGAAGGAAGGTTTATTATTGCTGGGGTTTTCTTTTGGGAGAGAGAGGAGGTGAAGGGGTTGACAGAAAGAAAGAATAATCCTAAAAGTATAGGAGACAGATCCATAAGAGGTAATTTCCTACCAAAAGACAGAAAATTCTTGTGTATGTGTGTTGTCAGTAAAGAACCGACAACACACCTGTTACTTTAGAGTGTTACTTACGTAATTCTACACAGAGAAGGGGGAGGTTGTTATCTGCTGCTTGCTTTGCATTTTTATTTTAAGGGAAATTCAGGCTTACCTGAGTGTGTTGATAGGTAAATGCTTATTTTCATATGTATTGGCAGCAGCGCACATAAGGCATTTCATTCAAATTATACTAACCTGTAGCTAAGGTAGAGTCTGGGAGGGAGAAATTATATCAGATCAAAAGGTCAAGATGACGGCTTTTGAAAAAAAGTAATGTAGTTTCATGATCTCTGTAGTGAAGAGATACAGGCTAGTTTACAGTTTAAGTGTTTTTCTTCCAGTGGCTCCCTACTGAAGCTGGGGTTGTTTCGTGAGATTTGGGGATATGAGTTGCTTGTCCATGTGGAATTTCTCATTGCCAGAGGTCATTGGATGGCTTATTGACCAAGTTGAACAGCACCGTATTGGAAGAACTGTTCCTTTTTAAGTGAAGAAAAGCATTAAAATGCACTAACATTAACTTCTTTTCTTATGAAAAAAAGTGGATTCGTTAATGCCACTAAAATGATTATGAGCAGAGGTACTAAACCGCATGCAAAAGCTCTTCTCATAATAAAACTTGCTGGTCACTAGCTCTATGTATTTGCTTTCCAAGTTATTAACACATCACTGAGAATACACTAATTTTGGTTTGCTGCCACGCAGTGCACCTGCACAGCTGTATTTCCAACTAGTAACCTTTATTTCCATTTCACAGTGATTTCTGATCACTGATTATTAGATCTCTAGATGAACTCATCTTGAATCCATTTATAGTCTATGAAGAGAAGAAGTCATTTCAAGGCGGAATTTATTAGATAATAATATAATAATTTTCATAATTCTTAGATTTTAAACATCTGCATTAGAACGAGATACATTGCACCCCACATTTGATTTATTATATTAGCTTGACATCTGATAAGAAGCTCGGCTGTAGAAATCAGCATTTAGCCAGATGAATTGCATTATAAGATTTAGTCCTTTTGACTGCAGTTGATTAAAATCGTTATTGATGACAGAGTTTTGCATAATGCGTACGGTTTTAACCCTTAGTGGACATAACAGCATGTCTTTACTATGCACGATTGTAGTAGATTTTCTGTGTGGCCCATATCAGAGTTTTCGCTTCTTATCATCGATACAATATTAACCAACAAAATGTTCAAGTGAGCAGATTCCAAGCATAAGCTTGGAATATGTAATAGTAATATTTAAATCTGGTGTCAAGGTTGTCATGTGCCAAGTAAAAAAACAAATTTAAATTTAAAAAAAACCACCATAGCATACATTTGGAATACAGAAAGCTGTAAAAAAAATTTACATTATTTTGGTATTATATATAGGTAATATAGCATGAATTTACTTAGCTTATGAGTAATCCAAATACTTCCAGAGTACTGGCCAGTGTAAAGAATGACCTTTTAAATTGTCATCAGGATTTCGATTTGTTTCTTAAAATCTGGTAGTATAATTCAAAAAAATAAAGTGCCTTACCTAATAGGCATGGAGTATCTGTATTTTTATGTCTGCCAATATTTTGAATTTTTGAAGTGCAGCCTATCCATTCAGTATATTCCAAAAAGACACAGAAAAGCATTACTGCACATTCAAGGATTTCTTGGCAACAACATGCCATAAATGTAAACTCCAACATTATGTAAGTTGTATACTAACACTAATTCAGATTTCCGTAGGCAATTCAAATTATTAACAGTCCACAAGAAGGGAAACACTGAATTTGTCACTTTCGGAAGTATTTTGCCACAGCATCAGTTTTCGTGTTAATCTTTGGTTGTGTGCTCTCCACAGTTTATAGGAGCCAGCCACCGGCTCACATTATAAATCACATCAAATTTTGGAGCCACCCGTATGGAAAGTAACCAAGGTAAACTTCAAAATTTAGGCACTTGACTGAGTGGCATCTTTTTCTCCTTTCTAGTTACCTTCTTGCAGAGCGTGCAGAGAAATAACCTGGCCGTTCAGAAAGCTGTAAATAGCAGAGAAGGTAACCGGGCTGGGGAAGCAGTATGGTAAAGGCATGAAGGGAGCCTGAGGAGATTCACAGATTAGCAGGGAGGCTATTGTTTGCTGACACAATAGAAGGAACAGGCTCCTTCTATTATATAAAGGTGTGTGGACGCCTGCCATCTTCTGCCTCCTTTCCCTCTGCCGGGCGGGCGGGACTTCCACGGCAGAAACAGCAGCTCACTGTGATGAGGTGGAAGCGTGAGGAAAGGGACCTCTCCATCCCCGCGTTGCGTTGCTCTCTGAGCGGGACTGGTCTGGGTATCGCTGTTGTTTTCCGTAGTCACGCTCTTACAGAGCCAGGCTCTTCTGGTGGCTCGAAAATGGTTTTTTCCCTGTGTCATTTACACGTGGCTCATTGCATCTCGAGATAGAATTATTAAATTAGGTGAAACCGTTGGGATTGTATTATATTTTTCGCTAGTCAAGGGAGTGCTGTCTACTTCTCTGGAAAGAAACGGTATGCCTTTCATTTCTGCCAGGCAAAACCAGTGGCCCTGAGCCATGGTTCTGGATAAAATATTGCTCCCAATGGCCCTTGCGGTGTACTTGGTGTGGCAGAAAGCTGCAGCCCTTGTGGCCCAGGGTGACGAGGCAAGCCACAGCATGCTACGTGCTTCACCTGGTCATTGCAGGCAACCACAGGGATCCCCGCTCTGATAAATCCCACTCCTCCTCCTAGTCTCCCTCTCTGCTACCAGCTGTCCTTTCTTAGCGTCTTCATCCCTCTTCTCTGTACCTGTGCCAGCCTGTGGTCATTTCTCTTGAATGGAGGTGAGCGATGTTCATCATATTTTCTATGAATTCCTATGAGTATAATGTTAACTCTTTTCTCTATATGAGGAATACCTTATTTGATACATTCTGGGCCTCCATTTGTTGGGGGGTTTGCGGGTTTTTCCTTTTGGTTTGGTTTGGTTTCATGGTGTCATGGTTTAAGCCCAGCTGGCAACTAGGACCACCCTTCAGAAGGGTGGGGAGAAGAGGAAGAAAAGACGGGGAAAGGGAAAAAGAAAAAAACCCACAACCTCATGGTTTGAGATAAAGATGATGTGATAGAACAATAAATGAAAAGGAAAACAACAATAATAATAACAATAATATAATGACACAAGTCAGTCTCACCTCTTACTCTGGCAGCTTAAGGTCATTCTGGGGTGAAATTAAGCTTTCAAAGGGGAGGACTCTATGATGGTGTACAGATGCAGGGGAGCTCCATCTGAGATGCACAAGCAACTCAAATTTGGGCATTTGCTGTCTTTTTCATCATTTGCTTTTGCAGCCTCAATAAAATTATGTAAAAATGAATGACATAGAATAAACTTCTGTCGTGTGTTATGTGCCTTTTTCAGATGTAATTCTTGAATCCTTCTGAATATACAGCTGTCCATTCCCAAACACACTATAAATTGTTGTGTGGACCGCAGGGACTTGAATGGTACAGAGAGATTTTAACCTAACTTAATGTAAGCCATTTACATGTTCAGACAGAGCATCCTTGTGTGTATTCTTCCAAGCTCTCTTCTTTGTATACAGTGTTCCGCCGGTTTGTATTTCTGGTAAATGTTTTTCGGGGCTAACCTATTAATAGCTGGTTTTCCTTACATGAGCAGGCAGCATCCTAAGTTGTCTAAAGGTTAAGAACAGATTTGTCAATGAAAATTTATAGTGGTTGTTTTCATTTAAATCACGTGTTCTCAATTAGTGTCCATGTAAAAGAACTATGTAAAAGAATGCAATAGTCCTAATGTATCTAATGATCCTTTAGTGGCAGATTATGATCATATCTTTATTAGTGGTTGTAATTGTGCTGACAGTGTTGCTGACAGGTTAAGCCATTTCTTACGACAATAGCTTTTGTGCTGTTGCATCAGGATCAGAAGTGCGGTTCCTGAAGATTTGCATATTATGAAGAATAGGCTGCAAAGACATGGAAGCACAATCTTGTCATTGTGTTTAGTGATGTGGGTGGCAGATTGCTATAGCTGATTTTGAGCAGGAAGAGCTCGCATATGGGTAGGTTTAAAGGCCTTTAAATGCTTTAGGATTGGTGGGCAAATTGGTTGGTGAGCGGTGGTGTAAGTTGTTAAATACTCCAAGCAGCTCTAAGCTTTTTAAAACCTTCTCAATGTTTTAAAATATGTAGTGCAGTATCTAAACAGCTGCATTAGGTGAGATTGCTGGATTCGGCCACTTCTGCATTTGTACTTCTGCTAACCTCAGTCACTGCTCTGATAGTTCTGCATAGCATTGCACTGCATCATTTGAACATTAGCTAAGATTTAAAATTTCAAGGAGGTTGCAAGGCGTTAAGCTAGAAGGCTTCTCCTTCAAGAAAAATAAAAAAAAAAAAAAACAAACCCAAAACAAATAAATAAATGTACCTGTAATTACGCAGATTGGTATGGAAGCGTGCCACCATTATTGATCTAGCTGAAACTTTAAACCCAGACAAAATGTTGCCATATTTTAGGAATTTTTCTCACATTGTGCATTTTTATTTGAAAAACAAACTTTGTCTTGCCCAAAGTATGTGAGAAAATACAGATTCCTCAGTAACTTCTTATCTCTAAGTGACTTGTTCCAAAATGTCTGCAAGTTCTCTGGGCTTTCCAGCTTTTCCCCCTTCTCCTTTGTGCACACACCAATGTTTTTATCAACTTTCATCCCAAATGAAATGATCCTGTGAGATTTCATCCATACTTTTCATCCTTAGGATAAACTAAAAAATATTTGCTCCAAAGAATCTAACCCACGTTATACAAACTGCCCAGGGAGTGCTAGAAAAATATGTAGCTTTTTCATAAAAATAGGATCAATAAAATCATATGGGTTTGAATTTCATTAACTCATGCAATAAGGTTCCTTAAAAATAGCATTGTAATTTTGAGACTAGCAGGGAATAGGATAAGTGAATAAGAGAACAAGAAAAAGAGAATAGAGTAGAGTAATTTCCCAGAAAATGGTCATGCTATATTTGCAATTGTTTTTTCCCTCTCCCACATAGGTATGCAGATGGAATAGTCATGTATGTATGCTTAGTCTTCATATCTACTGTTTATCTGTCCAGAAAAATACATAAATTCATGTCATGAAAACATAGAAGTTTAATTGCAACCTGATTTTGGAAAGGACCACTTAGGTCAACAAGTCATAGCTCTTCAATTATAAACAAACATGTGATAGCTGTTTGATGCAAAAAACTATCTGCTTTGCACACATATACCACAAAAATACCTATAGGAAATTTAAGATCTATACCACAGAAGGCCAAATTGAACGTGACTCAACAGGTATTTGTTACAAGCAGATGTATAGGTTAAGAAAAGATAGATGAATGCGGAGAAAAACATCGTGTGGTTGGTTATTCAGTAAGTTTTGATGTTTTATCCGGATTTGCTAGCCCAGACTCAGGCAGTCAAGCAAAAGCTGTATTTCTGCAGTAAATATTTTGATACAAATCTTGCTGTGAGAGTGTGTGAGGCTACACGCATCTTTGCAACATTGTTTTCTGAAGCCAATTTTTACTGATTACTTCCTGTGTAGTTACATGTTGGGATCCTTAAACAGGGTTAGGAAACAGACTTACTTGCTATGAAGTTACCAGTGCTTCTGGGTATTGGAATTGGATTAATATGCACTCACTCACTGCAGTTGTAGAATGCCTTTATTCATGTTAAGGTAGCTATAGAATTCCTTTAGTCATGTTAAGCTGGTTTATGCAAGGATCGTGTTTATTTGTAAAAAATTTCTGTTGAGGGACACCATTGACCATTACTGCGGGCACTCAGAAGAATTAGAGCATAATTTTGAGTTTGAATGCTAATAACTATACAGAGACTTCCTTTTTTGGAAAATCAGCCATTTGCTGGGATAGCTAAAACGTAATTCCTCAGGCAGAGGAGTTAAACAACAGTGAAAAAAATTAAATGATATCTCTATGTTTATATCAAGACAGAGGGGTGATACAAGCACAAGTAAATCACGGATCAGATGTGTTTGTGGTGAATGTAGAGAAGATCTAGCTCAGCAGAATGTCATCTGATGAATAAGGGTGAAGGCAGGCATGCTGTGTCTGGGAGCGTTTTGCTGAGACACATGCCTCGGAGTTAAAGGTAAGGTTAAGGCACATCTCACCTATGTTCCGTGTCTCACAAGTTGGGGTTTTTTCCCCAGTTTTTCATTCCTGTCCAAATAGGGAGATTGTGATAGTTAATCTGAGAATTTGCTATTAAATGCAAAAATTCTATATGACATAGAAAATCCTTTAAAAACTGTGGAGAAATGATTTGGTTTTGCTGTTAACAGCTGTGCAAGATGTTGGTCAGTATGTTGCAGAGAATCTAGGACACATCTCCTAGATAGATATTTTCCTCTATTTTTTTTAATTAGCAACTCTAGCTATAATTCTAGCTGACTTCTTTCTTCATTGCTGAATTCACTTCTATATTAGGGTGCTAGTAGCATGTTTTGCTTGGCTTTGTTTAAATGTAGTTAATCTCAAGGAGACTCCTAAACAACTGATTAGAACCAATTTTGCATTGCCTTAAAATGTGAATGTATTACTTTGTTTATTCAATTTAGGAGGGGGGCGGGGGGAGGGAGGTGTGCGCTTGGAGTGCCCAGCCAAGTGAAACTCCCGGTAAACTGAGATACTGTCAGAAAAGTGCCTTCTGTTTTGCTGACAATGTAACATGTCCCATAACAGAGTCTCGCAAATTCATCAGACAAGACGTTGTCCTTTTGCGTATTGCAAAAGCATCCGTGTCACTTTGTTTAACGGTGTTATTTGATTGTAATACGTAAGAACATTTAAACCATACAAGGTTACTTAGTCTTTTAAATGTTATTAGGACCTTACTGGATTTATGTTTGTTTCAATCAGCAACTTCTGCCTCTGGTACCGACAGATGGACATGTGTGCAGTGCTACCATACGCTTGCCTCTTCATAGAAAGGGATTTCTAGTCAGAAAAGACAAGTAATAAACACGTGAATTATCTTACCAATAAGAATCCACATGGAAACCCTGAGCTGATGGGGATGGCCAGAGCAGAAATTTCCCTTTCCCTGGGCTTCCTTGTGGGACATGGAGGCAGAATAACTAGCTTGGACAGGGAATAACTAGCTGGAGTGAAAGAGGATTGTCTTCTTACTTTAACACAATCATACCGCAAATCTGCTTTTCACCTGATGCTTTTCCACACAGGCTTCCCAGGAGCATCTGGCTCCTTCTTGGAGCTAATCCTCCCCTTCACAAATGCTTTCTCAGGGTAAAAGGCTGTCATTGTCATTTCTGTGGGCTGCTGCCTGCAGTTTTTCTCTGGAAAACTTTTCTTTCTCTTCCGACCTTATTACCTTTAGTCCATGGTCTTCTACTACATCACTTCACCTGCTTTCTCTTTTTGCTGCTTGCCTGTGCCTCACAGAGATGGGACAGGCTGTGGTTTGTGGGAGAGGAGCAGATGAGGGGTAAGTTGGCTTGTCAGGTGAGTTGCATGGTGACAGCTGCCAAGTAAAGGAGTATGGCATGGGAATGGGGACAGCAAACTGGGTCAGGGAGCCGGGGAACTACTCGGAGCATTGCTGTGCCCCTCAGCAGCGCCTGACCCTCTCCTACATCACTGACTTTGTCCTTAATCCAGGGATATGAAGTCAATTCGGGCTCAGGTCCGCAGTCACCGTGGAAATTCATACCTCACCTTCTCTGGCGTCTCTCCCATCCCGCTTCTTAAAACAGAAGAGCTGCTCTTGAAATTCTTTTAATGATTTCTTGAGGTCATGGGTTTTTAAAAAAAAAGAATAAAAGTTAGATTTTTTAGCATGACATTCACTTCTCTGCAAAGCATGTGCTGTGCATTTTCTAGACCCTTAGTCAGTATTTTTAATACAGTCAGAGTCATAATTTTTTTGGTTCCTGGTTCATGTATCTTATAAAAATCCAAATGTAGCCTTCCAGGGAGTGTGTACTTTTGTGTTAATATTTGACATCTGCAGGGAGACAAACTTACCAAGAATTTATTACCAGAGAGAAAGAATTATTTTTCTTGAATACCTATGCAAATACCGATTTATTTTTTCTCTTTTCAGACCACGGTTTGACGATGAGGTAGAGTGAAAAACAAGGGGTATCAGTGAGTTGCATATCCTGATGTGCAGCAACAGGCTACATGAAAAAGAGAGGTGAAAGAGGAGAAACAGGTCAGGTCACCACAGTGTTACCCACCTAGTGCAGTGCTCATACTTGAGGATGGTGACAGCAGAGAGTTCAGAGACCCCTGTGAAAGCTGAGGCAGGAAGAGTGGCAAGCAGGAAGAATCTCTTTTCCAGTTGCTTAGTTCCCCCCTAAGCTTTTGCTTACATCCGTCTTTCCATTTGGCCTTTTTTTGAGAAACAGAACCAGAGCGTCAAAAGAGGCTGTGTAAAGGGAGGACGGGTCTGCAAAGGGTCTGGAGGGTTTCTGTGGAGAAACTTTTTTCACCTCTACCTAATGTTTGCAAGAAAAAGCCGTGCATTGATCCTGCTCTGGATTACAGGGGCAAGGAGCAACCAGGTCTCCTGAGCTGCATCTGTAGGAGCTCCCCAGGTCTCGTGAGCTGCATCTGTAGGAGCTCCCCATTAATTCTCATGGGGTTTTTGTCCCTCTTTAGCCCAAACAGAATGGGCATGAGGAACAAGACTGTGACTTTGTGGCAGGGGTGGCCACCCGGTATGGCCGTTTCCTTGAACTTAGCTTGGCTGGGTTTTCAATTCTCTTCCATTCAGGAATGCAAACATGGCCTCAGGCAAGCGACTTGGGCTCCCCAGCCTTCAGCCTGAGGCTCACAAACAATGCAACCTGAGGTGGGAACTCGCAAAGGAAAGCAGGAAATAAAAGTATCTCCGGTTTCCCTCCAGGAGGGCTTATGCTGTATTGCCTGGTTTTACAACGGACAGCGCCAAGTTTGAGCACGAAGCAGAAGATGAATCTTATTTTTGCACACACATACCCACTCAGTGTGTATTTATATTTATATATATATGTGCATATATAAATATATGTATGTATACATATGTTGCCTATGTTGCCTGATCTGATGGGGCAGAAGCAATTTGAAAAACCTCATTTTCAGGAGGGCCAGGAACTTGAATAGGATGCCATGTTGATTGCCTGGGAAGAAAGGGGAAGAGCAGGAAGAATCTCCTTTCCCTTGCCCGGGACTTTGTTTTTATTCGCATGTACAATTTGTACTAGAAGCTGGTTTGGTAAAGCAGCATTGCTGAAACCTTTTATAGAGGCAGGTATTTGGATTATGCTCACAATTTAGGTTTATCTGTGTGCAGAGGAAACATATATTCATGTGATAGCTGTGATTTATCTCTGGAAAAAAACAGTAATTGCTGTGTCCAAAGGGGGTGAAAGCGTCTTTGTGTTTATTATTGCTGCTAGGATTTTGTAGTTTCGATTGTGTCGGATTTTGTAGTTTCAATTGTGCTGTATTTGGAAAAAGCAAAGGGAGGGTTGGAAATATAATTCCAGCCAAAAGTTCTTTCTGGGCACAGGTTGCTTGCGCGTGTCATTCTTGAACTGTGTGATCTTTTCTCAGGAGGAAGAGACCCAAAAGGGTCATGGGGTTTTTCAAGGGGGAGAGAGGAAATGAGAAACACTTTCCCTCTTTTGGAGAAAGGTAAAAGCAGGATATACCAGGATCCTGTCAAATCCTATTTATTGGCACTGAGCCTTTTCAAAGCTGGGAACAAATCTGCACCAAAAATCCCAACGTTAGTACATGCAGAAAGAAAACTGCTGAGGAGAGGCGGGGAAGAAACAAGGCAGATTTAGCTCCTAGGACTGACTGACACTAGCCAGATTTGGGACCTCGGACCCTAACTGAGGTATTTACACGGGAAATAAATATGGCTATGCACATCTTGTGCATCATAAATTACAGCTTCTGACCCTGAGGAACGGTGAAAATCCAGACCCAGTTAGTGATTAGCCAAGCCTGTTCAGTTTTGAGCCCTCGTAGGGCTGCAGCAGGGAGCAAATGGGACTGCTCTTCACAAAAGTCCTTTGCCGTGTACCCCGTGCCTGACAGCCTCCAAAAACAGCAGTCGCCCTGAATTGCGCTTCCAAACCTCCCTGTATGAGAGGCTGGTTTTGCCCCTCCAGTCAGAAAAATGTCAATAGATAAAAACACCCAGTCCTAAAAAATGCGGTTCAGCAATGCTTAAAAATGCATATTTTGGCCTGGCAGATCCTGTCAATTTTTACCTGTAGCGTGTGCCCACCTCCCCCCCAGCCTAGGTAAGAAGGAAGATAAAACAGCTTCCAGAGTCTAGATCAAGCAGTACCATAAAAACACTGCCACTTGGAATTCAGTACTCTCCTGAAAGCTCCACATACCCAGCCACAGGTGGAGCAGTACCTGTTTCTTTTCTGGATCCTGCCCTTTTCACCTTCCTGTGGTGCGGCCTCAAAGTAGACAGCACCGGTTCCTCTTCCTCAATCCAGCACTTCCCACCTGAATGAGAGAGCAATTGAAAAAACCTAAATCCTTCTCCTCATAAAATCTAGTTTCTTTTTGCCATGTGCATCTCAGCGCTTTTTAGATAAAAATGACATTTTGTTTGATTGAAGTTGATGGCAATCTCTGTTTGATTTTAGTGAGGACAAAGGATTTCGCATACATATGCAGCTATCAAAATACTAATTTTTCAATAATCTATCTTGGAAAGTCTGGGGGGGGATAATAATATTTGGAGATAAAGGCCGAAAATATTTTAGGACTTTGGAGCTGTCGTGTCCATCCTTCTTTTAAGTGCTCTGGTGCCTCGGTGAATCGGGGATCGTGGTTGAGTAGCGCGGGTGGTTCCTGCATGGTGGAATTTTGGGAAGAGGCAGGGGCTGTACTGCTGCTTTTGAGCCGAGATGGCGGTTTGCAAGGCGAGAGGTTTGAAGCAAGGAGGAATTCCATTTCAGGACCTAAAATGGAGGTAAACGAAGGAACAAACATATGGTTTCTTGTTGAGATTGGTTGTGGTGGTGGTGGTATTAGCACCTGCGTTATCACGTTGGGATTAAATATTACCGTGAGCTATTGGGACAGCTTCATTTTCTCGTTCAGCTGATACAGTTTGGAATATTCCAAGGACAAAACCACCTATGTGCTGCTGCGACAGCTCCTGGGAAGGGACGCTTGGCGTATTAGTGAGCCGACACGTGGTGTTTGCGCCCACGCGTGCATTTTACACGGGTGCACCTGCGCGTGCCCCCTTCGGCAGACCCCCGGCTGCTTTCCTGGGCTGGGATCCTGCCCCTTTCCTGGGGTCAGCCGGGATGGCGGCCCTCACCTGTGGCGGCCTGGGATTTCACACCCAGCACTGCCAAACCTTGCCCTGGCAGCAGCCCGGGCTCTTCCGAGTATGGATGGGGAATGCGGGGAAAAATCGGGGGAGAAAAAAAATAACATAAGAAAAAACAAACCAAAACAACAACAAAACAAACAAAAAACCAAAGCAAAACCAAAAAAACCCAACACCCCAACCCCAACCAAACCCCTCCATCCCAGGCTGCCGCGCCCCCCCGCCGCAAGGCCGCGGGTGAGGGGGGCCGGGGGGGTGTCCCCGGCGGGCCCCGCCGCGGCGGAGGGAAGGCGGCCGGGCCCAGAGGCCGCGGGTCCCGCCGAGGCGATGCCAGATCCAGGTTTTGGCGGCAGCAGCGCTGCCGGGGCGCCAGGGCCGAGGCTGCCGTGCGCGGCGGCGGCGGCGG